>OX638371.1:106746978-107346978 GCA_951812925.1 Calliopum simillimum
ACGATTTTGAATTGTGCGCGAGAGAATGTCTACGAAGGGGTACTTCCTGCATATTTCTCATAGATAAATACAGTTTATTTTTGGATTTATGAAAGATTTTCAGGCCAATGCCATATAAATTATCCTATTGAATTGCACACTTTTAAAATATGACCTGAAAAATTATAAATTTTGCTTGAAAGCTCATTTTTATATATTTTATTTAATATATATATATAATGTAGGCATAAAATAATTGATTAAAACAAGTGTATTTAAATTGTTCAATGACTGTTTACTAGAAATAACCATTATATTACATCTTATCAGTATTTTTTAACGAATGCAAACATGACCCATAGAGGTTAATAAACAGCACACAAATATTATTGTGCTGATTACATTGACGTAATTAATATGCGTTCAATAAGTATCTTAAGTTTAAAAAAATAATATGATCATTTTTATAAAACATAACAACAAAAAATTAAGGAAATAAGTAGTATATCAAATGAGATGTCAATGTGCGCATTAAAAAAAAAAAAAAAAAAAACTTTAAATTGGTGTAACAAACAAACGACACCAACAACAACGCCCATGAACATAGTAACAATGCTTTAATTTGAAGAAAAAAAAAATTATTTGTAAATATTTAAAAACGTACGAGTAAACAAAAAAATCAGCAGTGTAGTAAATATCATATCTATTGCAATGGACCGTATTAGTATGACGAAAATAGGGGAAAAAACGATATTCTCATAACGAGGAAATATAGTTCTGAAGAAAGTAGGTGATACTCTATGTAATTTTATTAGATTGCAAGTAGTTGTCACCTAGTCTAATATTAACACAGTGCAACACAAAAATCTGAATTTGATATTGATAACTTTTTTTGGTTAATTCAGGGTCGCCGTTTTTACCTATCACGCCCTCTTGTTCGAATTCACCCAGTTTTTGGTCTGAGCTTGCGCTTACGATTCGTAGCATTTATGTGTATTTTGGTTGCATTATCGTGAAAAATACTCCAAAAGTGGCATTTTGAATATATTTTTTGTATGGGCGGTAGGTGTGTCCGTTGACCGATTTCACCCATTTTCAATCTCCCGAGCTATATGTGACGACGGAGGATGTGCACCAAATTTCATTGAATTATCTTAATTAATTTTCCCAAAAAATGTATTCCCACACACACCCAGCCAGCCAGACAGACGGACATGGCTATATCGACTCAGGAGGTGACGCTGATCAAGAATATATAAACTTTTCTTATCTGCCACGCCTCCTTCTCTGCGTTACAAACGGAAGGACAAAGTGAATACACCCTGGGTGTAGGGTATAAAAAGAGGAACAGGGCCATTGAATGCCGCCAACAAAAGTGAGCTACACTACTTCCTGGAAGCACGCCATATGTCTGAAAATAGCATTCTGCACTTTAAATCAATTATAACTCAGATTTCAGACGTGATAGGAAAAAACGGTTGCCTGATTCAGAATCAGCAACCCTAACTGAGTCAAAAAAGATTATCGAGATTAAATTCAGATTAGTTTTCCCTCAATTTGTTGCACTGTGTAATCTATAATATACACATGTGGATTATTTGGAGAAAGATTTTAAACAAGCTCCGCGATGTGACAGAGCGGCAAAACGGGTGCCGATATCGGAATAAACGACTCAGAACGTACAAATAAAATTAATTTGATTCAAATCAAAAAATCATGGAGGAAACTTTTTAGATATGAAGTGCCCTTGGCACCTTAGGGTGGTAGAAACTGAGATAATGAGTACAACTAGTTTAAAAAAACATTTGAGATAAATTACTTCCATGAATGAAATATAGCCCACATCGAAACATTTACAACGCTCGGACGTCAAATAACGGAGCCATAGGAAAAAATCAACTACCTTATTATATAGAGGTCGGAAAATGTTTTTCCTTTAAAATCAAAACCGGTAAGCTTTCAAAATGGGGGCGAACTTTTCTTTTTTTCTTTTGTATGAGGATCGATACTATCCACTACACGTGACTTGTGCGCATATAAAATAACAGAAACAAATTGTTGTTTGCTTGTGCGCTCAAAAACTGTTAGTCACTCACAATTGTTAAGATTTACGCATTAACCGTTACTTGGGTGTGCCTTTTTTCATTTCAAATAATTTAGTTCTACATTGACGCTCGTAATCAAGTTATTTTCATATCTTCCCAGTGTGCCAGACGGTTCATATCTTCGCTTTTTTACCCGTTACGGATCCGTTACTGATCCGTTTGCGGGAGAAATTCCAAAAAAAAAAACGATTCGCTTTATTTTTGGGAATCTCTCCCGCCAACGGATCAGTAACGGATCCGTAACGGGTAAAAAAGCGAAGATATGAACCGTCTGGCACACTGGGTTGTCTTGAAGTTGTACCAGAATTTCAATGCATTGAGACTGGAATACTATTGATTTTCAGAACTTTATTTCCTCCTTTTTCAAAATGCTGTAACTTGCATTATTTTAGTGGAAAAATTGCAAACGGAACCTTGATTGGAAATATTTTCGATTTCGATTCTGGAAATCAAAATATATGACAGCAAAATCTCGATTTAGTTCGTATCGAAATAGATGATAGGGGTGATTATAAATAAAATTTCTGTCTAACCTACCTACCAACGCATACCTCGCATTTAATATACAAAATTTATTTAGCATAAATTTTAGCTCCAAAGAAATTCACCATATTTAAAAAGCCAAAACAAGGCTTTTATCAGTTGAAAGATGTATACGTGCATTTATGACGTAAATGAAACAAAATGAAAACACCAAAATATTAAAATGAAAATTGAGCACAACTTTGTGATATAATTTTCAAAAATTAAAAAACAAAATTTGCTGCAATAAAGCGGCAAAAATGTGGAAGATCGATTAGATTTTTTTCTTTTTTTTTTTTTTTCAATTTACGTTTTTTTTTTTTTCTTTTTTCAACATTTAAATTTTGTACAAAATTTCGCAATAAATTGAAAAATAAATTTTCAAAATTAAAAAATTTATATTTCATTCAAATTCTAGCTGCATTGTGCAGAAGAAGGCAGTGAATTTCAATGGTAAATTTTTAATTTAAAACTTAATTAATAATAATATGTTTAAAATATTTAAAGTAATTCATTGAAGGTTTTTCATTTAAAAATAAGAAATAAAAATTAAATTGAATTCATTTTTTACGTAGCTACCCAAAATAAACACAAAAAACTATTATCAAAATAGTAAAAAAAAAAGATACGAACAATTATAAACCTCAGTTAAAATAAAGACAAAACAATATTTGGAATAATTGTTAGTTATCTTAACGAAAGACGTTTATGAGACATGCATGACGACTACAGTCACTAAAAAAATCTCAGCATTAATTACACACTGCAACAATTTATTCAATATTTTTGTATGACAAACATTTGTTAATATCCTTAGCATCCTGAAGACTTGCATAATTCGGTGATCATAAGAAAAAACTGTTTAAGTGAATTTTTAAGTGTTTTTCTTAAAAAACGTTGTACTAAGTGTTCAAAAATGATGACATAACTTGGTATTATTTATAAAAGAGTGTTAGAGTAGAACAAAAGTGAGGCAATTATGGCTCGCCTGCAACAAACATAATATTCGAATAATTTGCAAAATTTCTTGGAATCACAACACCCATCAAAAAGTGTTGTTTTTCTTTTACCCTACACCCAGGATATATTCACTTTGTCCTTCCATTTTTAACGCCTCCTCGCAGGTATGGAAAAGTATATGTATATGTTCTGAGTTGATATAGCTATGTTCGTCTGTGTGTCTGTCTGTATGTCCACCCGTTGAAATCATTTTAATATTTTTTGGGAGCAAGATAATTCGATGAAATTTAGTACACTACCTTCCTCGTCAAAGTTAGCTCGATTTATTGAAAATGAGCGAAATCGGTCAACGGACACGCCTACCGCCTATACAAAAATAAACTCAAAATGCAACTTTAGGAGTATTTTTCATGGCATTGCAACCAAAATACACATAAATACTAGGCACGGTAAGCGCAAGCTCTAAGCGAAAACTAGGCGAACTCGGACAAGAGGGCGTGGCACCTCCCTTATAAGCAAAAGCTCCAGAGTGCTATACTGAAAACGGTTTTTGAGATAATCCAACGAAATTTCACTCAGACACTAAAAATAGTAAATTCAAGCTCTGAGCAAAAACTAGGCAAATTCGGACAAGAGGACGCTACAGCACCACCCATATAAGCAAAAGATCCAAAATGCTATACTGAAAGCGTTTTTTGAGTTAATCCAACCAATTTTCACTCAGACACTGAGCACAGTAAGTGCAAAATCTGAGCAAAAGCTGTGTGAATTCGGACAAGAAGTCGTTGAAACTCCCGTACAAGCAAAATACTGCAGTTTAGGATATTTAATGTTTGGCCAGGCCAAAGGTAACACCTTTACTAATTTTTACTTTGCATCAATTTTCAGTTCGATTCTGGTGTGTATATTGGGTGTACAACTTAAAAACCGGAATTTGACGGTGGATGTCCGTACTAACAAATATCGTGAAAGCTCGAACTTTATATATATGTCATTTTGAAGGTACATTTGACAGCTGTCAAAATCAGTCAACAAAACAATTTTGTCTTGTGTGCATCATTATTAGTTTTCACGATGAATAACTTCGAAAATTGGAGAAAAAGACAGCATTTGCGGGAGGTTCTGTTGGGTCATTTTTTTGCAAAGAAAACTGCTGCGGAAAGTCATAGTTTGCTTGTAGAAGTTTATGGGGACTATGCTCCATCTGAATCAAGCTGTCGTGAGTGGTTTCGACGGTTTAAAAGTGGTGATTTTGATGTCGAAGACAAAGAACGTCCTGGTCAGGACCAGCTAGGTGTGATCCATTATGAGCTGTTGCCAGGTGGCCAAACTATTAATGCTCAACTCTATCGTCAACAATTGATCCGATTGAAGCAGAAAATCCAGGCAGAGCGGCCAACGTATGCGACCAGACACGAGTCAATCATTTTCCACCACGATAACGCTCGGCCACATATTGCTGCCGCAGTCAAAAATTACCTAGAAAACAACGGATGGGAAATCTATAGAAATTTTGCCTCACCCGCCTTATAGCCCAGACCTTGCACCATCAGACTACCATTTGTTCCGATCAATGCAGAATGCCCTATCAGGAATACGGTTCACTTAAGTTCAAGATATCGAAAATTGGCTCGATTCATTTTTGGCCGCCAAGCCGGCGCAATTTTTTTGGGATGGAATTCATAAATTGCCTGAAAGATGGGGAAATGTTGTAGCTTCCAATGGACAATACTTTGAATAAAATATATTGTAACATTTTTCCACAATAAAGCATCCAATTTCGCTAAAAAATTCCGGTTTTTAAGTTGTACACCCAATAAAAAAACATTAAAAACAATTTTTCATGGGTATTGTAATTCCGAGAAATTTAGAAAATATTGAAATATTGTGCTTGTTGTAGACTAGCCAAAATTCAAAGCTGACTGCGTTTGGCGCAGTGATTTTAAAACGCTAACACCCTTGATTTATAACAATATTACTTGTAAATAAATAAATAAATTATGTAAAAATACAACATGTCAATTAAAATTGTTAAACAAAAAACCTCATTATTTCTATCTCGGATATCAAGTAAGAATTTCGTGAAAAAACAATTAAAAGTTCACCACTTGAATACTTTTACGACTAGAAATTCAGGCATGCTGAAATATAAACTTAATGAGTACTTACTTAAGGATGCTAAAAACTCTTACAAAGTTTTGTCAAAATGTTTTTATCTATTGCATGATGTAATTTATTAACAAAAATATTTGAATGTATTTCGATGTAACGATCATTTGATATAATGTCAAAGCCAATTGAGTGTTAATTGAAATTTTGTACAAAATGTTAGACATGAAAGTTTGAACCGCAAAAAAATATACAAAAAAAAAAAAACAATTATGTACCCCACTTAAAATTTTGTTCACCAAAAACATACCAGAATCTCATCAAACTTAAGTAGAATTAATATACAGGATGCCCTTATTCAAAGCAAACTGTTAGTTTCCTTGTGTGCGATCAAAATGTTATATTTGATTTATTTCACTTTTTGGCTTTTCCATAGCATTGCACTTTTTAGTAAAAAAAAAAAAAATTGACATATTACCAACCGTAGTCTGCCGACGAGCTTTGTTGTAGAATCATCAGGGTAGCATGTAACGTAGTCATCTGGATACCTATGCTTCTTAAAAAAATAAAGAACTATCAAATCACTTGAGCCAGAAAAGCTTAAAAATTGACAATGTTGCATCGTTTCTATTAAAACGCTAAACTTTAAACAAATCAAGACAAAACATTGCCATTTTTTTTTAATATGAATAGTCATTCATGAACAGATCAAAAATTTTAAAGCCTTATCACATATGTCGAACGAATCGAGTGACATACTTCAAGTAAATAGATGATTTGAAGTTTATTATGCTTACAAGCTTTATTCTTTGAACGAAAATGAACGCTTAGGTCATCAAAGTAAGTTCTTAGTAAAAAGTTTTAATCAGTTGATATTAATGCATGAAAATCAGTCAATTTATTCGTTCGTCATACATGATAAGGTTATTAATTAAATTTCATCAGTTGATACGAAAAATTTAAGAAAATAAATAAAACTTTCCTAACAAAAACCTTATTCAATTTTTAATTTATTTCTTTTATAAAAAAAAAGTGGAACTATATCGCCCACTCTACAATAAACGCTTTATTTTATGTCAGCTAGCAAGTTCAAAGTTAAGGGCAAAATTTGATTGTATACAAAAGATCCAATTTCTTTTAATTTTGTGCAATAATAATCGGTTATATGACCGATATCATTTTTTGAACTTAATGGGATCAATTTCACACCATCGTGTAAACTTTTCATGAAAACAGAGCCCAATTTTATTCATTTCTAACAAAATATTAGCAAATTTATATTATGGCACTGCTTTTGTTTCGTTACCCCACTATCAAAATTAACGGCTCAAATAACTCTGTTGGTTTTGCGAATTTTGAAAAATTACAATAGAAAAAGTTGTTCAGAATAGTTATAGGAATCTTAATTTTTTCGGCGTTCCATCTATTTCTACCTGGGGGAGGTTCTAAAATTAAACTTAAAAGAACACGAAATAGACTCAAATCAAATAAAGAAATTTTTTTTAAATTTCGTCCCAAGCTATAGCTGACATAAAATGCTTAAGCATTAAGTTCTTCATATTGCAGAACTCTCCATATTTAAGTTTAATGCAATTTCATTAAGCGGAGAAAAACGGATGCATTGCATCGTATAGCAACATATACAAAAAGAAAAGCCACAATAAATAGAAAACATTTCGCGATACTTAATTATGACTTTTTTTCTCTCCAAAAAAAAATAATTCAATTTTTTTTACAAAAAAACTACAGTTTGCTTAAAAAAAAAAGTGCACCCTGTATAATAAAACACACTTTTGGCTTATAGTTGAAGTGGTATAGTACTTAGTAGTAGTTATGGTAGAAGTATGTAGTAGTAAAGTAGTTTGTGTAAATACCCTAAATTTCCAATCGTAGTTTTTCTTGGCAAGTTTTTTGCTCTCATCTGTCTCCTCACCACCTGACAACTATATAGAAGGGGAAAGTAAAGAAAAATGTATTGTAATGAATTGATTTAGTTTTAAAAAAAATTTGCATATTGACAAAATTAGAAACCTATGCTACTAATTCGGCAAATACAAAAGTTTTTCGCTTATCAGTTCCACATTTTAGACGCTCATTGTTGAAATTTTGTTTTTGATATTGAATTCAGTAATTTTCAATTTAACGTGTTTTCCGAAAAACAACACCTACGGAATTTTTAACTCACAAAAAAAATAATATTAATAATATTTTTATATATAAATAAATATATATACGATATATACATAGGTGTGCCAATAAATATATAGTATGTATGTAGTAGAGCAATAATTTATAGTTGAATCTAACCTTATCTTTTTTGTCTTGGCGGGCATAGGGGAAGCATGGAATCACAGCTGTAACACGAGATGCTGATGCAATTTTACAAGCATTTATCATAATCAGCAGTTCCATTAAGTTGTCGTTAATCTCACCCGAACCGGACTGCACGATGTAAACATCTTCGCCACGTACAGATTCACCAATTTCAACGCTATATAATTGTAAAAATTGGAATGTTATTTTGTTGAATTTAACCTGTTTGTTTAAATTTTGAAAAAGTATTTTTACTTCATAGGGAAATATTAACTATTATATGCATCATTTCTCGGGTTATTTCATTGGTATATCGAATTGATTTAGCAACAGTAGTTAACTATTTTGAAACCAGAATAGGCAGGTGGCAGGGGGTAAAAATGTTTTGTTTTTTAAAGTCTTATCCAATTCGTATTATTTGTAAGAACACATTTCGGGGGAAAAAAAAGTGAAAGTACTAGAAAAAAATGGCGGAACCTCTTTTCGGTCTCCTATACAAATTTTAAGCAGTTAAAATCGTTCCTAACAAAATATTCCAAAATCATCTAACGTGATATCGCCGATATTTGTTATTTCGTTAAAGTATATTGTTGCGCTACGGTGAAAAAAAAACGCTTTCTTGCCGTAGTGACATAATGCCAAATCGGCCCCAAACATATGTGGACACATTGTGCTCTCTTTTTTTAAACATTCTTTGATGTACAGTTCGGTATTTATAGAGCCCACTGTAACAAATGATTTGCTTTTTTGCCGCAAGTCATTTTGATCAAACTCACAATAAATCAACATGTTTGTTATTAAAAATAATAACTAACATATTTTTCAAAGATAACTAGATCAAAGAAATTTTTAAATTTTACACCCAAAAAAAATTATTAGGTAAAAAGTGTGTTAAGATTTTTTCAATCGGTCCTTAATACTTTATTTGTATAAATTTTATACGAAAAAGTATAAACGGTTAGCATACCAAGTTGAAGCATAGATTTTAAACCAAATTTAGTTTGGATTTGTATTCCAATTTGGTTTGAATTTTACACTCAAACTATTTGCTGTGTACGTTGCAAAATTATTGTACCTCCTCTGTGTAATAAACATCTAAAAACTGTAAGTAATAACCCAATCAATATTGACCACCTTCAAAAGTCTCAAATATCACAACTTTGTTTTTTTTTATCATGAATACAATAATATACCGTCAAAACAACATAAAAGTTCTTACACCTTTATATTTATGTGTGTGTGTAAAATCCGCAAGTTGTGCCAAGAGTCAATTTGTTTGATCGATAAAAATTTGTTCTTCCATAGGAAGCAGCTGTCTTTCGTATACGTTAATTTTAATGATTTTAAGAATCAAATTAAAGTAGGGCTGATTTTTGACGTTGACGATTTGTGTCTATTATTAGATGCTAGATGTGACATTAAGGTAAAAAAAACACGCACTGAAAAATGCAACCTTGAAAATAAACAAAATAAAAGTAAAATTACCACAGAGAAATTCGATTTTACAGACGAAAAATTCCAAAATGTTTGAAATTACAGTTAAATAACTTTCAGCAACGATGCTAAGAAGTTCTAAATGAAAATTTCTACTTGAATGTTTTTCCGTATTTTTAAAGAGAACGAAATCTATACCCTCCTAAAAGACATTTACTAAGAAAATGCCACATCTCATTTATTTATTTGGATGATTCTACAAAAAAAAAATCGTAATTTTGATGAAAAAAAGTCTTCTTCCAAAGCAGCGAATGGTTGAAATAGATTAATAATAAACTTATTATATATGATAAAAAATCAGAATTATATTTTAATTTTTCATAGCAAATTTCAAAATATTTTAAAATATCCACTGTACAGGCATAGCACGGTAAAGAATTTCGGCACTGAAATGAGCGTTAAAACTTCGAAATAAAACTTTGAGTTTCTTACACGCAAGGTATTATCTTTATGTAGGAAAGACACATATTGGATGTAAAATAAATTTTTTGGACTCATAACGAGAAGATTGATTTTATACCACGGTAAAGGCGTAATTTTTTGTACGATGAAAATTAACGAAATGTTTTGTATTGAAGACTAACGTATAAACTTATCCAATTCTTATATCCAAAGTTTTTGTTTTAGTTAAAATCATGATATCTTGAAAACCATAAGCAATAGAGCAATTCTGATTCCGAATTACGTGTGGTGGTGTAATTATTTTGAAATTTTTTGTTGAAAACATGTCCAAATACGATGTTGAACAAAATCCCGTAAAATAAATTTGGGGTCATCGAAACTTTTTTATGAATTGTATGAAAAATACTTTTGTCATACCATTGTATTTCAAAAATCTGAAGATATGGAAAAGTTGCTAGTTCTAGCATACCCAATATTTTTTTTAAATTGTTGGCGGGCTACAGTGTGGCAAAATCCCAATTTTCTGGCCATAAGTCGAATAAATAATTACAGGTTTACAAAAAAAAAAAAATGTCATGGCGTTTTGACCAGACTATGTGTTTCCTAGGGACTTTGACGTCCTGAATCCAAATCCGGGGACCGTTTTTTTCCAGAACGTCTGAGAAAAAAGATTTCAAGGTCATATGGAGGTCAAAATGGTCATGTGTCGTTTAGTGATAAATTCGCTAAAATTTTGAAACACATAGTCTGGTCAAAACGCCAAGACATTTTTGTTTTTTGTAAGCCCGTGTTATTGAATTTTTAAGCTAGGTGGAAGTAATTCCTAAAGATTCCTTAACAATATGTGTGAATTTGGGCGAAACTGACCGACGGCGGACACGCCCACCCCCCATATAACCGAAAAACAATTTTGATCATAAATATTAAATTTTTAATTAGAAATTATTACGATTTGGTAAAATAAGAGTATACAAATAACTTATGATATTCACAAAAACATGGGCGTGGTCAAAAAATCAAAAACGCCCACCTGCAATATGACCTAAAATGAATTTTGATCATAACTCATACAGTTCAAGGGTTGTAGGCGAAAAAATCCATGATTCATTAGTATAATCTTCTCAACAACGCCCCACGCAGTAAGTTATAAGCTTAAAGCTGGATCCGGCAAGCGCTGCAAATATAGTGGCCAAATTCACTTTCAATTTCAGCCGCCAAATCTGGAACAGACGCTGACCTGGAAGCCGCCCACTCTGGGTTAGACGCTTCAGGATTTCGACAAGATGCTTATTTTAAGGCGGCAGCGACTCACCTTGTCAGTGCCAGTTACGGGCATTGTGGGTTTTTCTTTCGAGGCGCAACGCTGTCCAACGCTACACCCTTCCACACCCTGGCTGGTCACCCGCTTTTAGTCGCCTTTTAAGACAGGCATGCTTACCTCGGGCATATTCTGACCCCTTACCCGCAGGCCCTATGCTCCTCCTAGGAGTTAAAGGAGAATACACATACAGGCGAAAAAATATTTAAAATTGTAAACAAAACTTGTCCAAAGATTTTCATTTGGCACAGCTTTAATCACAATTTTTGATATCAAACAGTTTTCTATGTTCTGACGTTTGTACGCTATAAAGTTTACGTCATATTATTTGCTCGGTTACTGATATTCTGAACATTTGTTTTTTAAAATATCTTACCAAAACTTTTTGGAATTAAAGTTTTTTTTTTACTTTTAGAAAGTATTTTTGAATTTTGCCGTACTGTGCGGGCATCTAAAATAAAAGCTTTCGAAATCTTGAGAAGTATGAGAGCTTTTAGGTATTTGAGAATGAATATGTAACACTCGCTTATTACAGCCTAGAACTGCTTGTATTTCTCAAAACATGCGAGTTAACTGCGTTGCACTCAAATAATTGAATGTCCCTTGAAAACTGTTCACCTGGGTTATCGAAAAACCCATATGCTCTTAAATGATTACACAGTCCTGCATGGATTTTCCTCTCTAAGTTTTAAAAAGCGATTTCTATAGATTTAAGTGTGCTGATTACAAAAAAAAAATAGTGAAAAAATTCCAGCAAGTCACAATCCTCAGTGATTTAAGTTTTACTTAAGTGCCTTTCTTGTATATACAAGACTACCACGCCTATACTACTGAACGTATCAAAACCATATTTGAACCAGATGTTTTTTTGGTGCTCCAACACATTTATAAGAAATATGGGATCGATTGGACAAGGGGGTGTTGTACCCCTCATACAAAAAAAACTCAAAATAATTAAACATTTTATTTGAGTCGCTCCTACGCCTATACCAGTAAGCCATATTAACAGAATATATCCGCCTGATATTCCGACAGATTTGTCTTGACAATAGAGGTAATCGAATGAAAGTACGGTGCGCTCGGCATGCAAAGGAAACCTACCATAAACAAACAAAAAAAAAACGCATATCTACTTACTAGACCTGCATTATGAAACTTGGATGAATATTATGCATAACATTTATCTTGATCGTACGGAAGCACCAAAAAAATATATGGTGCAAGAATGGTTTCAATATGTTGAGTATTTTAGGCGTGATATTGAAGAGTACGTAAGCACAAACGATTGAATTAATTAGTTTTCAAATGCTGCACAGACGAACACAAGGGTACCCCTCTTAAAATTACGAGAGTGCTTTTTAATGTATTTTTGAGGTTATGAAAACTGAAATATCTGACGTGATGGAAAGAAACCAAGTTCAGATTCGTGATTAGGAGGTCCCAAACCACCAAAATTAGCTTCAAAAATCAAAAAAGGAAAAAAAGTGTCGAATTAGCAGGCCTGTGTTATTTACCTTAAAAAAAATGTTTTCGCAATAATAATGAAAAAAGTAACAGGAAAGAACATTAGAGATAAAGAATACAACAAATAAAAAAATAGATATCTACATGCATAGACAACATTTCGTTTTAGACCTTATCTGAAATATTGTAGTTTTTCTTTTTTTGTTTCTCAACAATTTATAGCAGCACCTTTACTAAAATGCACTACATATAATCATAAGAATACTATCTAGCAGTTTTAAGTTTACATTTCGATTAATTTTATAATACTTAGGTTAAAAATAATTTCAGTATTCTATTAAAAACAAAAAAAATCGTGAAATTAGACAACAGCCAGCGGCTAACAACTGCAAAAGTGAGCGACAAGTTTCACAGTTGGATTTAAATCTAGGCAAGTGGCCAAAAAGTTTTTATCTTTTCACTTTGGTACTCGTAGAGGCAAAAAATGTGTCTCGATAAGAATTGTGTACAATTACAGCAAGTAAGACTTGTGACTTTTTTCTTTCTGTTTTAAACTTTTCACTTTCTACGAACATTAAAGAGATGATTTCGACAACAATATATACATAGTTAAAATGTGTACCTGTTGTCGTCAATAAATGTATAAATGTCTTGTGTAGCAATTAAACTTAATAAAATTTTTATTTTAGGTATTTTTGTTTAAAGTACGTCGTACGTATATATATGTATGCCCAAAACTAATGAATCATTTACTTCCCAAGCAAATATGTACTATATATTTTATCTTCAATATTTACATATTTTTAATTAAATTTCACATTTTTATATTTTTAATTAAAATTACAGAACAGAAGTCAAAATCATCAAATAAACAATTCACACAAGAAGAGGGCCTGTAGAAAGATCTAACGAACGTATTTCTTCTTTTTTGCTTTTTTTTTTTTTTTTTGAATGAAAGTAAAAAGTTGTGTGTAAGCAATAGCAATCGATTAGATGTAAATGTACCTTTCAGATATGCTCAGTACTTCAAAATAATTGTTTACAAATGTTCAGTTTGGTCAGAATATATATTTTAAGTATTAAGTAGCCTTAGGTCAAAGGTTTTCTGGGCTTAAACCATTTCTTGTATACTCATACTTTTAGTTCTATAAAATTTCTTTAATTACAATTTCCCAAAATTGTTTTTTATGATAAGATACTCTAGCGATTAAGCATGTTAATGTGCAAAATTATTCTTTGTTTTCATTTTTGTTGATATTGCGTTCGCATTCGCAATAATTAAATTAACCTCCAATTTGTGTTGTGCAAACACGCGCTTGTCGATTCTGGGCGCAAAATATTTCTAAGATGTTGCTCGCTTTATTTCTCTCTTTTAAATTGAATTTGAGTCGTTGTTGTATTTTTTTTCTTTTTCAGCTTTTGTAGCTGTAGTTTCGCGCTTAATTTTTTACAAATTATTGGACGCACAATACGAAAAAAAAAATAATTTATAAATTTTTAATACATATAATGAATTTATACACACATGAAGTTTGTTAAGTTTTGGTCATGATTAATACTTTTTTTGTTCTTTATTCTTTTATTCAAAATTCAGCAAAAAACCCTAAATTGTGTTTGTGTATCATTTCATTAAAACCTATCGCGGAGAGCAACTTATAGTTGCCTCTTAATTAATTGTTTCGCTGGGTACAGTTGGTCATAAAATATTTAAAAAAGACATTCCTAATAGTATCAAAGCTGAATTTTTTTGTGGGTGCTTTTTTTTCAAATATTGTAGTAAGTATAAACTTTTGTTTTAGTCAAATCTTGAGAGGAGGTGCCTTGGTGAGATATCGGGTGCAAATGGTCGAAAAAATCAGTTTTTTGCAAATTACTCGCTAAGGATTATTTTCTACAAAAAAAAAATGTTTGTCCACAATTTTATAGCTTAGAAAATTTCCTATAGAAAAGTAGCGCAAGTTGTTTTCGTACGACACTGTCAAACTTCGATAGCTCGAAACGAATCGAGGGGGTTTTGATGAATGTTTGAATCGATAATTTAAAGTCGAACTTTTCTTGAGAATAATGGTAATTTAAGTTATGAATACTCAACTATATAAGTAAAATAATGACTTTAAACAATGAATAAGCACTTAATATGTTACAAAAATTCACAAAACTCGTCAGGAAAAACTTTTCTGGCAGAATGTCATGAGTGCCACTGTTAAGGGTTAAAGATTAAATTAGGGCTCTGCATAAGATATCTTGAAATATAGTGTACTGTTTTTTACGCGCACATTTTACGCTGGATTGACGTATTTGATCCAAAAAATCCAATATTCAAATCTTCGCTGCACACTGATATTATTTTTACACCTAAATAAACTGTTATGTTTTATCAATGTCAAACGTGTCGTTAAATATCAAAACTGCCTAAGTCCCTCTCTGATATGTAGGCAAAATAATATAAATTTCAATAAATTTATTGATTATATTCATTTTGCCTGCATAACAGAGAAGGACTTAGGCTGTTTTGATATTTAACGAAACAAATAAAAACATGATTTTAACAGATACATCAGTGTACTGTATTTTATACAAACAAGTACTGCAGGTCAGTGTAAAACACCAAGGGTTGTAGTAGCTTTCATATATTTTCGAGAAAGAGAGAGACCGTGGACAAAAAAGATTCACAAAAAGAGAATGAAAAATTATTTTTGTCACTAAAGTAGTACTTTTTAGAGTAAACTACAGTATATACACTGAACTGAACTGAAGCAAATCAAATAAGACAAGTCCGTGCAGCATTTTGTATTTTTCTTTTTTCATATCCAAATACTGTCAAAACATTTGCTTGTGACACTGAACTGAATTAAAACCGGGTATAAGACATAACGTATCTTGAAACGAAAGAGAAGAAGAGAAGATTACAACGGCTAAAAATATTTTCTGGTTATTGAATCATTGTCCTGAGTGTCACGTCGTAAAAATGGTACGAATATAATTAAAATGCGCAGTAAATATGAAAATTTTATTGTTTTTAAATACTATTTCAATTGCAATCAGCTACGAATTTACTTATTATTGGGTGTTGGAATCAATTTTAAAGGTTTTTTTTCGGTTTTTGAACATTTATTTAGAAACAACGGTACAATGTATATTATTCAAAGTATTGTCCATCGTTAACTACAACATTTTCCCATCTTTCTGGCAGCATATGGATTCCGCGCCGGAAGAACGACTCGTCTTTTGAGGCAATCCACGAATCGACCCATTTTTTGGTATCCACGTAAGAAGTGAAGCGCTGCTCAGCCAAGCCATGCGTCATCGATCTGAATAGGTGGTAGTCGGAAGGGGCTATGTCTGGGCTATAAGGCGGGTGGGGAAGCACATCCCAATTCAGCGCCTCCAACGTTTCCTTGGCAGTTCTTGCAACATGTGGCCGTGTGTTGTCATGTTGAAAAACCACTTTGTCGTGTCTTTTGGCATATTCCGGCCGTTTAACCTTTAATGCTCGGCTCAATTGCATCAATTGTTGTTGGTAGCGTTCCCCAGTGATGGTTTCGTTAGGTTTTAGCAGCTCATAGTACACGACACCCTTCTGATCCCACCAAATACACAGCATAAGCTTGGCGCCATGAATATTCGGCTTGGCCGTCGATGTTGATGCATGGCCGGGTGGTCCCCACGATTTTTTTCGCTTAGGATTATCGTAATGGATCCACTTTTCATCGCCAGTGCTTCATCGTTGTGCTTCAACCGCTTTTTTCTTCAAATGGAAGCACAAAAGTAAACCTTCCCGCAAATTGCGTTTTGTTGGAACGAAAGTCGACATGTTCACAGAGAAAAAATATATGTTGTTTACACTTCAGTGGAATGACACATACTGAAAAATGAAGCTTAGACAATGTGCTTTGAAATGAATATAGTCACAGGTTTGCCCGATGCGATCTATTGATAGTTACGCCATCTCTTAGAAAACCTTTAAAACTAATTCCAACACCCAATATAAGCAAAATTTTTTCTTGATTACACGTCACGTTATTTATAAGAAAATGAGGGGATTCCTGAAAACGTGTAAAAGCCTCGAAAACCTCGTAAACTCGTAAAACTGTCAAATTTCGTATTGATTTTGACAACATTTACGAGTTTACGAGGTTTTCGAGGCTTTTACACGTTTTCAGGAATCCCCTCAATATATTATTGTTGTGTTATATGTGTTTAGAAATATTTTTATAATAAAATCAATCGATTGTTAATACAAGTTAATTTATTCTTCTACATTTTCATCAAATTATATTACATTATGTCATAAGTGTCACAGTATGTCATGAGTGTCACGCTGTTCTAAAACTCTTATTGGAACACTCCTCGCCTTATTAATTTCAGAAGGCTAAACAATTTTTCTATAGACTACATAAATTAATTCCACCGTGGACAAACAGTGTATTTGCTGATTGCTATCAAAAGATTTTTTTTTTTTTTTACGTTAAAGCTGTTGGTAGGTATTACCTGACTCCCTAGATATTAGACCTTTATTGAACAACAATAAAATCGCAGCAAAAAAATAAAATAATATTAACAGAATAAAAACACACAAAAAATGTGTCCATACACTGTTAATATAAATAAAACACTTAGCAAATCAGCGTAGTACATGTGGTCGAACAACTTATATTTTCACTCTCTCACATGATCAAACAACAAAAACAATCAGTGCTGTTTCGCCCACTAGAGCACAGTACATTCAAAAACAACAAAAAAATCGAAAACAATAGCAACAACACTATAGAATAGAACAGAACATATTAAGCGGTTGTAACGTAACCATAAAGGAGCCAAAAGCAAAAGACTCACAGAGTAAAAGACGACAACGTTGTGAAAAAAACGTGACAACCAGAATCACCTTGCCATCATCGTTCCCGTAACCCTCTCCGGTTTCCATAACTCCATATACCGCTGTCAGCAAACAAACATACACATATGTACATATGAGAGGAAATACGCTTGCAGTACAGACTGACAAATGATCGACCAGTGATGTCAGATTGTTATGTAGACGAAAAAATTCAAGTACTTTCGTCTGGTGATTTGAAAATTGAGGAATTGGTCAAATTTGCATGTAATAAATTTTTAAACTTGAATATCTCGAAAACTAGAGCCAAACAGTAAAAATGACAACGACCATTGAATTCAGCGGACCCGAATTATGTTTACTACCTACCACCTGTGAATGTTAGATTTTTTCTCTAGCACAGTGTAATTATTCAAGTATCGAGAAAAACAGTAATAGTCAAATGGTATCGCCAAAACATTGATAAATTCTAAATTCGAATATTTACTATTTAAAAATAGCGAAAAATCAGGAGTATCGAAAAAATTGATGAAATCAAACCACGCAAATAGGGATGGATAGAATTTACCACTCAGTGCAGTTTGCCACAAAGCCCTTCAAGGCATGGAGAGAGATAAAAGAAAGTCATTTCATTTAAGTGTTACAGAAGAATACAATATTATACATAAGTCTGATTCAAACTACAATACTATCAAAAATATTCTATGAAAAATTTAATAAAAAGGTTTCAAAAACACCCATAGAACAGGATATAATGGGTTAAAATTTCTAGAAAATTTTTCCCTGAGTGCTTGATTTCATGGCAACCTTGGCGCAACTAGTTTTATAAAAAAATATATTTTTAAAGTCGGTACTTACTATCGATAATGTTCGTCAGTTTTGCTCTTGCTTGCGTGTTTGACCGCTCTTTTTCATCAGTCATCAGTCAACGGCCATATTGCTTTTGACTGATAGTATAGACTTCACAACGTAAATGGATGTTTGAGCTTCAACCATGAATCATTCAGAACTGATGAATTTTTGACTTACGAACATGATCGCTAGTGTGTACCCCCCTTTATAGTAGGTTGAAATTTCGAAAATACTTTTTTGTGAGTATTAAGCTAAAAAAAAATATGGTACATATATGATATATGTATCACACAAATCATTCCGAGCATTTTTGAGATCGTTATAAAGTAAAAACCGTATCAAGCCGAGAATTCACATAAGTTCACGGTGAGCGACCTTTTAATGACCTTCAAAAAATTTAAAAAAATTTATTTATTTAAGTATTTTACATAAAGATACGGGGCAACAGGGCCATAAGTACCAGTAATAGAAGTATTTACATATAATAAAAAAATTTCAGCTCTTTTTTGACACCCTTTTTCAGATTCTTGGGGGTAATCTTGGAATTTCCAAAAATCCAAAAAAGTTTTATTTTAAATTTACAACATATTTTTGTACTATTTAGATGTCTTGTAGCGTTTTTCAAAGTGAGAAAACAAAAACCCATAAACCGGAAAGTATCCCACATTCCATCAACACTAACAAATATTGACGACAACTACACATGGGAGAGTGGAATCAAGTGAGACATCGGGCAAACAGCAATACTAACCAGAGGGCAAAGAGAATTATAACCTTAAATTTTTTTTTAGGAAATTATTAAGTTTTCATTTAACAATTTTTTTTTGCCACATGTTTTTTATTACAACTCTTATAAATGGAATATAATTAGGCATAATAAATTCAATTTTATAAAATATGGTACCTACATATTTTTTTTTTTTTTTTTTTTGTTAAATCAATAATTTCTATCACAGGCTTTTGTTGGGTACATTAAAGTCTTTTGGGAGCAATAGCATGAATTACAACAGCATTAGCAACAACAACAAAAAGTCGTTTTAATTAAATTACGTGACATTCAATGTCTAATAATCAACACAAAAGAACTGCACTATGAGTACAACAAAACAATAGCCGACAGAGACAAGACGTTTGAGACACCAACAAGCGACCGAGCGCGTGTCTGTTCCAATGATGAAAAGCAAGAGCGGAGCACCCAAGAAATTGACACTATATTATATTATAGGACAAGAATTTTTTAAAAGCACTTTTTTCATATTGAAATTTCTGATAACACAATATTTTAAATGTAGATTTGTTTTTAAATAATGATATTGAATTTAAAAAATACACTTTTTTTTTTTTTTTGCTTTTCATATTACTCACCATGTTTCCAAGTTGCTGAATTTCTTTGTCACCACTTTGCCCAAATCGATACCCAATCGGTCGACAATCCTTTGAGCCAGATCCGGATGCGATGTTCCCGAAAACACTTTTATGTTTGGCATTCTGGAGTGTAATAAATTTCTACTACCAGCCTGTTTCTCCAAATTGTCTCGGATCAAACTTTTAGCGCGTATCGGATTAGCAGATCGAACTGGCATCACACAATCTACGAGTACAAGTTTTTATTATATTTTTTCACAAAATTGTTCGTTCATTTTCCATTTCATTCTCATTTTGTTCTTTTTCATTCACGCTATTCATTCAATAAAAATTCTCTATAACTTTTGTATTGGTAACCCTCTAAGGGTATGTGTGTTTTTGAGCAAATATGTATTATGATTTTTTTGTTTTACAACAAGAATTCAGTAGGTATGTTGGTTGGCTTTATACAAGTATTTGCCATTGGTTTTCATCAAGTAATCATCGGCATGGCAAGTAAACCAAGTACTTTGAAAGCTTCCGAGAAATCCACCCCATGTGATTTCATCGTGAATCAGTTATACAAGTATTCTCTGTTGCTCTCTGAAATACTCTCTTCGTTTACCTTTTTGTCTATAGTGTACCAGAGACTTCGAGAGATATAACGAAAATTCTTAGGAGGGAAAATTTTTCAGAACACTTGTTGTTGTGAGCAATGTGAACGAGCGCATGTGAGGAAGTTTTGTTGTACAAGACAAAAAATATTTTGAATTTCTACGACGGTTTTTTGGACGTGTTTGTTGAATTATGCTAGTGTTTGTAAAACATACACAGAAATATTTTTTTTGGAGGCTTAAAAATTGTTGTTGGCTGTTGAACAAGTTGTACTCAAGTGGGTACAAAGTGGCAGATTTGTAATCGATGGAATTTCACATACATATGTATTAAATTGGAAGCATTGTCATATAAAAATTAACTAGTAAGAGTGTAATCTTTGACCTAGGCAAAAATTAAATACCATTAAATACCATACACTGCAGCATTTTAAATTTAGCTTAAATGGGAGTTGCCACGCCTTCTTGTCCGAATTCATTTAGTTTTTGCTTAGAGTTTGTGCTAACTATTCCAAGTTTTTTGCTTGAAATTTGGTTGCATTACCTCAAATAACGCTTGTACTACAGCATTACGAACATTTTGCTTGTATGGGAGGTGCCACGCCTTGTTATCCGAGTTCGCGTAGTTTTTGCTCAGAGCTTTCACTAACTTTTTCTAGTATCTGTGTTAAATATTATAACACTACCTAAAATAGCGATTGCACTACAGCATTTTGAAAACTTTGAGTATATGGGAGGTGCCACACCCTCTTGTCCGAATCAACAAATCTTCTGATCAAAGCTTGCATTTCTCATCCTTAGTGTCGGAGTGAAATTTGGTTGGATTATCTCAAAAAATGCTTTTTCTAAAGCGTTTTAAAACTTTTACTTATTTGGGAGGTACCCGTCCTCTTGTTCGACTTCACCTAGTTTTTGCTCAGAGGTTGTATTTACTATTCCAAGTATGTATTTCTGTTGCTTTATCGCTTAAAATGCTCTTAATATTGCATTTTGATTTTTTTTTTTTGTATGGGCGGTGGGCGTGTCAGTTGACCGATTTCGCTCAATTTCTATCTCACGAGCTAACTTTGTACAGTGTACCAAATTTCATTGAACTATGTTGCTCCCAAAGTATATTAAAATGATTTCAACGGACAGACATACCCAGACTGACGGACATGGCTATATCGACTCAGGAGATCATACCTGCCATGCCTCCTTCTCTATGTTACAAATGGAAGGACAAAATGAATATACCCTGGGTATAAAAACAAGAGTACCTAAGAATTCGAAATCAGATATACATACACAGTAAAAATTATAGTTTAATTTTAACCCGTTTTGAATCCGTAAATACTTCAAATACGAACTCAAAACGGATTTGCTTTAATTAATGTAACGATGATAAAAAAAACATTTTTGATTTTTTTTTGTTTAACATACAAACTTTAAATCTCAACATCAGATAAGTCAACATCATATCGGTCAATAGCCTAGTTGTCTAACGTCTAGTATTTGATCCGTAACGGATTCCGTAATTAAGAAAAAATACGAAAATAGCCGTGTTCACGATCCGGAGCATTTAGACTTGCAAAGTAGCAAAATAGCAATAATTTTCACTTGATTGTGAGCAATATTAAAAGTATAAACATTGCAAGCTACGAAAAATTTTATTTCTCTGAGAAAATCGTATGAGCAAAGAGAACGAGAGCATAAAGAAAAAAATTTTTATTTGAAAAATGACGTGATATTTTTATGCTATAGGTTTTTAGTATAGAAAATGTAAATGCAAATGTAAATTCAATCCGATATATTTTGTTGTTGTATAGCAACATTTTTCAACACCTATTTACAAATGCTATGATGCAAGACCTTTTGCACCGGATCGTGAACATGGCTAATGACAAAAAAAGTATTAATTTAAAACTTGTCGGAATCAGTTTCAGACTTTTTCGGTATAAATTTCAAACGCTGGTTTTCGTTACGTTTTATTGATCACCATAATCATATCATCAGATTAATTTGCAGACATCAGGAAGAACTTGACAAGCATACTTTACTTATGCTCTCGCATAAACTTGTTGAGGATCACAGCAAAAAGGATATACAGCACATGCAAAGGTTTAAATTTTTTTGTTTTGGCTTGTTATGCATCGCCCTGTTGTTGTAACATATTATACTTTTCTTGTATAGCGCCATCGTTTGCAAGCTTATTTTACTTGTCAACTTCTTGTGGATGTCAGCATATTCGTCTGATGATATGCTTGTGGCGATCATTGAAATGTAACGAAAACTCGGCTTCCAATACAATTTTTGTTTTTCGTTTATGCATTTTGCCTTGTTTGTTTTTGCTTAAACACATTGAACAGCAAGCGGAAACCAATAACGTCATCTGATCCATGCTTGTTTGATAGCTAATAACGTTAAAACTAAGAATTTTTAAGATAGAGACAAAATTTGCTTATTTTTTTTTTTTTGAAAAAACATAAAACGGAAAACTCAAAAGTTTAAATAAAACGGAAACATGTGCAGACGTCATTTTTATTTATTTCAAAAACTGTCTGGGTGATAACGCGTGTTAAAGACATAAAACACAAATAATAAATAAAATAACAACAAAATATTGGACGAGCCCTCGAAAATTTCAATATCATTTGTGTATTTTTACGCAAAATCTAAGGTTAGTGAACCAGTAGACCTTATAGCCCATAAAATACTAACAAACTTGAAAGCAGTAATTGTTGTCAAGGTCTTTTTTTGAGCGACAAATTTCAGTTTTTAATTATATGTATAAAACTTTAATAGTTTTTTGCAAATTCCAAACTTATTTTAAATGTTTATACTTGGCAACAACTTGTTATCAATTGTTTACAAGAATGCATCAGTAGTTGTAAATGAAAAGTAGATTTGTTTTTAGAGATTTGGTTGTTTCAGTGAGAGTTAAAATAAAGCGAAAGCTTTTACAAATTTGAAGCGAGATTCTGGCACTCATTTTTTTTGGCCAATAGCAAGCACACGAGATGTTAGAGGCAAAAACAAAACGGCAACGATGATACAACCAACTATTGATAAGAGTCACACACAAACACAGGTAGATGGTTAGCAGCAGTATCATGGAAATGTCACGATATATAAACAGAAATTTGGTTAACTATAAACATTGTTTTTTTTTTTCAAAATGTCAACTGCGAAAACTTTCAGATTCCGCTACAATTAATTGTCATTGGAGTCAAATTGTAGAAAAACAACACAAACACTAAATCGACACTGAAACGAGAATACAGCGCCAAAAACGAAGCAAAAACCCCAACAAAACAATAAACACATTTTACACTAATTTTGTTGTTTCTCACGATGATAAACGCCAGCCAAACTGGCAAGGATTGAAAAAAGAAACCACCGCAAGTATTGAACAACATTTTTTTTCAAAACAAATATATTTTTATTTTGCCTCGTATTTCGGGAAAAATGAAAATACAAAATTTCCACGCAAAGCACTGCTGCTGTGGAAACTTATTAATACAAACAAACCTTCGTTGTCTTCGTCTTTTTTGTCTGGCATTTTATTAGAAAACAAATAACCAAGAGACTTTAGGAATTCAGTAGCTATGAACGAACCGAGTCAAGTTGCCTTTTCGCTTGGTAAACGACTGAATTTTTATTTATTTCTCAATTTTTTTTATGGCACAGAAATGTTGGTGAATTTGACTTTGACACACACTGGCATCGCCGCGTCGTCGTTGGGTTTGGGATTTTCTTTCTGAATAATAGGCAGATATACCACTATGCTTAGTACATTTAGGATGGGATGCGCTGCGTTTGTGCACCGCCGTGTTGTGAGAGAGTAAAGCTTTTTACTGCCGGATACGCGTATTAATTTTTTTCATATTCATATGCAAAAATAACAGTGGAGACTTTTTTATTTTTCATTGTCGAATTAATTTATTACTTCTCAATTAATTTCTCTTCAGCCTTTTATTAAAAGGTAGAATCGTACTCAAAGTATGCAATGGGATTTATATGTTACGAGTTCAAGCAGCAAAAATTAAATATATTTCTCGCCAATATTAATGAAAAAAAGTTGTTGAGAATTTTTTTTTTTTTTTTTGACATTGCATTCTTTTAAATGCATTCCAGAATGGACACCTTTTTGTAGAGAACGGACTACGAGAAAGTCGGCAAAAATCTTCGACCGATGACAGAAATAAGGGCCTTGTGAAGGCCTAAAGTTGACGAAGATCCACGATTGAGACGAAAAATGATTGCTGAAGATTTGGGGTTGGGTGCTTTGGCTGTGTCGCAAACATTGAATAATAATCTTTTTTACACCAAGAAATCAGCTCGATGGGTTTCATGAATTTTAATTCACATCCAAAAAGAAGCTCGAGTTAGTTTTGCCCAAAATTTCTTAAGCAAATACGAAAACTGAGAAACTAGCAACTTCAATAAAATCAATGATGAAACTTGGTTTTATAAGTTTTATAAGAAACCATGGTATGGAACCCGGAAAGATCGAATCCTATTAAAGCAAGACAAAAAAGAGTAAGCAAGAAATGTGATTACGTTTCTTTACATCGCCAGAGCGAAAATTACAACTGCGATTCCTCTGAATACTAGACAGTAACTTCGAAATGTTATACTACAGACTGCTTACTAAACGTTTCCGAAAATATGTTGGAGAATCAAAAAAAAAAAAAAGAATTGTTTCGCTTCTTCTTACATCATGATAAACACTGCTAAAATAACATGTAGCTTTGTTGCAGTCTCTGGGGTCGAATAAATTCGCCCAGCACAATATTTTCCGAATCCGTCGCCTTGTGATTTCTGGTTATTTTTAAGAAGTACATAAAATTTTAGAGGGCGAAGCGAATTAATGCAGAAATTGAGAAGCATTTTTAAGCTTTTGCTTGTATGGGAGGTGCCACGCCCTCTTGTCCTATTTCACCTAGTTTTTGTTAACAGCTTGCATTTATAGTTTTAAGTGTCTATATGAGGGGTGCCACGCCCTCTTGTTCGTATTCGCCCAGTTTTTTCTTAGAGTTTGTGCTTACAATTCGTATTATTTATGTGTATTTGCATTGTCGTGAAAAATACTCCTAAAGTTGCATTTTTAATTTATTTTTTGTATGGGCGATAGGCGTGTCCGTTGACCGATTTCGTTTATTTTCAATCCCTTGAGCTAACTTCGACGACGGAGGCAGTGCACCAAATTTCATTGAATTATCTTACTCAGTTTTCTCAAAAAATGTATTTCCGCACAAAGCCAGCCAGACAGACGGACTTGGCTATATCGACTCAGGAGGTGACGCTGATTAAGAATTTATGTGACCTGGCCTATGAAAAAGGGGCTTACGTGCGAAAATAAGTTTTCGCGAAAACAGCTGGAAAACAACTTTTAAAGGTCAATTTATGCGAATCGGCAAAAAATTGAAAAAATTTTAAACACCCTTTTCATAGACCAGGTCACATATATACTTTTCTATATCTGGCACGCCTCCATCTATGCATTAGAAACGGAAGGACAAAGTGAATATACTCTGGGTGTAGGGTATAAAAATGTAATAAAATTTCCTACGAAATATATTTTTAGCAAAAATAATTGCCGCGGCCTGAGGCTTTGACTGGCCGTAACACTATCTCACACACAAAACTTGGTATATCGACTAAAATATCCAAATTCTGAGATAAATGCAGGCAATCTTAAGTTAACTTTACATCGGCGATTCTCATCAATAAAACAACTTTGATGTACCAGGAGGCTGAGAAAAAAATCGACTGACAATGTTCAATAACGTATTTTTTAATATAATTTAATATAAATCAATAATAGTGAAACACTATTAATTACATACATATCTCATTTCTAGTGCAAAATTTATGATGCAAACTCGAAATTGAGTTTAATTTCTCATTAAAACTTTAATTTCAGAAGAGAGATGTGCCAGGAGCCTGAGGATTTGACATTTTAAAGTTAAATTTTTGTGTGAAATATCTATGGGATCGAGCTTATTTTCAGTGCCATGTGTAAGTATTCTCCTTTAACTCCTAGGAGAAGCATATGGTCAATATGAAACGTCTCCATTTCCAGTTTCAATGCCATACTAAAAACAATTAAACATCTGAATTGCTGCATAAATCAATGCATTATTTTTAGAAAAAATATCCAAATAAGGTGAGCAGCAAAATATTTCCTCGTGAGTAGAATCACCCATATGGGTGATTCTCAGATAACTGTACTTTTTGTGTCCTCTGGCGATTTCACCTATACAGTAGGCTTTTTTTTCACAAAAAATTACGCTATAAGTTAGAAACTATGCTTTTCTAATAGAGCGTATCAATTTTACCACCAAATATTGATTGGTCTACTTTGAAAGTTTGCAAATATACCCCAAATGTCACAAACGTAGCATGTCCTACCCCTACTTTTTATACACAAAACGATGAAAAACGACCAAAAAACGGAAATGGAACAGAAAACAAGTTACTACACATATTAAGTAAATACTTAAGGCTACTATATTCTGAGCTCATCTGCAGTTTTAAATAATTTTTAGAGGGCACAATTTCGAATTGAAAACTGTCCCCTAGTTTTGGAAAAAAAAATTTCTTGAAAGCATTATGCTACTACTGCATGGTACTACTGTTTCAGTCAATAGATTGCAACACATATGCATTAATTCTGATCACTATCCATCACCCAAAGGTCAGCATGTCCAGACGCGTCCAGAAAGAAATCTGTTTGCGTTTTATAGGGCAGTTTATAAACAAAAGCAGTTTTTTTTTTAAATTATGGTCACAAACGTGGCACTTGGCACTCGCAGGTAGAACATTTTATTTTATGCATGAAACAATTTTTTTGTAGGATTTGCATACATGACCCCAAATTCTTTCGGAAAAATCTTGAACTCAAACGCGTGCTTTGCAATGAGCGATAAACTACAAAAATGTCACAAACGTGGCGCATCAAAAATGTCACAAACGTGGCACTTTTTATCAGTTTGCAAAAAACATATTTTGATATAAAGTTTGAGTATACAGATGTTAAGTTGAAGGCTATTAGTTATGTTTTTAATACAAAAATTTTTCTACACCATCAGAATCCTGAGTTATCCTAGCTCAATAGTGAAAAAATCACTGTTTTGACATCTACTTAAAGCTATAGAACAAAAACAACAACAAGTAAAATTAATTTTTGTCAATGGATTCAGACAGCCAAATTTATTGTCAACAAGACATAATTTACCGTTTTTCAATTGGATTCCCAGCTTCCGAGTTATACGCGTCTAAAGTAAGGATATCTTTCGATAACACACAAAGTATTTTTCGAGACCGAAAAGTTGCAAAAAGTCAAGTTTTATCATTTTTATCAGTAACATATATAATTAGAAAAATTTCGAGATCTTGCAGACCATAATCGCATGAAAAATGACAGTTCTATGCTAGATTTGGTGAATGACCCTACTAAACTATTGCTTTGCAAATTATCAGAATCAAAATTTCATCTGTGCATTCACTAAATCTACAATAGAGCTTTATTTTTTCATCCGATTTTAGTCTGCAAGAGCTTAAAATTTTCGTGATAAAATATATTTTTGATACAAATAATAAAACTTACCATTTTTGTTAATTTTTCGGTCCAGAAAATCCTTTGTGTGTTATTGAGAGATATCCTTTTTTTAAAGGCTAATAACTCGGAAACTAGGAATCCAATTGAAAAACGGTAAATTATGTCTTGTTGTTAATAAATTTGGCTGTCTGAATCCATTGACAAAAATTAATTTTACTTGTTGCTGTTTTTGTTAAGTAGATGTCAAAACTGTGAGTTTTTCACTTTTGAGCAAGGATAACTAAGGATACTGGTGTAATAGAAAAAAATCAAGATCAGGTTCGTAATTAGGAGATCCTAATCCACCATAAACGACTATAAAAACAGAGGAAAGAAAACCATAGTTGATATTTAGGGCGGTAGGGGATACAAAAAATGGACCACCGGAGACATGACACTGTTGCAAAATTAGTCTTGAAGTGTAAATTTGCCATTATATGTAATATATCTCTCATCAAAACGCTTCAAAACCATCATTTTTCCATACTGTGGCTAAAATGTCACAAACGTGGCAATTTGGTCACAAACGTGGCAGAAAAATTTCTTAATTTCGACCTCAAAGCCGTAAATTCACACTTGTTGTTGATCTACTTAAGAGGTGAGTTTTAAGAGAGTGTTTACACAAGATAGCATGAAGAAACTTGCAAAAATCCAAAAAAATTATCTGCCAATTTTACAACTCGAAAAAGCACAGTTATCTAAGAATCACCCATATATATTTTTATTGTAATTGATTTTAAAAAACTAAATAAGATGACAAACATCTGAACATTTGAGGGCAGTAATATTTCAAACATAATGCCTGTTCTATAAATAACTTTACTTTCACACTTTTGTTTTCTTTGCGAACTTTTTTTCGTTTACATTCCATGTTTTTAAGAAAAACACATTTCAAAATAATTATTTTACACACAAAATAATTTATACATGTCGAAACTAATATCTTAAACAAAACAAAAACATGTTTTTTCATTCAAAATATTAGCACTTATATTCATATATCTTCTAAATAACAAATGCTATATACATATCTATATACAAATATTGCAAGTGGCCATACAACATAACACTATGTTCCTTTAATTTTTGGCAATTGTTCTTTTAACGTAAGTACTACCAAATCTTGCACGTGGTTACGTACGCGCACGTTTTCTAAGAAACCAAAATTTAACACACAAGCAATATAAACAGGTATACACGTACGAAAGAAGAAAAGTAATTATATAAAAAGAAAAAAAAAATCAACTCACAAATGGTAGGAAACAAATTTTTATTCGCATACGAATTGTAGAAGCAAACACTAGGTACACAAACTATACTGAAGAACTGATAAGTCAATTGTCTATAGACCTACCTACTCAATCGAGAGTTAAACGAACAATGTAGCTTCAGTTGAAACATAAGAGAGTTGAAACCATAGGCCAGATTGAAAAACAAAAACAGAATAAGAACCTTGTCTAAATAAACATGAAACTGGAAAAACAAAAAACAAAATGAAAACTTAAAGTTCAGACCATTGCGATCGTTGATCATTGCGATATTTTTGTGAAACGCACTTTTAAAACACCAATAATATTGGCACAAAATAGTTTACATTGAAAGCAAAGTCTGTAGGTACTTCCAAGTCTGGTTAGGATTTTGAGTGTAGGTAGCGAAAAAAGGTTTTACATTCTAAATTTTACAAACTGCAATTAAGTATTATGTTAAGCTGTAAAACATTTTAGAAAATTTCTTCGTAGAATGAAGAATTTTACTTTAACTAATTAAAAAACAATGCGTACAAATTGCATGGGAATTACCTAAGTTGACGGATGGCTTTTTATAACATTTTGTTAGTCCATGGCATACCTACATTAACAAACGATTTTTGGAGGGTTTCAAAAAAGTGAGCTGAGAATTTTCAAAATTTTTTGAAAATATAATACATATCTGGAACCTGAAATCACAAAAAACTTATTTTCAAAATTTCACCCTACTCTAAAACTCTAGTAGTTAATTTTGGATAAGACAAAGTCACCATGAAATCACCCAAAGTATAATTTGCTAAGACATCTTAAGGTAATAATGCTATTTTTATGTTTTCTTGTACCATTTAAACAAAAAAAAAAAAACAGGGTTTTACCGAGTTATTTGAGATTTTGCATAAATCGATGTTGAGCGACCTCAAAACGACCATAAAAAAAAACTACCTTCATATGGCACAACCGCATCAAGCCGAGATTTTTGCATAAATCGATACTAAGTGAGCTCATAATGACCATCAAAAATATTTTAAACAATTCTCAGCTTCCTTTTTGGTACCTTCTTTCAGTTAATCAGTCTAATGTACATCTTTGGCGTTAGTTTCTTCTACTACCTTGTAGATTATAATATATCCTTCTATCAGCATAAAGTCGATTTTACATTTTAATCAAAAAAGTGAACACTCGTTTTTGTGAAAATAACTGATGATGACCATAGTTTGTTCGCTCCTTTCGTGTTTGATGTTTTTGTCTTTATATTCCCTTCTGCCATACCATCTATTGTGATAATCCTGCCTAGATAGGAAGCATTGATTTTAAAGCGGCCTTGTACGATTCCAAAACATCTTCTAGTTTGTTTTTCATGTCTGAGTATCTGGACGATAGTGGTCAGATACGTAATATATATCGATGCGTCCAACGTAAAAGTTGGTAACTCGAAAGTAGTAGTTTTCAGTTATGAGCATTTTTGTATTTTAACTTTTTTTTTTGTATGAAAACCTATATAAAATAAATTTAGGTTGTGACTTCAAAAATAGCTCACAGGCCTTCAAATTTCAAGCTAGAGGTACCAATATTTGACACAAGATGGAACCAAATGTGCAGATTTCTAAAAACGCTGTCCCTTAAAAAGTTGGTAATTTTAATTTGAGTTGCCAACTTTTACGTTGGATGTATCGATATCTCCTGATTGCTCGTTAAAATATCATTGGATTCCTCATTCGATCTTATTAATAGCGATAAGGAAGAGGGTTGATGAGAGTAAACAACCCAGCCGGACGGTTTATATTTGCAAGAGCAAGTTTTTTTTTATGGTCGTTTACAATTTAGAAAGGACAAAAGCGTTGCCTTAACCCCTTGAGACCGATGGGGTCACATAGGACCCCAAGCATTTTTTGATACATCAATATTTTAATTAAAATTAGTATCAAGGAGTACTCCTATGATATTGACATGCTCTAGAGAGTTGTTCAGTTAAGTCTTGGCTAAAATTTTATTTATTTATTTATTTAAGTATATTACTTTATAAATAAATTTATAAAGTATTAAGGTACGGGGCAACAGGGCCATAAGTACCAGTAACAGAAGTATTTACATATATTAAATATCAGTTATAGATAAAATGTGTTTTGCTAAACATTCTTTAATAATTTTGTAGGAATATTTTATGCTGCAGTCTAATAATTTTTGAATTGGTTGGTTTTTTCTTGAAACAGGACACTCAGCAAAAATGTGCTGAACAGTGAGTGAAGTAGTACAAAATTCACATTCCATTGGCTAAAATTTTGTTTTGAACGGTTTTATAGCTATAACCAAAAATGGTACAATTTTTCGGCATTTTTGTGATTTTTAAGCCCAAAACCCAATTTTTTCGTGTCAGTTTCTTGAACACTTTCTTTCCTTTAGTATATATCTATAACTTTGTTGAAGATAGGAAAACAAAATCTCAAACGGTTTACGAATTATAGCCGTGGCAACTTTGAAAAAGCAGTTTTGAAGCAATTTTTATAGTACTATAAAATTCGACCTGGAGGCAAACAAGCGAAAGACAGATAGGGTTTTACTAGTATTATCATGTGCTATCAGGAATGGTATTCAAAAAGATTTTTGGATTTTTTTTTTTGCTGCACTGTGTAATATGACTGCACCATTTCCGGGCTTTTCCGAACCTACTTTTTTTTCTTAATTTAAACACTAGAAAACATAGTCCGAAGTTAATTTTTCGATATCTGCAATGGTCTAGGCTTCGGTCTCAAGGGGTTAAAAAAGCAAGGTAACATGCAAAATTCGTCATTTGCTTTACTGGGCGTCTACTGTAAATCACAAAAGTACTAGAGTAGAATCTCATCGATACCAAGATACCAACCTTTCTAAATCGTACAGAATCTAAAACTGAACTATGTAATTTCCGTTGGCGCGTAATTTCAGATAGCCATCCGATTACAGAAATGTACATTAAATACCTACTGATATTAAATTGAAGGTTCAGGCCTTAACAGAGGACTTGCTAGAATGTCTTTTGAGTCACTGCTCAGGACATTTCAGAATTCGATTTTTAACCTTAATTGGACGCAATTATCATGACGAAACATACCTAATATGTATCTGTATTTAGTAAAAGGTGACAAACAAATTTTAGCATTGAACTTACATGATGCGATGCATTTAAGTTCTTTGATTTTCTTAATTGTTACTAAGTTGGACAAAAACTAATATTTTGAAAAATATTTGTAAAATATGCGCGTTCGATAAGTGATGGAATCAATTCTATTTCCAGGGATGGCTTCATGATACGATACGGTAAGAGCACATGGTGAAACTCAAAAAAATTCAATGCAAGTTCAATCGAAATTAGGCCACGGTTACATTAGATACGACTTCGTATGCCAATAAAAACAAGCATGTATGATTAATAGCGTTTTCTTTTCTCAAAAAAATTCTGCATTTTTTCTGCTCTCTTTCTGAATGTCGCCATAAGTTTTCATTATTCATCTCTTTGTAATAATCGTACGATTTTATCTCATGCGACCAAAATACTTTGTTTCCATCAGATGAAGCCGTACGTCTAATACGAAGAGATGAATACTGAAAAATTAATTATACTTTTTTTAATTGGATCATGTTTTGGCCGTACGATTTAATTTCCGTATGAAATCGCATCCAATGTAACCTAAGCTTAGGAGAAAGGCCATAAGCATATGTAACGCATGTTATGTATTTTCAGCTTAAGGCATACGATAATTTGATCGTACGAATTCATACGAACACGTACAACTTCATCTGAAGCAAACGAATACAAATGTTTATATGTATACAGTTACAGTAGCTTCATTTATTTCGCACGCATTCTCACGAAATCGTACGGTTGCTATGTTGCGAACAAAATAATAGCTTTGTTTGACGAACTTAGATCAGAGTAGAGCAGCTTTTGAAAAATGTCATATTACTTTTAGAGCAGGCTAGAGTAAAGTAGGGCAGAGCAGAAATTTCAAAAAACACAAAACAAGCAATTTTGAGAAAACCAGCAAAAATTATTACACGTTAAAAATAAATAAAGAAATTGACATAAAATTTTATAAATATTTATTTTGTTTTGATTTTTCTTATGACAGTTTGCTGCTCCAACCTGCTCTACATAATATTCTAGAGCAGAAAAAAGCAAACAGAGTAGTTTAGAGCAGAATCATCGAACACTTTTCAGAGTAGAATAGACCAAGCTAGAGCAGAAAAAAGTTTCATCGAAAACTTTTGACTGCTCTAAAGAGTACTCTAGAGCAATCATCAAACAAAGCTATTTTGTTTTTTCTCTGTCAGTCGCACGAATTATACGAAGAGATGAATATTGAAAAGTTAATTATACTTGGCTTCATGGGAACAAAAATCTTAAAGGTGATTGTGTCTCATGATTGATTATGTTTCATGATTTTACGTCACGAGTAGTACGTTCACTGATGCGGCGATTCAACCCCTGATTTAAGTTCTGAAACCCATAATGCATTTTAAAAGTATTTCTTTCTTATGAAAGGTATTTTAACAGGCTTCAAATAAGTATACAAAAGTCTTAAGTCTGAAAAATTCAAGAAATGGTGAATTTTCGAAATTTGGTCTATAATTTCAGTAACAAAATATGCAAGCCTATTCTATTTCCTTTGATTTAATATGCCTTTTGAACCTAATCTTGATTCATTTGTAAATTTTTTTATAGGAAAAGAAACTGAAGCCATTGCACTTTAGCACAAACTATATACGATGCACGCACATGTACTATTAGTATGCGTCGAATGTAGCCACCTTGTTCATACTTATTCTTACTATCATATTCCTTCAGAGTCCCTTAGAAGGAATACTCGCATCCAGTGTAACCTTACTCTACCATGGTGCGGATAAGCGAAATTGGAAATATTAAAATAAATTTAGCATAGCTATTTTATTACCTGCAGTTACCTGTATTTTCTTCCAAAAAAATTAATCAAATGAGATATACAAGAAATGGATGACCAACATATGTTAAATGGGTTGGGTTTTGGAAGAGCCAAAACAGGCAATCTTAATGTATTTTACATTTGCCTATAAAACACTTTAATAGTTTTAAGCAGATTATATTTCATATGCTCGTTCTGAAATGAATTGTTTTGATATCTGTGGACTTCTGACAAAACTCGATATAAGACAATTTTCCAGGATTTTAATCAATAATAGCTGTGTTTTAGACGGCAGCGTGTTAACACGGAGCTTACGCTGTTCTTCTAAAACGAGTTTTTGTACTATCCCCTTCTTATTTTGTTTTACTTTATTGTGCTTTTCGTTTCCGCACCACTTCCCTCCGCTTGCCAAGGCAAACGGCAAAAATGTGGTGCCACTATTAAATCCTATTAAATAAACACAGCTATAAACACAGCATATATTTTGTGTTATGGCAACATCAACAGTTTATTTATTTATTTTATTTAAGTATAGTCACTTGTGCGAGAATTTAAATCAAATTTTTTTTTTTTTTTTTTTTTTATTTCGAATAAGTCTGTATATATACAATAATTCAATTTTTAAATATTTACAGTAGTTCTACCAAAAGGTCTTATGAACTAAAAAAATGCTCACAACCAAATATAAAATTGAGCTATTATTACATACATATGTTTTATCTTAATAAGCTAAATAGGATACAATTCAATACTTTAGAATAAAGCTATTAGTCTATTTCTATCTAATAAAAATTCTTTCAGTCTTCTTTTAAATATCACCATATTTTCTAAGCCCTTTAAGGATCTATCAAGCTCATTATAATAAATTACACCGTTATGGGAAATGTTTTGAGATGATATCATATTACACGCACGAGAGACAACCAGGTTATCTCTGTTTCTTGTATTGTAAGAGTGTTGAAAGCTTGCAATTTGATGTACCTCGGATTTTTTTGTAAATTCTTATTGTAGATGTGAAAAGAAGTTATTCTATGCAAAAATTAAAATTATAGAGGTGGCGCTTTTTTAATAAAACGATAAAAATCTAAATTAAAGATTAATTAGTGGTTTTACGTAGTTAAGTGGATTTTATTGATAATAATAAGTATAAAAAAACAATACAATCAAATTTTTTTCCAGATTCTGTTTACTTATCGTTCAAATGATGTATAAAAATATTTCCACCCGTGACTCCTCGACTAAATTTTGAGATAATCCCTTTTCCAATTGGGGCATTTTCCCATACAAAAAATAAAATTTTTTTTAACTACATTAAACCAAAATCAAAATAATCACATTCGATGTGTTTTGCGATGTTACACTCGAATCGGACCTCAGAATCGCTCTATCGTGTATAGTTTTTGAGATATTATAATCTAAAAACCGAAAAAAGTCGTTTTTTGCCATGCTTTGAAGCTATATAAGTATGTAACATATCATTTATTCGTTAAATGTGGTTAAAGTACTTGAAAGTCATGATCTTTTCCTTTAAAATTTAATTTAAATTAGAGTCTGTCTATACGGGGCGTTCCGCGTACGCGAAAGCTCCTCTCTCTCTCTCAATTTACTCAGTTAGCGTACGCGAAATCCAGTGAAGTTTTTTCCCCCGGGACGCATTTTCGTTACAACAGTAATTTTACATAAAAGTAGGGGTAAGTGGGCGGCCTGCGGCCGCAGCTCAGGATTTAAAACTCCCAAAAATCCGACACCGGCTTCGCGGCGGCCTTCGGCCGCGGATCAGTACATAAATTAATCAAGTTCCCCGGGGGAAAAAACTTCACTGGATTTCGCGTACGCTAATTGAGTTTCGCGTACGCTAATTGAGTAAATTGAGAGAGAGAGAGGAGCTTTCGCGTACGCGGAACGCCCCGTATAGACATTTCCTTTAAATTATGTTTATATCTATAATAAGAATTTACAAAAAAATCCGAGGTACATGAAAATTTGATTTAAATTCTCCCACAAGCACCGTGACAACACAAACTTTTACAAATGCTTTTAACAAAACAACTTAAGACGGGACCAGATACAGGTTCTTGGGCAAACAAAAAAAGACAAAAGCATTGCCGACTGTTGGCAGCCCTAAAAATTAAGCAATAAACATAGCTAAGAGTTTTATCGCAATCAAAGTGTTTGGTTAATCAAAATTTGATTAAATATCTTAGAACTCGTTTACTTCTTTAAGCCGTTCTTTAACATTGTTATTTCATTAATAAATTTAGAAATCAGTAAAATTTTGCGGTTCTTACACACAATTTTCCCTAAGAATTTTTGTTGCTGTTTTTTTTTGTCGCTTCGCTTCGCTCCATTTACGGCGAATTCCGATTATTACCGAGCTTATTTTTGACATTTCGTTTTCTTCGTTGTAAAATTATAGAAATTGTTAGGACTTAAATTGGATTATTGTTAGCTAAAATTTGGCACAGACAAAAAAGTATAAACTAGGAACAAGAAAAAAAGGCATTAACTGTGATTTAAAAAATTTAATAAAAAATATTCAGATTGGTGCGGCAAGCAAGAAAGCGACTACGCATCATTGTTGCACTTTGAAGCAGCCACGGGGACTTAGAATAAACTTTGTTTAACATTAGGAAAAAGGAAACTCCAATCAACTTGGAACATCATGGCAAATATGGCAGTATCCCGCATTAAGCGTGAATTCAAAGAAGTGATGCGCAGTGAGGAGGTAAGTCGATATGGAAATGTATTTATGCCCAGTGTTAGTTTGTGTGTGTGTAATCTATTGTGGAACTGCAGCACTGTAGCCCCTCATTGTTTAAGTTCCATTTAAAATATGAGTATTTAAATTCAAAAGTTCACTTACGACAGAAGTCTCCTGCAGTATTGTTTACAGCCATTATTCAATTTATATCTATATCCTTCTATTTTTTTGGTAAATAGCTTTGGAACAAAACTGCTCTTTCACAAATTTAACGTACACTGTTTTTGGCAACGATGACAATTTTTACAGAGCAATTTCGATATTTATTTTATTACGTGTATAACAAGTGAAGTAAATACAAAGTAGAGCGTTTTAAAGTTCCTACATGCATGGGTGGTGCAAACGGCCTCTTGTCATATTTTTCCTCATTTTTATGTAAAACATGGTCCAACTAGTCCTAAAATTTGTTGGATTACTTGAAATAACTCCTGTTAGTACAGCGTTTCAAAACTTTCGTTTCTATGTCGCTGCCACGACCCTTGGTTCCAGGTCAAAATGATGTCTGTAAACTGACTGTTCAGACCTATTTTTAACACTATGTACACGATTATTGGTCAATTCATGAAAAAACTATACTCATATATGGAATTTCCCTATTAGGGGCCTGCACAAGATATCTTGTATTAGGGGCCTGCACAAGTTATCTTCAAATATACAGGCCTCTTCCGTAATCCCTATGGTTTCAATTACTTTTCGTTTCGAAAGCTTTTTAATGAAAGCGGTGAGACGAACGATAAAAAGTATTAGAATCTCTTTTGTTGAGAATTACAGGTTCTACAAATAATATTGATTTGTATTTACGAAAAAGTAACCGCTTAGGATATGTCTGTATACTTTTTGCAGTTTTTTAAGAATATTTCTTAAACGGTTACTTTGTGTTAATGCAAATCAATAGTATTTATTTTACCTATAATTCTCCACAAGAGATCTTAATACTTTTTATCGTTCGACTCACCGTTTTTTATTTATTTATTTATTTATTTATTTAATTCAGTCTATGAATAAAGTTCTTACAGACTAGACAAAGGAACATTAAATTAACTTAAAAAGATATCACAATATATTATTTAAAGCTAGGCAGTCTAGACAAAGATGATTAAGTTAAATAAAAAAGATATCACAATACATTATTTAAAGCAGTTTTCAAAGCATTTTTACTAATAACACTATCTATATTGATTTCCGAGCTAATATCATTAATAAAGCTAATTGTTCTTGCTAAAGGAGCATTTGAGGCATAATTAGTGCGCATCACATCCAAGTGAAACGGAACATGATTCCTCAGAGATCTAGAGGGCACATTAAAATTAATCAGACTGAGTAAATCTGGACAGTCAACTGCCCCAGAAACAATATCATGAACAAATAAAACAGAACAAATATTTCTTCTACAATCCAAAGACTTCAAGCCAAGCAATAAACACCGAGAATTATACGGAGGCAATTCTCCAACAAAATTTAAAGATTTTAGAGCAAACCTGGTAAAAGATTTTTGGACTCTTTCAAGCCTTAACTTATGCGATTGATAGCATGGACTCCAAATAATCGCAGCATATTCTAACCTAGACCTTACCAAAAAAAGCCTCCTAAATGAAAAGTAACTGACATCACACGGATTTGGGAACAGGGCTGATAGAGTACTTTCTTTCGCACATTTTACACTGAAGTGAAGTATTTGATCCCAAAACTGAAGTTTCAAATCTTCACTGTGCACAGATTTCATTTTGACACTGAAGTACATTATATTGTTTTATCAGTGTAATAAAAACGCCTAAGTTTACATTGGATACTACTATAATTAATTTTTCAATATTCATCTCTTTGTATTAGTCGTACGACTTCGTCTGATGCGAACAAAAATTTTCTTTATGTCAGCCATTCGTACGACTAGGACAAAGCGATGAGTATTGAAAAAATAGTTTTACTTATTTTAATTGCATCATGTTTTTTTCATGACTTAATTTACGTACGAAATCGTATACAATGTCACCTTAGCCTACTTCAACAAATACTTCAGGGCATCGTTAAACTTGCGAGTAGAAAAACTACACTAAAATGTATATTCCAGCAAACCAAAGGTTCTGAATTCGTAACGAATTTGATACGAAAATTCGGTAAATCTTTCCGATTTCGGTACCGAAATTGTTACGAAGTTTGTATGAGAGGGTTACAACGAATTTGTAACGAATTTTATGAACGAATTTTTTCCGTAATTTATGAACGAATTTGTAACGAAATTTCGGAACAAATAACAGTTTCGAATTTTTTTCCGAAAACTGAAATTAAGAAAAAATCGGAGCATTTCGTTTGTTGAGATTGTACACTTCAAGTTGAAACGTATTGGTAACCCAGAATTGTAGTAGCTTTCATACATTTTCGCTAGAGAAATAGGCTCAAGATGTAACGAAATGTCTTAAAACTCAAAAATGTCGTCTTGTGCAGACCCCTAGTCCTTATTGAAATTCTGAAAAATCTGTCTCTCTGTTCAGAACTTCATCACAAAATTTTTTTGCGTTTCATCAAAACTTCACAGCCAATGGTTTACTTAAATCAAAATTTAATATTTACTATTATTGAATCATGCTTTATCTTTTATATTTTAAAATTTAACCAGATCGTTCAATGCTCTATCAAAATTGAACTTATCAACGATAGCTGGACGGAATTAAAAGGTGAAATCGCTGGACCACCAGACACTCCTTATGAAGGCGGCAAATTTGTGCTTGAGATAAAGGTCCCTGAAACTTATCCCTTCAATCCACCAAAGGTAATTTATATACGTGGAATTGAGAAGTACAGTGGTTTAACTGAGCAAACAAAAACTGAGTTAGATTATTAACCCTACGACTAATTTTATAACCTTTACAATTTAACGCTTGGAAAAAGTTAATTTCCAAATGTTTTTATAACCAAACGTTTGGAAAATGTTGTTTTTTTCGAAGTTTCACAATTGATTTGTAAGGTTAAAATCAACAATTGGAAAAATATTTATTTCCAAATGTTTTGTTAATCGTTTTCCTAACTTTCGAAAAATGTTTTTTCAAAATTGAAAAATTTAAAAAACAATTTAGAAATATTGAATAAATACATTTGGAAAATATTGTATAAAAACATTTATAATAATCTTGTTCCAAATTATTTTCACAAGCTTGCTATGAAGGGTCCAATTTCGATTATTATATAATTAAAACTCAAGAATTTCCAAACATTTTGCAAGTTAATTACCAAACGAAATGTTTGCTTTAAAAAGCGTGTAATAAGTTATTTTCCAAATGTTCTTGTTCGTTGGGAATTTGCTTTGAAATAATTTACTCATTCATACTGATTAAGTAATACCTCCCCAATGACATTTCTCTGTTTTGTTCAATCTTGACTCAGACCATCATATTTCTCAACTCCTCATATACTTGTGAAAGAATTCAGTAAAAAACCACATTATTTATTTGCATTTATGATTTTGTTCAAAAGGTGCGTTTCATAACAAAAATTTGGCATCCCAACATATCTTCTGTTACCGGTGCTATTTGTCTGGACATATTAAAAGATAATTGGTATGTGTAAAATATTTACCCCCTTTTTTATTTACATATTTACGTATTTATATTTTTCGCTAGGGCTGCTGCTATGACACTGCGCACTGTTTTGTTATCTTTACAAGCGTTACTTGCTGCTGCTGAACCCGATGACCCACAAGATGCAGTGGTCGCCTATCAGTATAAAGATAAATACCAACTTTTCTTAACGACAGCGCGACACTGGACAAATGCCTATGCTGGCGGTAAGCATTTATTTGTAATTTAAAGACAAACCTTAATATTTATAGTTGTAACACACATAGGTCCACATAAATATCCAGAATGTGATGCCAAAATTCAGCGTCTCAGAGATATGGGCATCGATGAACATGATGCACGTGCTGTACTCTCTAAAGAAAACTGGGATTTAGAAAAGGCTACAGAGAGTCTCTTTAGTTAGCTCGTTTGAAAGAAAAAGTGTAAATAAACTGCGTTGTATTTTGTGACAATGAAGATGTCGATGGAAAGAAACTTAACACTTTAAATATTGTCAGTAGCAAAAAAAAAAAGAAAAAACAAAATTTTCCGTCAACAAAAATTTATTCAAATAGTAAAGTTATTTCAATTTCAAGTAGTAACTGCATTATATGCGCTAAATTGATTTGCATATCAATGCACGCGCGCTTTTATTTATTGAAACCTTTTTTAAAATTTTTTTAAATTTAACAGATTTTTAATTTAATGATTGATTGCAATTGTAGTTGATGCACTTAGAAGTTTAGCAGCAGTTGTCTTAAGCGGTGGAGCCGTTATATTTGTGTTTTTGTCTTTCAATACATCTTTTAGTTTTTTTGTAAACCATTAATAAAAAGAGATTTTAAAACGAAAAAAAAAAAAACTTATTTGGAAAAAAAAGACTTGATTAATGTCTGCATAAGTTAACATTAAGCTATTATTGTTTGTTTATCTTAGAAGGAAAAAAACACTTAAAAGTAACGAAAATAATTTTTTTAAAACAATTTCCTCATTTAATTTGTTTGTGTTTGAGCGCCTTATATCGTTGTTTTAATATAAAAAAAAACTTTTTAATTTGTTAAAATATTTTGCTCATTACTCTGTTCTATAAAAATCAGATTAAGTAATCAAATAAGTACCATTCAATTACCATTTTTATGACGCCTAACTTGATTCAGCAGCAATTCTTAAGCTCGCTGATCTTTGATTTTATTTTTGTTTTTTTTCGTCTTAATTTTTTAAGAATTTAATACACTTACCCTTATAAAATAAAAGAATTACAATATTAAAAAAAAAAAAATTAAAAAAAAAAAAAAATAATTGTAAATCGAGTTAATTTAATGTAAAAGTAAAGCTAAAATAAATAAATGTAATGGAATAAGTATCAATTACGATTAAATAGTCAGTGGTGCAAATGTGAATTGGAAAAATATTGGATATAATTTTTTACCCTGCATGATGGATGAATTTTGGCTTCAAGGGAGGTTACCGGAAATAATGCCACAAAATTTTTTGGAAATAAAGCCCAATATCTCCATCCAAGTTGGAAACAAAGCCAAAAACTTTTATCCCGCGTTTTCCAAAAACGACGGCTTTATTTCTGAAAGTTATGTGGTCTAAAAAATGGCAAAAAACGCCTGAAAATATTTTGAAAATAAAGCCAGAAAGTGGACGACACAAGTTTTTGGAAATAAAGCCATAAAATTAACTAGAAAATAACGCCAAACGCGTTATTTTAAGGAGCCTCAAGAAAATATAAAGAACACAAGAAGAATGCCTTAATAAGGCAGTGTTCTTTTTAGTTGGCAATACGAATTTTCCAATGGCAACCAAACTGCGAGAAAAGTTGCCATAAGCAATAGAGGCCAAAATACAATATTATTATAGAAATATATCGCATTAATATTGTAAAATAGTTTCAAGTAATACAAAAAACAAATTTCTAGCTAGTTACTAGTTAATTTAAAATCGGTACATGATGTATGAGTATTATTGTGCAGCATATTAAATTACACGCCCATTATTTAGTTCAATGAAACTTACAACTGAATTGTATTGAATTCATAATTCTTTTTTTTCTAATTTTAATTTTCTACAATAAAACATGGCATTGAAACATTGCCAACTTTGATAATGGCATTATCCTCCTCTCTATTTGTTGCGCTGCTTATTAATACTTGTATTTGATGAGCAGTTAATTGAGCTAATAGTGCTGTTACGTTGCTTTATCTGATCCTTCCATTCAGCCTCGAGTCGTACATACGAACCACCCATTGGTGCTGCATTCGCTGGCACATTGTGCTCCGAACCAGTTTTTTTGTTAACAATCGCTATTACCTGCTTCATAACTTTCTCTTCAAATTGTCGTTGATGATCTTGATTGCTCCGCGCTGATAGGTCGCCTGACCAATAACGTCCTGGTATTTCAGTTTGCCTATTTTAATTTTATTTTAAGGACAGAAATTAAAAGCTGTAACTTAACAAAATCAAACGTTAAATAGTCACTTTTTTCTGCCTTTTTTGTTGTAAATCATTTTTGGTATATTGCAATCTGATTCACAACCATCACTGCTTGTTGAATAACCGCGACATGAAGCGCCGCCACCCATATATTTTTTACAGCGTGTTTCATCAATAGTATCACTTGTATCGCTGTCACTGCTAGAGTTTGTAAATGTCGCCCCTGCCCTTAAGCGTGGTATCCTAGCGCTGGTTTCTTTCAAATATTGTAAGAGTTAATCATTATGGAAATAACATCCAAGTAAAAAGTACAAACTTTACCTTCTGGATTGAGTACTGGTAGCAGACCCGTGCGACATCGTTGTGGTGTCAAAGATAGACCTTGCCAACGTGGCTCTACATCCCCACTGGATATAAGATCCTGTAACTTGGCCGGTGGACTTTCACAAAGTGCATAGCCTTCGGCGACAAGTTGTGCTATCGATAGTATGGAACGTTCGCGATCAGTTTCAACCAGAACGCTATGCTCGCGAAACTGGCAGCCCTGAAAAGGTTGCAATTGAAAAAATTTCGTAAGCGGGATAGGAAGTCACTTACATGAACTCATTAAAAATTAATGAGGATTGTTTAGTTTTTGATTAGAATTCGTCAGTAAGTATAACGATATAAAGTTTCATAATTAACAGAAACGCTAATTAGAAATATATGTTTAATTTCCAACTAAGGAATCTTTTTTCAAAAATTATTATTTGTAAATAACGCCCAAAACCAAAAAACGAAATAACGCCCAAATTATTTTCATATAAATAAATTTTGGGCGTTATTTCCAAAAGGATTTTCATCCAAATTTATATGATAATAATTTGGGCGTTATTTCGTTTTGGTTTTTATGCGTTATTCCTTTTTTTCTTAAATTGTTTGGCCTCCATTTCGATTTTGAAATAACGCCCAAATTATTTTCATAAAAATTTTGGCGATAATCATTATGGAAATAACCTCCAAAATTTATTTGTTTTTTTTTTGTGGTATTTCGTTTTTAACGAAATAAAGTAAAAAAAAAACTAAATAAAGCCCAAATTTTGGACGTTTTCGGTAAAAAACGAAATAAGGCCAAAAAACATAATAATGCCCGAATTTTAGGCGTTATCTTTAAAATGATTATCGCCGAAATTTATATGAAAATTATTTGGGCGTATGTTTTTTGGCGTTATTTCCTAAACCCATAAAAAAATTCACATACATTTGGACCGGGTAATGTTTCATAACGAAACGCTTGCTGTCCGCAACATGCATAGCGACCTGCAGGCCCTGCAATGCGCCCTTCCGTAACAGGACCCAAAAACTGTGCTGGCTCTGGATGATAACGACACCATGTCATCTACAAAAAATTTTAAAAAATAATATTTATTTATTTATTTATTACCACATATGTTATATCGAGTATTCGCACTTACCTGAAAAACCGGAAAATGCATTTCACATATACAACAATAAAGAAAATGACAATGACCCCATAATTTCCAATAAACTCGACGCCATGACTTAAGCTCCCGAAAAAGATGTGTTATAAATGTATTCATATCCCATGTGGAGTCGCGTACATGGCAACTTTCTAGTTGCCCCCAACGATTGATGCGTATGTTGGAAGGTAAACAATTGATGTAAGACTTAATGGTGTTTGTTAGGCATTTTCCACACCTACAATATAAGTAATTGGAAACAAATTAACTTCTTTTAAGGCCAAAAAATTAAATCACTTTAAATTGTCATAATGAATAATTAAAAATCGTACTTGGAGCAGCGAAATAATCCCGCCAAGCTGTAGTAATGACCACGTAAAGCCTCTGGTTCGGGTTCACAAAGACTTTGTATAAGTTTAGTCCATAGCCGCGGTGTAACACGTTCTTTTTTATCACGTATCATTTCAAGCTCAACATTTGTAAACATTGCCGCAAGACGAGTCACAATGGAATCATTTAAACATGATAAATTCGTTGAAGTACGCACCACCTCACTAAGGCGCGCATGGCAAAATGACAAACAATCGACGAGTAATGGTTCCATCTAACACAACAAGAGCGAGTCATTTAAAAAATCACTTAAATAAAATTAGGAAATTAAATTTACTTGCAAAAAACTTGCTGAGACAAGTATCGGCACTACATTGCAGGCGTCAAGCTGTGGTCCAGCTTCCAGAGCCGCTGCTGCTGCTGAGGATGTTGATGTGTGTTCTGTGCTGCCACTACCACTATGCTTTATCCAACGCATTAACCAATCGAAAATTTGTATATCGCAATGTACCGAAATATCCATATCTTCTAATTTTTGTCCAGCAGTTACATCGGCAAAGTAACCCATTTTACTCACCAGTAAATTTTGTGGACAGAAAAAATCTCGCGAAGTGTTCTTGACTTCGTCGCAGACATGAATGACGACTTCAGCTCTAAGGAAATGCGAAAATAATGTGATATGAATTTCATTATATCGCACATCTTTTTTATAACTTACTCCTTTCTTTTTTCAGTAGATGAATTTCCGCTCCGTGAACCCAAACGTGATTTTCTTCGCGCTTGATTAAATTTTGTCGGATCTCGCAATTTCACCATACCACCTCCGCCACAACTGTCGGTTTCGTTATCGCCTCCAGCCGTAACTACTGTTGCAGTTGTATCGAGAGTCAACTCAGTTTTAGTTATTGTTGTCCCTAGGTCCTTTTTATTCCGGACTACTCCAAGTTTTGTGGTAATGTTTGATGGCAATTGTACTGGGCAAATATAGGGCAATATTGAATCCATAACACCTTCATTTATTACATGATTTAATTTTTCTGTTAGCTTAGGATGTAAGCCAGTACTTTGCTTTGTTTCTGATTTATTACGAGCCATGGGCGTGGTACGAGTTGATGATCCACTTCGACGTTTGCAGCGCATTTTGTCCGCTGTGCTCCTGAAGTCGCCATCATCATGCTCTTGCTGTTCCAGATCCAATTGCAATTTTTTACTGCTGTTATCTTTATCGTGACCAAGCAATTCATTGACCAAACGATTTTCTGCCAATTTATCCAAGTCGACATTAATGTTAGTCTTGGAAGTGTTCTTGGTAGCAACACCACTTCCAACAACAGCAGTTGCTGTTCCAGAGGTGCCTCCTGCCTTTGACTGAACACTATTCGTTATCATGTCATTAACATGACAGGAGATTTTTAAAAAATCCAAAAAGTCATTTAAATTGATTTGTTTTTCATCGATAGACTTGGTTGTTGCTTCTATTGATTTTGTTATTTCGTTACCGCCGTCGGAATTATTAGAAATGTTTAGCCCATTACTGCTACTATTGGAGTCATTTGATTTTGGAGATGTATTTAACTTTTCAGTGTCCATTGCAATTGCGAAAAATTTTACTCTACTTGCGAATTCTGTTTGAAATTATAAAATAGTAACAATTTCCGTTTCCGTAGAAACTAACAGGTTGCTAAAATCTATTGTGAATGTGCGCACGGTTGCCACAAATTTGTTATTTTTTTGTTTTCTTTTATTTAATAGCTGCATTTTTGTGGACACTTTATCTGGGCAATCACCTTCTGCCAAACGTATAGGAAAGCAACATAATCTGCTTGGATAAATCTGATAAATAAATGTGCTTATGACAAGCCCAGATAAAGTGTCAACAAAAACAAAGCTAATGCACACATTTAAATATACACGTTTAAATTATGCAAAATAACACTTGCGATTTTTTCCAGGAGAATATTGTGGATTGCTTCTATAGTTGAAATATGCAAACCGCAAAATCCTACGTGCGGCACTTTTTAAAGAAAGGTCGAATAACGGTACACTTGAAAAAAACTCAACAAACCAAAACAAAAATAGTCAGTTTTGATTAAGCTATTGGATCTGAATCTGAATCCAGTCTCGGAATTGCTCTATCAAATTTAGTTTTTGAGATATTCTAATCTGAAAGTTCAAAAACACGTTTTTTGAGGTTATATGGAGGACGCACGAAATTGTTTTGATATTTTTTTTTAAGTGCAACACTAAGTACTATTTTTCATCTTCAAAATATGCTATTAATCGGTCTTGTATTATTTTCCTTTAAAAAGATGTGAACATTTGAAAATGGCATCATTGTGGACAGGATTTTTCACTCATATCTCAAAAATTACACTTGATAGAGCAATTCCGTACCGTTTTTCGACCTATTTTTAAAAAGTGCCGCATGCAGGATTTTGCGATTTACATTTTTTAACTCTAAAAGCATTCCACAATATTATCCTGCGGTATTTCGTATAACTTAAACGATTTAAAACTTAGAAGCGCTTGGAATGCCGCCACCACACCAAATCATAAATTTAGCTAGACTTTAAATAAAACTGCAGCCTTTAAAATGTTCAAGTTGCCTGAGAAGATTATGCTGCAGCCAAGGCTTATAGCTCTTTTCCACCGAAAATTAATGAAGCGATTAAGCCGTAACTGAAAATAGCCATAAATCCAATTTTTAATCTTCGATGGAAATAGGCTATTACGGTAAAGGTAAGAAACTCTTGAAAATGCCTAATTTTCCGAATTTTATATCAGAGTGACTCAAAACCACTGGTTTGAATCGATTTTTTAGTGCAAATTTGGTTTAATTTCGATCAAAAAATAATGAAAACGTTAAGAGTATATATGCAATTCTCAGGAACCTTTAACATATATATGTCAAAAGTGCAAGTTGTAATTACTCAAAATAGTAATGATTTTTTGTGATTATTGGCCCGCGCTCATAATGTTCAAACATTAACAAGTATGTGGATAAAATTTTTTTGTAGAAATATATGGAATTCGCGCCAATTTTGAGCTCGACGTGCTACCAAGTACAGAGGTTACATTTGAATGTCAAATGTCCCTATAAACTCTGGAGACACATTTAATATGAAATTATATATTATAAAATTTTTTATCTAAGTTTCTTCAGGCTCTAGGTCAGTTCCAAATAAAACTCTATTTTGTTTTAATGAAATAAATTTGTTTTTGTTTAATTTTTTCAATATTTCGAACTCCTTCGGTGTTCGTCTTCAGGAAAGAATTTTACACTAAAATTATAATTTATAAAACAATAGAGGTATTCACGATCTAGAGTAACGTCCTGAGTAACAGAGTAACAGGGTAATAGTGCACAACCACAACAACAAAATATACGTAAGTTACTCTGTTACTCTTTTACCCTTTTAGTCAAGGTATTTTCTAGTGTAAAATAATCTTACACTTTTGCCTTTTTTTTACTATTTCTATTTCTATAGAAACGTTTGAACTTGTTTATGATTGAGAGGCAATTTTCGTTCATCAATAATAAAAATTTGAATGAGAGCAAAATATTCAATTAAAAAAATTTTTTTTTTGTTGGCAGCTAAAATTATTTTGAGAAACAAAAAGCAAATAAAAGTGCAAAGTATTGAGTATGCTCACTATTCAGAGTAACTGAGTTCACTTTTACCCTGTTACTCAGCTTGTTACTCCAGATCGTGAATAACTCTAATAAAAAACACAAATTAACACAAATTTATAATTTAACAATATTAAGAATTTTAAAGTTTATATTAATTGAAAAGTACAGCTTACATTGAGTAACAATTATACCCGCGTTTAGTGAGTGTCGTTTGTTAACTAAATTGTTGTTTTGTTTTGTTTCGTGGGTGACGCATAATTTTTAACTTGTTGTTTTGTTATGTTTCGTGATTATGTGTCTGTATGTTTGCGCGCATTTTTCGGTGTCTGTTTTGTAGTTTAGCCTTATGTTTGATGGTGTGTTGATTATATGTAACATTTCTATTGTGTATCGTTTTTTGTAGTTTGTCTCTTGTTGCAATATTTTTGTTTCTTCTATGTTGGGAGAGTGTCCCATGGTAGCACAGTGCGCCGCAAGTGCTGTTTTATTGTCCAATAATCCTTTTCTTGTCTTGTAGTCCGATTTGTGTGCAGCTAATCTTGTCCGTAGTTTTGATTTTGTTGTTCCAACATATATTTTACTACATATGTTGGATCCGTCTCCATTGCATCCTATCCTGTAAATCAAATTTGATTTGTCTAAATTGTCTAGTTTTGATTTCGTGTTTGAGAATAGTTGTTTTAGTGTGTTATTAGTTTTTAAAGCGATGCTGATTTTATTTTTATCGTAAATGTCGGAATGTACAATTCTATCAGAAAAGCCCGGAACATGTGCCAATGACTTGTATATTTTTGCTGGTTTATCCAAGATTTCTTTATCAAGCGTTTTAGTCGCTTTTTTTATAATGTCCATCGTAGTTTTATATGTAAAGCTGTTTTTTTGAAGTATTTCGCTGATTCTTTTTATGTTTTTTCCATGGTATTGTTTATCGCTTATTTTCAGAACTCTCCTAACAAAATTATTCGCGGTGTTCATTATAACGTGCTTAGGGTGTTTTCAATGAAAATTTATAATTCGACCCGATGCTGTGGGTTTTTGGTACCAGTCAATTATTATTTTATTTTCCTTTTTTATTATTAATGTGTCCAACTAGGGTAATTTTTTGTCTTTCTCCAGTTCGTAAGTAAATTGTATTCTTCTGTGGAAATTGTTAAGTGTTTTCAGTGTTTCTTCAACTTCCGTTCGTTGAATTATACAGAAAAGGTGGTCCACGTATTTGGTCAAAAGTCTGGGTTTTACGTTTAATTTTTCCATTGTATGGTCCAATAGTTCCTCCATAACTATATCTGCGATGACTGGTGATGCTGGAGATCCCATTGGCATTCCTCTAAGTTGTTCATAGACTTTGTCTTTATATTTAAAATACTATAAATACCTTATCTTTGTATCAAACTTTGAAGAAACTTAGATAAAAAATTTTAAAATCATAAGGTCGAACAAAATATCACCATAAATATATATTATATAATAATGCATAATAATGTTATTGAGGATTTAGATTTTTAAACTTATTGTTAGTCTCCTAAGAAGAGAAGATTCATAAATTAATGAAGTATTAAAAAAAAAATGTTAGCACGTCGAGCTCAAAATTGGAGCTAATTCCATATATTTCTACAAAAGAATTTAATCCACATACTTGTTAATGTTTGAACAATATGAGCGCGGGCCAATTTTCACAAAAAATCATTACTATTTTGAGTAATTACAACTTACACTTTTGACATACATAGGTTAAAGGTTCCTGAGAATTCCCCATATACTGCAGGAACATAAGCAACTAACCAAGCCTTAAAAACCATTTTAACTATAAATCAGCTGTTTGTTTACACGCAGTTTGTGAAAAATTTCAAATGCCAGCTGCTTGGGTTTGCAAGTTATAACTAATTTTTCATTTGGCGTAGGCTTGCTTTTTTCATTTTGTGACTTTCATCTCCTGCTGGAGTATAGGACCTCCACAAAACTCCTCCATAATACACTGTGATCAGTTTAACTCTACTATTCACTAAAAAATAAGAAAAGTTTGGCTTATCCTTCAGTTTTTGGAAAACTTCCAAGTAATGAAAAAATTAGCTCTTTATGTTTGGATATTTCATCTGTGCTTATCTTAAGCATTTTTGTTGATTTGTATATAATTAGACACATTTGCTGCTGCTTTTCCATACATTTATCAGAAGTGCTAACACAAACACAGATAAACTGTTCAAAAATACAGCTGTATTATTTCTCTATGCTGAAGGAAATATTTCTAGTTATTGTGAATGTGATTTCTTATATTTAACAATGTCAAGCTTATTTCTACAAAAACCCTGACTTTGACAGCTGTCATTCCAACAAATACAAAAACTTCCATCTCGCTGAAGAAGAAGAAGCTGTTCTTTTCCGGTAAAATCGTCCGCCATGGTAGGTTTCGATTGTCAAAAATATAGTGAAATAATCATTAAAATTTGCAACCATCATATAAATAAATTTTATTATCTATGTAATTTCGCAAAATTTTAATTGAAATGAACAAAGTGTTGTAATAATTGTGTGAAACTCTGTACGCAATGTACTCCAAATATTGAAATATATTTTTACTTATCTTCCCTTGTTTTCGAATTGTTTTTTTTTCATATAATGCTGTCGCAAATTACCACTACTGCAGGGTCGTGTTAGAACCAAAACTATCAAAAAGGCCGCTAAGGTCATAATTGAAAAATACTACACCCGCTTGACGTTGGACTTTCACACCAACAAGAGGATCTGCGAAGAAGTCGCCATCATCCCAACCAAACCGTTGAGAAACAAAATTGCTGGGTAAGTAAATACAACAGATTGAGGATACGATGGGAAGTTTGCGCTCAAATTTCATTTACAATCAAAATTCTTATTGCACATTAAATTCAGAAACGGAAAATAAGTTTTTACAACTTGCCTTTCTTTTATTTTCAGCTATGTCACTCACTTGATGGGCCGTCTCCGCCACTCACAAGTTCGTGGAATTTCCATCAAATTGCAAGAAGAGGAACGCGAACGTCGTGACAACTACGTCCCAGCTGTTTCTGCTTTAGAACAAGACATCATTGAGGTTGATCCTGATACTAAGGACATGTTGAAGCTCTTGGATTTCCACAATATTCGTGGACTTCAATTGACACAAGCCTCAACCAACAACTTCAGCAGAAGGAATTAGGATTAATTCACGTTATAAGTTCGTGATTTTTTTTTTTTAATAAACAAAAAGAAAATGGACAAAAATAAAAGAAAACATCTGTAAAAATTGGAAATTCAGAAAATGGAATTGTTTCACATTGCGAGGAGCGCTTAAGTATTATTTTACTTTATTCAAAATCACTGAATTGCCTTAAATTGAGAGTTACATTATGTTGTGCAAAGAATTCATTGAACTGTGTTGAAATATGCCGAGGGCATGATAATTTAATATAATTGATCCTACGATTTAGAAAAAGCACTAGACACATGGGCTTAAAGTTGTGTTGCATATTGCCGACCGATTCAAGAAAATTTAGCTTTCATTCAGCAGTGAACACAATTGGATGGTTTAATAACAAGAAATATGTAAATTGTTGTGTGCAACTTGTTTCTATAATAACAAATGAGGGTTATTGCAGGATTCTAAAAAAATATTCCAAATTGTGGTCGAACATTTCCAACAAAGCATTGTTTTAATCATGTACGGCGGAACTTTTAGGCTTTTATTTTCAAGCAATTAAAAAAGTTACACTTTCGAAGCTGTCATGAGAGAAGAAATATTTGCTTTTTTTGGGCAATAACTCGGGTATCCAAACCTTCACCCGTTAAAAAGCAAAAATATTCTGTTTACAAATTAAAATGGGGCTATCATGGCTAAGCCGCCAATTTCATGATATTTAGTATAGAAATAGTCTAAAACCCAAAGAAAGATATTAAAAACATGATTATTTAGTGGGCGTGGCACTACAACAAACGAGAAAATACGCCGTCACAGTTTCTAGTGCGATTCGAATCATAGCAAAACTAACTATGGAGATCTTGTTTGGTTAGTTTATCGTTGTATGGTCTCTATAAAGTCAAATTGAAATAGCCAGATTTCGGCCACTATGAGAATTCTTCCAAATAAATGTATAATTGGACAAGTCATCCGAACTTACGAATGGTTTAGACCAAATAGAAAGCTTCAATGTCACCAATTGCGAAATCATAGCGACTGCAAATGTTTGGCATTCGCTTTTCAATACTTTTTAACTATGTACTATTTTGGAGAAGCAGTCTTCCACGCTAGCAACAGACATTTATATTTTCGAGATATGTACTCAAAAATTTCACAAAAATTTTGACTTCAGCATTTTTAAGTCCCTTATTGCGTATGACAACTTACCTCGTAAGAAAATTGAAAATGTTTGCCGATTTTTTTTTTTTTTTTTTGTGTCATTAGGGACTACCTTTTTTTTTCTTAAATTGTGTTCGACGATAAGAAAATTCGGATACGAGTAGTTCAGTGACATTGAACCAAAACCTAAAGTTTCAAATGGAAAATTTCTGTAAATTTCTATAAAAATCGCTGAATAACTTCTAGAGAAGCGATGAATTATCAACAAAAATATTTTTGTTTGTTAAGAATCACGATACAATCTGGCCTGTTCGAAATACTCGACTTTATCGAATATTTCCGAAACAGATACTTTTTCGTAAATAGAAATCAAATATTATTTGTAGAACCTGTAATTTTCCACAAAAATATTCTAATACTTTTTAGAATCATACAAGACCAATTTTTAGCTTATTTTGAAAAGGCAGAATAATAGTACTTAGCGATGCATTTAGTAGAAAAGAGGAAAATCATTTCGTGCGTCCTCTATATGCATAACCTCAAAAATCGTGTTTTTGAACTTTAAGGTTAGAATATCTCAAAAACCATACTCGATAGAGCAATTCCGGATGCTGGATTGGGATTCAGCACCGACAAATACATCGAAAAAAACTTTTTTGGTTTTATTTTTTGCTTTTCATTCAAATTTACCATTTTTCGACATTCATTCGGAACGGATTTCGAAACAATGAAATAGCTGGAACAAGATGCCGTGAACCGTTAGGCATTTTCATGAAACTTATTTTTGATTGAGTGTTCGGAAGTTTTCTTAAAATTAAATGTTACTCATACTCCCCGTATAGCACAATAGACACAAAAATCATCTATATACATACCAAGTTTCATAACGATAGCTAGCTATTAAGTACAGATTTATGTCGTTTTTAGTGGATTTTTTGCAAAGTTTAATTTGATTTGGAAAAGGTTTATTGAGATAAAAGTCATATAACCTTATCATGCATAACGAAAGAATAAAGTGACCGATTTTTACTCATTAATATCAACTGATTAAAACTTTTTATTAAGAACTTACTATGACCTAAGCGTTCATTTCAGTTCAAAGAATAAAGTTTATAACCATAAACTTCAAATCATCTCTTAAGGGGTTTGAACACTTTAATGCTTTAATTTCAGGTGGTTTTTATTTTATTAATCAAGAAAAATTGACTTGACATATAAATATAAAACTTTGTGTATGTATTAATTGAAGTTAGTACTACATGAAAAAATTTGTTATTTTTTTTTATGTATCGAGTTTGGCCAGAGTCCTCCGTCAAACATTGCGTTGACAGCATTGCAGCAAAACGGAGCGTCTAAAAGCAAAAAACCAAAAATATTTTTAAAAAAATATTTAAAAAATTACAACCGATTAAAAAAAAAAAAAAAATTTCATGAAATTTTCTCTAAATAAAAGTTCATAAAAAAGAGTAAAAAAATGAAAAAAAAAAACCGCTATGTCCTAGACATGTTTTTTCTACAAAATGCCGTTGGGATCAAGTCGATTGGACAAAAACTCTTCAAGTTATGCTGTCAACGGCGGTTAAAACAAGTGGTTTCGTAAAAACGGCGTTAAAAGTTTTAGAAGAGACAAATTGTAACAATATCAAATTTTTTCATGTAGTACTAACTTCAATTAATACATATACAAAGTTTTATATTTATATGTCAAGCCAATTTTTCTTAATCAATAAAATAAAAAAACACCTGAATTTATAAAATTTACAGTGTTCAAAACCCCTTAACTTGAATGATGTAAACAGTTGAAAATCAGTCACTCGATTCGTTCATCTTACATGATAAGGCTAATAAACTTTCAACAGTGTAATAAAACAAAGATTGCGTTCGACATGCAAATCCTATAAAATTCTAGATACTTACATCTCTATATAAAATATCAAATGAAACGCGATCATCAGCTCTCCACCATTACTCCACAAAAAGCGCACATCATTTTGACTTAACAAAGCAGCTGTGTTTCAGCCGAAATTCCACCACAAAAGCAATAATCCAACTACTAAACAGCGACGTTCGTTCTCGTTCTCGCTGCCGTTGGTGTCAAATCAAATCAGTCAACCTTGACGCACGGGAAAAAATCTATTCAATTCCAAATCGTGACCAACTGAGAGCATGGGGAGCCAATAAACAGAAACTAAAATGCACAAAGCTATAGGTAAGAGAGAAATAATTTATAATAAAGAGAGAGACGAATTAAACTAAAACAATTGGTGGGCACCAAATAGACTTTGCATTTTTTTAAATAAAAAAACAAATAAAAAAATGGGAATGCGTCATCAACACAATGAACGTTGTGTTTTCGGTGGGAGCTAACGCCAAACTTAAAAGAGTAAAAGACCAACAATTGAATCAACCACGTAGTTGTGAGTTCAACCAAAAACAAAAACTACCCACGAGCGAGCACCAAGAAGCAACAGTAGCAAACGGCACAAGTGAGCAAATGAGCAAAGTGGAAAGAAACGTTAAAAGTAAAATAACAAAAAAGAAAATCCAAAATCGGCGGCGCCACTATTCAGTGCCAGTACCAATCGAGGTAGAGTATCTGTGCTATTCGCTATCCGCGCCACTTGAACTCAGTTGATTCGAGATTGTCAAACGTTCCGGGTGTTGGTTGGTCTTCTTGGCAGAAATACACAAACGTGAACCATAGTTAAAAAAAATTTCGTTTGAATTACCAAAAAACAAGAAAGTGTTCCCCTTGCCTTCCTCCAAAAATAGAAGAAATACAAAAATCCATTGAAATCTATCAAAAATTTGTTTCATCGTTCAAGTAAAACGATAACAAAATTCAAAATTTCGTTAAAGTCACAAACGTTGAAAAATTTTTCTTAATAATTTTTAGCCCGAATAGCGCCCTGCTTATGAAAACTAATGTTATTTTTGTATACCAACAAAAATAATAATCGATAATCACGCGCTCTTCTACCCTGCTGCTGCAACTGACGACGACAAGAACGGCATCTATCCATCCGTCCAAGGAAATTGCGAGAGTCGGGAAAAATAAATCTACACTTCTGCACTGCTCTCAGTATCGCATCTACGTTGCATCGCATCTTGCTGCTATTGTCGGCGTACTGCATACGAGTATACGAGTACTCTTGGAATTGGATGCTTATAGCTTGGAAGTGCTCTAATTTTTTGCAGAATCACAGCGTTTGCTAAGGAGGAAGCACAAAAGATACATTGAACTTGCGGTAAGTTTTGTTTTTACTACAATTATTGTATGTACTATATTTTTTGCTTGTAAAATTTAAAACAAATTCTAATAATTAAAAGATACATACTTTTAAAGTTGCAGCATTCGACCATGAAGTCATTACGTTTTGCTTGTTGACCATGATAGCTTCTTCCAGTACCTTTTCTTTATTTTTGCAAAGTACAACTTGACTTTGACTATGACGTTGAGTTAAATAAAATTTATGCGGTGATCTCATCGCTTTTTGGGCAATTCAATATGGTTGCCATCACTAACAAAACAACGATTGGTGTTTTGTTTACTAAATATCCATTTCATTCATCATTCCGATCATACCATAAAAGTATTAATTTCTGGGGCTTAGGTGTGTGTGGGTATGCACATCCCAGGGGCGTGTTCATTGGGGGGGGAGGGGGTGTTTAGGGACGACGGTTGGAAATAATGCAAAAAATAACGAAATAACTACAAAAAAAATACAAGAACGAAATAACGCCCAATTAAAGAAATAAAAAATTATCCAAACATTATGAAAAAATGTCCAAAAACGCCCAAATTATTTTCACATATGTAAATTTGGGCGATAATCATTTTGAAAAATTTGAGTGTGTTATTACGTTTTTATTTTGGGCGTTATTTCATATTTCTAAAATGAAATAAATTATTTTCACATGAATAAATTATTGGGCGTTATTTCCAAAATGATTATCGCCCAAAATTTTTGTGAAAATAATTTGGGCGTTATTTGGTTTTTGTTTTTGGGCGATATTTCATTTCAATAATTGGACGTTATTTCGTTTTTTTGTAACCTTTTTGGGTGTTATTTCGTTTTAATACCCTACACCCAGGGTATATTCACTTTGTCCTTCCGTTTGTAACGCAGAGAAGGAGGCGTGGCAGATATAGAAAAGTATATATATTCTTGATCAGCGTCACCTCCTGGGTCGATATAGCCATGTCCGTCTGTCTGGCTGGCTGGCTGGCTGGCTGGCTGGCTGGCTGGCTGGCTGGCTGGCTGGCTGGCTGGCTGGCTGGGTGGCTGGCTGGCTGGGTGCTGTGTGTGGAAATACACTTTTTGGGAAAACTAAGCAAGATAATTCAATGAAATTTTGTGCACAGTCTTCGTTGTCAAAGTTAGCTCGGGGGATTGAAAATGAGCGAAATCGGTCAACGGACACGCCTACCGCCCATACAAAAAATATATTCAAAATGCAACTTTTTGAGTTTTTTTACGACAATGCAACCAAAACCAAGAGGGCGTGGCACCTCCCATACAAGCGAAAACTTCAAAACGCTATACTGAAAGCGTTTTTTGAGATAATCAAACTTAATTTTACTCAAATGCTAAAAACTATAAGTTTAAACTCTGAAAAAAAAACTGGGTGAATTTGGACAAGAAGGCGTGGCACCTCCAATATAAGCAAAAAGTTTAAAACGCTATGCTGAAAACATTTTTTGAGATGATCCAACCAAACTTCACTCAAATGCTAAGAGCTATAAGTTTAAACACTGAAAAAAAAACTGGGTGAATTTGGACAAGAGAGCGTGGCACCTCCCATATTGAGATAATCCAACCAAATTTCACTCAAATGCTAAGAACTATAAGTTTAAACTCTGAGAAAAAACTGGGTGAATTTGGACAAGAAGTCGTGGCACCTCCCATATAAGCAAAACTTTCAAAATACTGCTGTGTAGGGTATTTAATGTTTGGCCAGGCCAAAGGTTACACCCTTACTAGTTTTATTTAAATTTTTTGTTTTAAATTTGGGCGCTATTTCCAAAATGACTATCGGTCAAATGTATATGAAAATAACTTGGGCGTTATTTCGTTTTAGTTTTTGGGCGTTATTTTCTACCACCCGAAATTTTTGAATACTTGTTTCGAAATAAAATCCTATCTACGCCCTTGGCACATCCACTAGTTGCCTTTCCCGTGGCAAAGAAAGTTTTCTCTACAAAAGATTCGGAGATATTCCTCAAGCACCAATTTTTCGTGACTTCCTGGTTTTTTCAGCTTTCCAACTTTAAGTGGAAAGTTTGCGAATATGTTATGCAAATATTTGCGGCCTCGCAGGAGGTCTTTTTACTTTTATTTCTCTAGTCAAAATTTCAGCGTTTTTTGTGAAAAAAAAAAATAATAATAATATTAAAAAAATGCTACACATTCCTTAGCTGTTTCTATTTTTTCTGTGCCAAATTGGATAGCTAATTTCTGTCAGTAATTATGTTATTTTTCGCACGAGACAAAAATATCGAATCAATGCTGAATACCTTATATTATTCAATACTGCGATGATACTTCCTCACTAATTAGCTTTTACTTTTAGTGTCTTAATGTTAGATACATAATTACATAAATCCAAGTTTATTACGGCAAGCCCTACGTCTGTCCATTATAATTAAAATTATGGCAAACAGAAAAAAAAAACTAAAAATTTTTTTAACACATATACAATTAGTAAGTTAGCTTTGCATGATTGCTTTAAAAAGTTATCATTAAAAATTTTTTAAGACAAACGACTATTGCGGGCAATCCTAAAAAATAAACTTAAAAATTTTTATAAAAACTTATGTTTTTATATTAAGATTTAACCTTTTTATTTTTAATCAAAGTAAGAGGTTTGTCGCAATAAACAGATGGTGAATAATCATAATAAGTCTGTGGGTGTTTTCGCGATTTTTCTAAACAAAACCGCGTAAACAGCATTCAAAATGCATACCACATAAAACTTATACTTAATGCCATTCAATGATCTTGCATAATGTGTTGGCGTTGAACTTAGGAGTAGATGTTGTTTACTATTGCTCTCAAATAATCAAATTTGTTGATATTGAATGTTAAGCTGACAGTGTTGCTAGTAAGCGGTATCTTTTTAATATGGCCATGCAACTTTTGGTACATTTCTTTTCTCCTTTCTAAGATTTTATTTTATAATAAAAATTTATTTTCTCATAATTACTTTCTTAATCTGTTTTTAATTGCCTCTAGTTGTAATGGTCATGCCCAAATTTGTTCATTACTTTTTTGATGCGACGACGACACTTAGTAAGCGTCGAAAAGAAGAAAGTAGACTTTAGGTATCAACCTACATTGTTAATTGTTGTGAACTGTCCGGAGACAGCTGTTTGTTTGTTGTGCGTTTAAGATATAAAAATGGAAAATATCAAAGCACCTTGTTGATGAAAATTATCTTTTTATTTTATATTCTTTATGACGGTTTTGTAAATATAAAGAGACGTCAATTACCTTTTATTACATTTTCACTTTTTATTTAAACAGTTTTGTTGTGATCTCTTAAGCTTCGTTCCTATAAAGTTCAATTTATCAGTACATATTCGCAGTTCAATTAAACATCCAACTTAGTAATTGGCTTATTTAAAGTTTGATAAGAATAAAATTAGTTTGATATAAAATTACTTCCGATTAAAGTTAGCAGTTTATTAAAGTTATTTAGTGCAAACATTAAAAATACATAATAAAAATTAAGTAAACACGTACAACTAAACTTGATTTTAGTTGTTAATAAAAGTAGTTTTTCGTCAGCATAAACATTACTTATTATAATGGCATAAGAAACCGAATGGTGGGGCTGCCCACAGTGCTGCATTAGTCAGCATTTGCCGAAAAATTTATTGATTTTATTGAACATTTTTTTTTTTACATGTGTGTCGTTAAATATCGAAACTGCCTACCCAACAAACAATTTTATAACCTTTTCAATTTAACGTTTGGAAAAAGTTAATATCCAAATGTTTCGATTACCAATTTTCAAACGTTTGGAAAATGGTATTTTTTTAGAATTTTTACAACTGATTTGCAAGGTTAAAGTCAACAATTATAAAAAAGTATTGAATAAAAACATTTTAAAAAAAATTGTATAAAAACATTTATAAAAAGCTTGTTCCAAATTATTTTCACAAGCTTGTTATGAAGGGTCCAATTTCGATTATTAAATAACTAAAATTCAAGAATTTCCAAACATTTTGCAAGTTAATTTCCAAACGAAATGTTTGCTTCAATAAGCGTATAATAAGTTATTTTCCAATCGTTTTTGTTTGTTGGGTAAGTCCCTTTTTGATATGTAAGCAAAATAAAATAATTTCATTAAATTGAATTTCACTAACTGTATCTAAAAAGTTTCTTACCACCCAGGCGCAAAAAATTTAATTTGAAATCTAGTCACTAGCGCATTTTCTTCCGAATTAGTTTCTGGGAACCTTCCATGGTCAAAAACGATTTAACAGTACATTTTCAATGCATCCATTTTTGAGAAATCCCAAGATCAAAGATCTTTAAAATTCGTTATTTGCAAATATCTCATTGTCAATTATTTCTGTAGAAAAATGTTGTGCAACAATTATGTAGCTTAGAAAGAAGGTTATTGAACTTGAATATTTCCTGAACTGTAAGTAAATCGAAAAAAAGTAATTAGTTATTTTATAGAGCATGCTTATTTTCTATAAATAGGTATTTTGATTTCCTAAATTATTTGTTTAGTTTAATAAGTTTTTTCGTATGATGAACGCATTGCCAATCAGAGGACGAGTTAATTATTTTTCTTTTATATACGATTTGAAACTTATTTTTAGGCAAAGATTCATGAAGTCATTGTACTCTCAAAACCTATAAATCACTATATGTGACCTGGGCTATGAAAAGGGTGCTTACGTGTCAAAAAAAAAAAATTTCCAATTTTTTGTCGATTCGCATAAATTGACCTTTAAAAAGTTTTCCAGTTGTTTTGACAAAATTTTTTTTTTCCCACTTTTTATAGACCAGGTAACATAAGTAAGTTTTTGAAAAAATTTTCTAATTAGGTACAAACTTAAAAAAATTTTCTTTTTTCTTTTCAGTATTATAAAACCGACCCCAATTCATTTTAGTTCACTAGTTTATTTCATAAATTCCATTACATATTCTCATTTTCTACAAAAAGGTACATTCATACTATACATTTCTATTAACTATTTACATGGTCAATGGCACAATACTTCTGACTTATTGTTCAACTTCATAATATCTTATATGCTAATATATTTTATTATTTAAAGAAAGCTCCAAACTGCCTGTTTGACTTTCTGCTGCACTCCTACAAACTCACATCAGTTGCTCGAAATCTGTTACATAATACTGCGCCCGTTTGAACACCTCCGTGCGCACCACATTTCCACCAAAACCAATAAAATAATTCGCTGGCGGCACTGCCTCCAAATCAGTTGCCCCATCTCCAATCATTGTGATCAGTGCATCCGGTGAATGACGTTCTCTAATCAATTTAATAGCCTCTGCTTTGCCGCCTGACTTGGAAGTGGGCTGTGCAGTATCAAAACTGGCATAATCACCATTATTGTAGAACATCAATTTGTTGGCAAATAAATTTGTTATGGGTATGCCAAGCTCATTGGCTACTGGTTCAATTAAGCAATCGAAGCCACCAGAAATCAAATACACCTGTTTGCCATCCGCCTTGAGCTGTTCGATGAAACGTTTTACATTGCGTGTCAGTGTGCTGGGACGTAATTTAATAAAATCAGCAATTTGTTTTTGTGTTGGCCTTATGATATTAAGGCGTATTGTGAGAGCATCTTGAAAAGTCATTGCACCACCCATCGCCTCTTTGGTAACGCGTGCAACTTCAGAACCCTTACCACAATAATCAGCAAGCTCATCGATGCCTTCCTCTTTGATGACAGTGGAATCAACATCGAAACAAACAATTTGAGATTGTTTGATAATTTTAGCGGCTAGTTCAGGTTTTTTGGTATTGTTGTTGGTACTCTCTGCTGCTGATGATGATATATTACTGCTGAACGTTGTATTTATATTAATGATGCTTGGTGGGATTTTTGTGCATGTTCCATTTAATGTTGTTGCATTCAGAAATACAGCACCTCCATTTTTAAGTGCACAGCCATTGGTGGTTGCTGTATTACGTGCAAGACTGATCGCTGTGGTGCTCATTTCGCTCCAGTTTATTAAAGATAATAAAAATAAAGCGAAAAAACGTAGTCTGAAATTGAATTCCACAATTTTTCCTTTGTTCACAGCAGAATTTTCCACAATTTTCTTTCTTGTGTTCTAAGCGTTTTTCTATGATCGTTTTTGTAGATCGCTTGAATGAATTAATTATATTTTTATTTTCACTTTTCTTTGTTTTGCAACAAACAAATTTCTCCAAGGTTTTTCGGTTTTGTTTTTCTCTTTATTTAACGCTTGCGAATGAGGACGCCTGATCTTGTCGTTGAGACTTTCCGTTTATAACTGATTTGATCTTTGAGAGAATGTTTCGAGGAAAACTTTTTGCTTTGTTTTTTTCCCAACAACCCAACAATAACAAAATTACTATATATAACAAACAAATAGTGCTCAACTGGTGATCGGAGACAGACGAGACGATCAACAACAACCATAATAATAATGACGAACAAGAAACTCAATATAACGCACGAGCCAGACGCTGGCTACTCATGATTAGCTTACAGTCAGTCGGACGATCGTAGTACATTGATAAAAACATATACAATTTGCCGTTGTTGTTTTCCATGTTGGATGGATATTTGTGTACCTATATATTTCGTAAGAAGGTTGTAAATGCTCAAAGCAAAAATCGAATAAAGAAAACTGTGTAAATGAGTGGATTTTGTAATACATATACGAGCTAAGTAATCATCGTTCATACTCAATAAAATTGAGTTGAATTTTTATGTAAAAACCTACAATCTTCACTAAGGTATGTTTATTAACTCTTTAAACTTGCAACATTTAAAAGTAGTTGGGTAGTTGAGAGTTTCGCGGCGTCTATACCGTGTACCCAAAATGACGAGCAGAGCACGGCGGTAGAGAATAAACGAAATAACGCCCAAAAAAAATGAAAACACGAAACAACGTTCGATTATTGAAATGAAATAATGCCAAAAAAAAAAAAATTTGAGCAATAGTCATTTTGGAAATAACGCCCAAAACTTGGGCTTTATTTCGCTTAAAACTTGGGCGTTATTTCATTTTAGATATATAAAATAACGCAAAAAAAAAAAAAACGAATAACGCCCACATTATTTTCATATAAATCAATTTATTTCCATAATAATCATCCCCCCAAATTTATATGAACATAATTTAGGCGTTATTTCATATTATTTTGGCGATATTTCATTTCAACAATAGGGTGTTATTTCGTTTTTTAAAAATTTTTTTTTATGAAATAGTGCCCAAAATAAAAACGAAATAACGCCTAAATATTGAACGATATTAAGCCCAGATTTTGGGCATTATTTCCAAAAAGATTATCGCCCAAATTTATGTAAAAATAATGTGGGCATTATTTGAGTTTTGTTTTTAGGCGTTATTTCCTACCACCGCAGAGCAAAAGCTAGATATGGAGTTGTATTGCAATAAAATGTAGGGATTTATTATGAATATACATTTTCGAGAACTTTTTCCAAACTGTATAGCAAGCAATCGGAAAAAATTGTCTGGAAGTGCAAAATTCACCTGATTAGGTTATCGGCAATAATTTGGGAGGAAATATTTTAACATTGTTTGCAAGAATTTACTCTCTAAATTTTTAACTGGGAATTCAAAGCGAGTATAGATAATTTTTGAGAAATTAAAAACTTTTCTACGACAATTTAATAGCTTGTGAAAATACCTTATACCATATAACGCCAATTTTTTTATTAACATTATTCCGTCGGCTTCTCACAAAGTGTAAATGTTTGGAGGCTTATTTTGCCGACTCGTAGACCAGCACCAATTTTGTAATTTTACTTTGTTTTGATTGTTTTTAATGAAATTTAGATGTTTATGTTTTGTTCCTATTTTTTTTTTTTTTAATCTATGTTATCAAAATCATGGAAAATACCAGGTCTGCGAGTAGTTTTTTGGCGAAAATTGGCAAAATCGGAACAAAAGTATTTAGCGTTGCTAAATAAGTTTCAACCAACTCTTTTTTCCTCATGGTCTTTGGTGTATGTTCTCAAAAACTTACATTTTATAAGAAAAAATTGTATTAAGGCGGATGCGAAACAGAGAAACTGGGTCTCACTAGCCGAATATGACCTCGGAGGTCCAAAGGCCAACGATATACAATTTTTAAACATCGGACATCACCTGCCGAAGTTATGGAAAAAATACCATTTTGGTTGTTTTTAGAGTGGCTAAAAAAAAATTTTTTTTTGATTCCTATATATTCTCAAGGTAAGCTTTCAAATATGGGGTGGTTTTTCAAAACTTTTTTTAGTATGTAGACCGATCCAAACTATTCAACAGCGTCGCATCCGCGCTTAGATATTGTCGTAATTACCGACTATAGCTTTTTGTTTGTTTTTCACTTAATTAACAGTCGAGTGTCAACCTATGAGAGTAAAAACAATAAATTAAAGTCATTTATATAACTTATATATAATGTTTTATTTGTTATGTCCCTGAAAACGCATTTAGTTTTGTTGTTATACAGCTGTTACACGTGTTTTGAAATGGCCCAGTTGGAAAAAAAAATCCATCTTGAAGTTGTTTTATTTAAAAATTGTAAAAAAAGCCTTCTAAAGAGTTAAATACATAATATGAACTTTAAAAACTGGGAAGTTCTTCAGCTACATTGATTAAGTGTTGTTTTGTTCCACTATAAAATTTTGTGATAATGCACTAAAATAGGTCAACATATTGTCTGCTTATCACTTTGTTATTTTAACAAATATTTAAGTGGTGTTTTTGGTTACTGATACGTAATATTTTTAACCTGTGCAAAGTACAAAATATCCAAGCTTTATATGAAATTATATAATGAGAAATTGTTACTTTTGCAATAAGCGCTTCTTGAACTTTTTCCAGTGTAATTATGTCACTAAAAACAAAATACAAATTTGTACAGGTTTTTAGCAGCACTTTTGGCAGACGTTCAACGTGTCTATATATAAACCACCTTATCGGTCGCATTTTTTTATGCGAAAATTTGTTTATAATTCAAATTACTCGTTGGTCTGCTTGCTCATTTGGAAAAATACCCAAAATTAAATATTTACAAACGTAAACAGATATCTATATACATATGTAGTATTCATACAACAATCCACAAGCTAAATGTAAACAAGATCAGCTGTTAAAGCTAAATACTATGCGTCATATGGTGATTTTCATAAGAATGATATTTTTTATTTCTTCCCAAACGAGTTTTGAGTATTTAATTTATGATAAGAAATATTGTGTCTGCTTAAGTCATAAACTGATACCTATTTTGGTCAGATCTTTATATAAAATTGTATATATAGCAGCAGGTAGCAACTGATATCGGTTACTACCTTCAAATTTTTTGTAACTTTTCATTTTGAAGTGTTTTTGTTGAGTATTAACTGATAAATTTTTGAAACGATCGTGTGGAAAGCAAATCAACAACACGTCATCAACAACAAGTGCAAGCAACTGTTGTTCATGGCCCACATTTTTATTATTAAATGCAAAAATTTTACAAATAAAGTTTTAAAATAAACAATAAAAAGGTTAATGCCATGAGAAACAGAGTGATTTTTCGTAAAATTTAATAAAACGAAAAAACAAAATAAATAAAAAACATGAATCGCGTGCTTCTCTTCAAAAACATTCCATAAGCTTTTGAATGGTGCAATGTATAACTTTTCGATGTGTTTTGTTATTTTTAACTTTAACAATATATACAGCTAAGATACTTTCAATTGATACTTGCGATCATAACAAAAAATACATAATTGTTATGATATAATTTTTAAAATAAAAGTTAGATTTTTATTTTTTCAAATCAAACATAGTAGTAATTTAATGTTTTTCGAGCAAAAATATTTGTAGTGAAAGACGAAGAACATTAAAAAGCTCGTACTTATCAAAAATGCGAAACTCACGAAAAAATCGATGACATCTGAAAACTGTAGAACAAGTCAGATACTGTCGAATAATACTGAAAAAGTCGAAAATTGTCAACAAACGTAAAAATTTATAAAAAAATATTGATGTAAATTAAACTCGATCGACAATAAATAATTCTATGGCAAAAAAGAAAACTGCAAAATGAAAAAATCAGACTAAAGCAGTTTTTCTTTTTCACCACAAAATTATCGGAACTATTCAAAAAAAAAAAAAAAAAAATCTAAAACTAAAATTTGAAACCTATCTAAAATTATCAAAAATTTAATCTAATTTATTTAAGGGAAAGCCGGATCAGAATCATTCTTTTCTTTAACGTGGTGGCATTTAATGAAAGATTCTGTTAATTTCTTTTAAAAATGTTTACCATTATTCTTGTTCATATATTCAACTTCATGATGCAATTTATAGAAAAAAATATGCCAAAACTTGTTTATCAAAAATTTACGTAAATTACTTAGTTGCCGAGTGCATTTTATTCAATTATTGTTGTTTATTTTTTGCTCAAGTGTTCTTTCCATTATCTTATTTGAGCTCTTAAAAGTATATGCTCGCATATCCGACTGCATGTGGAATGTTTTATTTGTTATTTATTTTCTTGTTTTTCATCAAAACAAGTAAACAGATCTGTTATTTGTAAGTTTTTTTTTTTATTGACAATATAAAGAATTTTACTTTGTAATTTATGGGCGTTTAAGGAGTTATATACCAATAATATGTACTTATGATTAATGAGTTTAATGATCCAATAGTGAAGTCAATTAAGTCTTTTACTCGGAAGTCCTCAAAACAGCTCCGATTTTGATGATTTTTTAAAAAAAAAATTTTGTTTTTTTTATTTAAAATCAGAAACCTTTTGGAATTGGTTCAGAATTATATAATTTTTAAAACAATTTTTAAGAAACTTATGTTTTCATAAAGCAAAAAAAAATTGGAAAAAAAAACTTTATTTATTTGATGATGTTTTTTTATAAATCGATCCAAAATAAGTCTAAAATATCAATGAAAATTTTTCGATAGATCATTTCGTTTTCAAGATATCAAGGATTTAAGTATACGAGAATATTGAAGAACTTTCAAGAAACTTAGATTTGACTATGTTTTCACGTAAAACGACCAAAACTTGACGAAAAATGTTATTAAAATTTTTCGCTTTCGAGATATAGAGATTTAAGTATTCCAAACCTTTTAAGGTATTAGGGATCAAGTTCGGTTGTTTTCAGGTGTAAAGGCCCTTGTTATAACCTTTCCAAAAATGGTCTGAATATGAAAATCGGTTAAGAAATGTTCAAGTTATGGACAATTATTTGAAGGAGTGCTTGTCACAATTCACTACTTTTCCACTTCTTGATTTTGGCATGAAACGAAACAATGTACCAAAATTAAGCAAAATCGGAGGAGTTCTGGAAATTCTTGCTACGCTAGGCATCGTATAGCTGAGCTATTCAATTAAGTAGTTGGTTGGTTAAAATGATTTTTGACTTTTTCTGATCGGTCAAGAAACAAAAAAGTTATGCCAGTTACTTTTCAGAATTGATGTGAAATATTTAAATTTTTGGTTCTTTTAAAAGAAAGGAAAAAAATTACTTACTAAAAAGTTACTTATCTCGGTAAATTTTTATGCTAGAAAGATGTTTAAAAAACGAAAATGTGCAGAATCACATCAGCTACAATTTTCTTTTGGATTTTTTTAACTTTTTTATTATTTGTTTGACGCACAGTTTCTAAGTAGTTCCTCAAAAACTAGATTCATTAGCTTTTAGCCCCCAAAAAGACTTATAAACAAAGATGCCAAGCTTCAAGTCTACAACAAGTTTTTCCATTTAGATGTTTATTTTCACTGTAATAATAAACAGAACAAAAAACAAAACAATAAAGTAGTTTTTATCTAAGTATTATGCGCAAATGCAGGACAATCGGGACGTAATGACGTGTTTTCGGGACTTTCCGGGACAAAAAAAAAAACCTGCGGGACAAAGGCAGCCAATGAGGGACTGTCCCGCAGAATCCGGAACGTTTGGTCAGCCTGCTAGGGTGTATACCGTGAAACTCGTAAAACTACAATTTGGATAATACTTGTTGTTCAAGTTGTACAAGACACCTTAACCCATTATATCCTGTTTTGATGGTTATTTTTGACTCCTTTTTCCAAAAACTGGGTTATAATGGGTTGAAGGGCTCTATTCTACAAAAATATTCTACGGAAAGTTTTACTAGAGGTCACCAAAGACAAGAAATGCTTAAAACTGCGTAAAAAATTTAATAAAAAAGCAAATTCTTTTAGAAAATTTATTAAGTCAATAATCTATTATTTATCAGATCAGAGAAAATCGCAGAATGTTATTAAAATTCCAGATACATTGTATGCAAATAACACTGTTCGACAATTTGAACTTTTTGTAAAACACATGAGAAAATCCAAAAAATTCTTAAAGTAGGCGTTAAAAAAAAAATACCCGTGTCTCGTGGTTTTTCTCCAGCACGCCACATTTTTTTTTTAATCGATTTTTGACGTTTTTTATCCACTGTACATGATAAAAACAAAAATACCGCATTCTTGTGTTAAATCGATGAATTAAACTATACGATCCTTACATCTGAGGTGTATCATGCGTTCAGCAAACTTATGCAGGATATTGCGGGGAATATTTTTGTATAAAATTTTAACCTTGTTTATCCCCCACATGTGGGCCATTTTTGGCCTTTTCTTAAAAAGTTACAAAAATGACACCTAAAACAGTGGAATATTGAGTCAGTATGTACTACAGAAATATTTGCTAAAGGTCGAAATTTAAGCCCGAAACCAAAAAAATCGTTAAAATCAATTAGGACTTTTCACATTGCATAGTAATTACATCCCTGATGCGCTTACCTTAAGTTTTAAGAATTTTTCGTAACTCTTTTGGTAACTCTTAGTGAAATTTTTCGTAGGATATTTTTGCAAAATCCTTTAACCCATTGTGGCTCAGTTTTAGAAAAAGGGGTCAAAAAGACCCATAAAAACAGGATATAGTGGGTTAATGTGTTCTAGGAAAATGATCCTTGTGTGATTTCGTTATGATATAGTGAGAACGAATTTTGTCCAAAATGTAGTTTTATAGTTTTACAGTGGGGTGAAATTTGGAAAATATTGATTGTTAGAAGTGCTTACTGATTTTAACGATTTTATTTTGCTTTCGGGATAAAATTTTGCTTTTTTAGTAGTAAAATTGTATAGCAAATATTTCTGTAGTACATACTTACTCAATATTCCCCTGTTTTAGGTGTTATTTTTCTACCTTTTTAAGAAAAAAGCCAAAATTACCCACCTGTGGAGGTTGTGCAGGGTTAAAATTTTCTACAAAAACATTCCCCGCAATATCCTGCATAAGTTTGTTGAACGCATGATACACCTTAAATGTAAGGATCATATAATTAAATTCATCGATTTAACACAAGAATGCGGTATTTTTGTTTTTTTCATGTATGTATGTATGTATTCTCCTTTAACTCCTAGGAGGAGCATAGGGCCAATATGAAATCTCTCCATTTGTCACGATCCCTTGCGATGACTTTGATCTCTTGCCACGATTTTCCCGATTCTTGGATTTCCTTTTCCAACGACCTTTTCCAGTTGGTTTTGGGTCTACCACGTCCTCTACTGCCTTGTGGATTCCACTCAAGGGCCTGGCGACAAACTTCGCTGTGTGGTTTCCGGAGAGTGTGACCAATCCATCCCCATTTGCGCAGCTTGATCTCGTTTGCTATAGGCTTCTGTTTGCATTTTTGATGTAGCTCGGCATTTGATATAGTGCGAGGCCACCAAACCTTTAGTATACGCCTTAAGCATTTGTTGACGAATACTTGCAGCTTGTTTGTTAGTTGTTCAGTAACAAGCCATGTTTCGCACCCATATAACAAAACCGATTTCACATTCGAATCAAAAATGCGCACTCTCGTTTTGGTGGATATAACGGATGAAGACCATATTTTGTTCAGTTGAGCAAACGCGCCTTTTGCTTTTGCTATTCTTGAGTTGATATCCTCTTTTGCTCCACCATCCATGGAGATAATGCTGCCTAGATACGTGAAGCTATCGACGTTTCCGATGTCATCACTGCCAGCTTTAAACGTGATGTCATTGCTTGCGTTTAGCTTCATGCTTTTAGTCTTGGGTACGTTTTTTTCATGTACAGTGGGTAAAAAAACTTCAAAAATCGATTAAAAAAAAAAATGTGACGTGTGGGGAAAAACCCCGAGATACGGGTATTTTTTTTTTAACGTCTACTTTAAGAATTTTTCGGATTTTCTCATGTGTTTTTTTTTTTTGTGTCGAACGGTGTAATCTACTATTTACGTTATAATACCATGTCGGCAAATCAATGCGACTTTTACTAAAGGAATTAAGGAACGAATATTGATTAAAAATGCAATATTGAGAGCAGAAATTTGCTTCTTAATAGTGAAAGGGGGCTGGTCTGTTTTTTTTATTTTTTTTTATTAGTCATCCAATGAACATGGTTACATATGAACTTACTTGCGTAAATCTGTTTACGAATTATTTTTATATTTTTCTCAACCTTAATTATTCATAAAAACATATATATGTATCCACTGTGTATGCATGCGAATGCATATAATTTACGTCATAATTTCTTATATTTTTGTTTAAATACATACATGTATATTTCCTCCGTTTGTGGGCTATTTTGTGCATTTAAATTTCTTTCATATATTCTCGTGTAATCAATAATTGCAATATTGTTGTTTTCTTAATTACGATGGTGTAAATAAAATTGTAATCAAGTTGTAAACCAAACTGCAAAGTTTTATTGTTGTTATAATCAGTCTTTTTTAATTGCACTGTGGCAGCACCTTGAGCGCTCATGTTACCTTTCTTTACCTTGAATTGAGCACACGTCCAACCACAGCACCAACCCCTAAATTTAATTTAAAATGCAGAAGCACCTGTGAGAATTTTCACCAATTGTTTTTAAGTCTTTTTTTTTTTTGTCTTTTCTTTTTTGTTGCTTAAAGTTTTTGCTTTGATTTGATCAAAAATCGTGCTATATAGAACATGAGATAATTGCCTACTCAGAATTGTAGTCTTTCTATATGACCTTGTTTGCTTAAATACGTTATTATGACTTGATAGAACCATACTCTTCCCCCTTCGATGACCTTGTTCAATGAGCCAATGTAAAAATGTGGGTCTTTTAGCCTCTGAAAAGAAGAAAATCATTACAACAATCTGCATTTATTCTGTACTGGATATTAAAAAAACTCAATTCTAAATTGTTATTTCCTGAAATGTACAGGCTTATTTCATAATCAGTGTGATTTCAATAACTTTTCTTTTAGGAACCTTTTGATGAAAACGGTAAGTCGAACGATAAAAAGTATTAGAATCTCTTTTGTGGAGACTTATAGATTCTACTAATACTTAATATTGTTTTGCATTAACCAAAAATTAACCATATAGGAAATATTCTTAAAAACCGCAAAAAGTCGAAAAATTCGATTTTATCGCATATTTCCTAAACGGTTACTTTTTCGTAAATACTAATTAATATTATTTGTAGAACCTGTAATTCTCCATAAAAAATATTCCAACACTTTTTATCGTGTGACTCACCATTTTCACCAAAAAGCCTCCTAAATGAAAATTAATAGTGAAGAAACCTGTAAAAATAAAGAAGGTTGTAACATACATCTCTTCAAATAACAAAACAAGGGCGCATATTGCTTACTTGCTAAAATGTAGACAGTCTCCACGGAGCTCAGTACGGAACTTATTAATGAAGATGAGACTGACTCGAAGATATTTTGGAGAGACAACTTGAGAAATGGTTACCAAAACTACAGAGTTATGACATCAATCCAATCTAAATTTTCCAAAAAGAAGAAAATCCTATTCGGCAACGAAAAGCATTTTCACTTACAAATCTGTGCTCAGATGGCAAAACCTGGTATCGCATGTTTTCATAATTCTTCAGGATAGCAAATTTAAATATGCTATGAAAATCACTCTTATCATCTAATTCTATTGGAACTAAATCGAATCGAGATTTTGCTATCATATATATTGATTTCCAGAATCGAGATCGAAAATTTTTCCAATCAAAATTGAATTAGATGATAAGGCTGCCTCGATTTTGTTTAAAAAAAATTTTCGATTTCAATTCTGGAAATAAAATATCAGAATCTCGATTCGATTTAGCTCCAATCGATATCGAATTGGATGATAAGGGTGAATATCACAATACCTGGTTTGGTCAAGTTTATTTGTTTAAGAGCAACAAGTCCTTGAGCATATCTAATTTTGCCAGCTTGTAGATTTCACCGAACACAATATCCTACACTATAAAACTCATTTGCACAAAAAATTATCGATACCAGGTTATGCCATCTGAACGAAGAAATGTTCTTCAGTAATTGTTTTGGCGAATAAGGAAAATTTGGTTACCTAGGTTGTTTTTTGTTCCAATAGGAGAGCATAAATTTGGTTGTCGAAAATGATTTTAAATATAAAACTACTGTGGGTATTTTTGTTGTAAAACTAATTTTATTGTCAATTATTATATTTGTTTGCTATTTTGCTTTGACTTAATATTGCAAACTTAATTCATATTTCATCAGATATTTTTCATCAGAATAAATCGTCAATCGTCTCGTCAAAACAAAAATATTTTGCTGATTTATTGAACCGATCGCCAGTCATTGTAGATTTTTCCACTATTTGATAACTTTATACGATAGGTAATTGAATTTCTTCAACTAAATTTTGTTTCCAAGTGAAGTTAAATCATTGAAAAATTGCAAGCACGCTTACGGTTATCATCATACTCTTTCAAAGCCTTGATACTAAGTAGTTAAGCATTTTTAGTGTAGTTTTTCAATATTAATAGGAATTTGTTTTTTCCGATCTCTTACGGGGTAATACATTTTTATTGTTTTGCACATTAGAACGTGAGTGATTGCAAATATTTGATGATATTGCCTCTTTCCCCTTTATAATTGCATGCGACACACTTCTCATACGGGAATTTTTTATACCTATTTTAAAAAAAAACTTATTTTTTTTCATGATGATGAAATGTGAAAAACATCTCATCGACATCTATCCAGGGGGTATATATTCAGATTATAATTCTATACTGATCTTTTAATCTTCAGCTGTTATCAATTGTGTGTAGAAGCTGTTGCTATGGTCGGCGATGCATTATAATTTATAACTTAGTTGCTAAATGCTTCAGAGATTACATGCATAAATTTTTACTCAAGTAATCAACAGATAGAACATAATATATTTTATCATATATATCACGAGGGTCCACAAATGTTTTTATAAGAAATAGCGTTATCGGAGACTTAGCTAATTTTCTTCTGAATATTTTCTTCGCACCTCAGCCCTGGATCTGACGCCGTGTGAATTCCTAAAACTAGCAATAGTGTTACGCTTGGCCTGGCCAAAAATCAAATACCCTACACTGCAGCATTTTGAGTATTATATTTGTATGGGAAGTGCCACGCCTTCTTCATCGAATTCACTTAGTATTAGCTCAGAGCTTGAGCTTAATTTGAGCTCGAGTGCAAAATTTCGTTGCATTACCACAAAAAAACCATTTTGCTTGTATGAGAGTTGCCACGCTTTTTTGTCCGAGTTCGCCTACCCAACAAACAAAAACTTTTGGAAAATAACTTATTATACGCATATTGTAGCAAACATTTCGTTTGGAAATTAACTTGCAAAATGTTTGGAAATTCTTGAATTTAAATTGTTTAATAATCGAAATTGAACCATTCATAGTGAGCTTGTTAAAATCATTTGGATAAAGCTTATTATAAATGTTTTTATGCAATATTTTCCAAATGTTTTCATACAATATTTTTAAATTGTTTTTTTAATGTTTTAATAAACATTTTGTTAGTGTTTTTTAAGTTTATTCAACAAAATTTTTTAAACATTTTTATCTTTAATAAAAATAATAAAAAATGTATGTTTACGACAATCTTATCAAAAGACAAGTGACCTAAAGCGCCAGTTATGATTCAAATGTTGCTTACACGTTTTTAGAAATGTGTGCTCCTGAAAACAAGCTCGTAAACTTACGAGTTTTTCATGGTTTACGAGTTTACGAGATTTAAGGAATCCCCTTATTGAAAAAATAAAATTTAATTTTTTTTGTATGTTTGGAAAACGATTACGAAACATTTGGAAATAAAAATTTTCTTATTTATTTTAACCTTAGAAATCAATTGTGGAAATTCTAAACAATAAACATTTTCCAAACGTTTGAAAATTGGTTATGAAAATTAACTTTTTCCAAGCGTTAGTTTTTGCTCAGAGCTTGCATTTACTATGCTGTGTCTGAGTGAAATTGTTCGGATTATCGGATTTCGAATTTTTGTTCATGTATAGATTTTTCTATTTTTTTTTTTTTTTTTCTAATAAAAACAAGACGTTTTTGAAATAAGAGAGTCAGCTCCGAATAAACTTTAATTAAACCAACATAGCCGAACATATTTGTTTATTTTTAACCATTCGCTTTTGTTTTAATTAATTTTTTGTCATTCGTAAAATTTCGAGATATTGATCTTTTTGTTTTCAATTTCTACATTTCATTTTAAACAAAAGACAAAAGTCGTACAATGTAGCGTACAACTTGATTGCCATATAAAAGACATACAACCATAAACCATATATTTAATGTCATTTCCTTTATGCCGCCCTCGTTTCAATTCTAAAGTTTTCATAATTTCATTCTGGGAGCGGCCAAAGATTACGATTGACTGTAAAATGGGAACAAATATCAAGTTCGTTGCACTTTTCTTCTCTGCGAACGTTTTTGCCTGGCCACTGCCTGTCTGTTTGCCTGCCTATGCTTTTGTTGCCATAAAAACCCTTTTTTTATTAATAATTGGTTAGGTTCAGTGTGAGGCTTTTTTATTCTTCGTTTAATAATGTTGTTATACCTTTTTTTTACTCTTGCTAGGCAAGCAAAAAATTAAATATAAGTGAGCATATTGTAATCGATTCGGTGCAATGATTCGCAAGTTCTTTGCACTGTGCATATGAATGAAGCAAATAAACTCCCTAACTGTTGACACAAACGATTACCCTGATGAGAGTGGAAACAGAAAGGACAAAAATGTTTATGGGGTTTTTTGTTCGCTTGTTGTTGGTAAATTTTAAGTGTTTGCATTTAGCATCAACTACCTCAACCACCACTAAGAATAAATGTTGAGTGGGTTATTTAAAATATTACCCAAAGTAATGATTTGCAAGCGAAATAGTAATGTTAGTATACTAAAGAGTAATGTGTTCGTAATGTTACCCATGGGGAAAAATTCCAAGCGCATAAGATAGCAATGTCAAAGCACGATTAATACGCAAGACAAAAATTTGTCCAACCTCTTTTACTATGTCAGAAATGAAGCACGACTTTGAATTATACACCATTAGAAAAGTATTTGTGTTTAGATGTACACAAAGTTAAAATTATTTTAATATTTTGCCATTAACTCAGGTAAAATTAGATGCAAATTTTTCAATATTAACAACGACAAAATACGCGGTCAGACAGAGCTGAAAAGAGGATACATCACAAAGAGAAAGACAAAAAGCTAACTGACTTCATGTTTTTTGTTTTCTTTTCGTTTCACATTTGGCATTTGGATGATAAATGAGCTTTTTTATTTTGTATCAAATAGCAAAAAAAGTACTAAAACTGTCCAAAAAGTACCAAAATTATTTAATACATTTGTGGTCAAATTTTGACCATTGGGCGGCGCTAGTATACTTCAGCGACACCTCCTGAGTCGATATCGCTACATATGTATGTCCATTAGGCCAGGTCATACAATAAAAATAAATGTTTTTAAAAACCGCCCCTTATTTGAAAGCTTATCTTGAGAGTATCTAGGAAACAAAAAAATTTTTATTTTTGAACCACTCTAAAAACAGCCAAAATGGTCTTTTTTTGATAACTTTAGCAGGTGATGTCCAATGTTTAATGTTTTATACAGTTTAAAGGGCTTAATGGGGCCTAAATTTTTTTGCTCATATTGTTTTGACTTCCGAGGTCATATTTGACGAGTACGACCTAGTTTATCTGGCTCGTATTCCCCTAAGTGTTATTTTTTCTTTATAAATTTAAAGTCTTTACAAATATATAAGCATTTTACCCAAAAAGTGCTTATTAAGGCCCAATTAAGCCCTTTACAACGATATATATTTTTTAAACATTGAACTTCAACTGCCGAAGTTATGGAAAAAAAAAGATTTTGGCTGTTTTTCTTTCCTAGATACTCTCAAAGTAAGCTTTCAAATAGAGGGTGGTTTTTCCAATTATGTTTTCATCGACCCGGCCTAGTGGACATCACTGATTTGAAACATCCTAATTTTGCTTGGAATTTTTACAAAAAGTGATTGGACTTAATAGTTAGGGAGCTGGTGACATTTTCGGTATTATCGTTGATAATTACATGTTATGCTGTTTGCATTCTTGTGATTGAGAAAATGTAAGTGATTACCTGAAATCGCGCTGATTTTTTTTAGTCGAATTTTGAAATTGTAATAAAATGCTACCACATGTCATAACATCGTGTCTGCCATTGCTTTATTACGTTAAAGTAATTCCTAACAAAAAACATTTTCGAGACGGCAGACCTCCAGCACGCTAGCTTTGATCAACTTCTAAGCATACTGAAATAATTTGTTATCAGCACATCGAACTAGTAATGAATGCCGAGGCGATTATAGCACCATATCGGTTCTCGCTTATAAACCACATCAAATAGTGCGAATTATTCAAAATAAATCAATTTAACCATTTCATGCTAGTCAGGCATGCAATTGAATGACCAATTTCGAAAATGTCACACCTCCGAATTTTAAAAGTTTTCAGAAAACGAAAAAAACTGATTATTTACTAAAGTAGTATAGTATTTATAAAATTTCTTTTTGAGTTACATTCTAAATTATGGCGTTTATGTGTTCGGACTAACTTGTCAAGAAATTTTATAACCCTGCTATAAAATCTTTATCCATTTTAGTTTATTCAAGGTAATTAGACAATGTAGTAATTTCATAATCAGCAAATTCGCTGAGTTCATTGATTGATTCTTCCCTAGTGCTGGCTTTAGCTTGAGAGGGAAGAATAGTTGCAGAGGAATTACTGATGACAATATATTTCAGCTTACTTCCCGTTGGCTCAGTCTCCAGTAGTGATTCTTGCCATATCAGTGAGGTCCTTTGAAGCAAGTTCCATATTTTAAAGAATTTAAACCAAGACCAAATTGAATTGGATATCTTGCAGGTTTTCAAAGCTTTCCAGACCAAGACCATAGCAGTCTTGATCTTGGTCTTGAAATTATATCCAGAAGAAACAAAGAACAAAAAAAATACGATCAAATGGGTTAACTTTAAAATAAAGCAGAACAAATCAATGGATTATAACCACGTACGGTAGTTCAGAATTTCAAGTTAAATTTAATTATATGGAAATAATGATGCACATACATATGCATGTATATGTATGCATATGTGTATACAAACACTATTGCAACGGCAAAATCCATTTACGAGAAAGTATTTAAGCGGCAAGCACCAGGTAACAGTCGATATTCCCTGTTCAAGGAAGTAATCTGATCTGGTGCAAGAGAAAAAATGTGCATTAAAGTTGTATTCTGTTTGGTGATGGGAGGACTACTGGTATTAACCTATGTGATGGACTCTGAAGCAATTAACTTTAACGGCTTAAGTAATTATATAATATACAATGAAGGAAAAAGTAAGAAGTGGACTGACAATGCTCTTCGAGCACACTTAACTGAGATGTTCACATCCAAAGTAAGGCAATATACATGCATATAAGTTTAATGACCACAGAAAAAATAATGTTATAAAAAATATTTAGATACTAAATGAATATGCTCTCGATAAACCGGGAATAGTAAATTTGTTGGTTAGTCGTGATGGACCACACTCAAAAATCGTAGCAGAGTTAAAAAGATTAAATCTCAAGTTTGAAGTTTTTCAAGTCTAAAGTTTTTGTACTGTTTGTCTACTTAATTCGAAAACAATACCAGTTTCTTCGAACTGACTCTAATTCTCGAAATATTCTGGCTTGCACGTTGCAAAATTGCTGTTTTGAGGCGTTTTTGAAATTATATCACATGTCTATACGATGTCATTAGCAAAAGTTGACTACGTTGTTTACTGTTAGTGTGATATAACTTCAAATATGCCTCAAAACAAAGATATTTCCACTTTAAAACGAATATATCATAAGGACTAGAGTCATTTTAAACAAACAAATCATGCAATAGGTGCTGAATCAATTTATTGGTTCAGGATTAACTAAAAAAAATTTTGTTTTCGCCCAGTGTAATAAAAAATTATTTATGTGTTTCCATGTTAAAATGTTTCAAATAAATAAATGTTGAAAATATAACGCTTCATTTTGTGTTCTCTATTACTTTTTAAGTGTGTATTAGGCCAAGTCAATCTCCATACAAAAAAAAAAGTTTGGAAAAACCGCCCTTTATTTGAAAGCTTACCGTGAGAGTACCTAGGTATCAAAAATATATTACTTTTGCACAACTCTAAAAATTACCTTTTTCCATAACTTCGGCAGGTGATGTTCGATGTTTGAAAATTATATATCATTGTAAAGGCCTAAATTTTTTTCTCAAGTTGTTGGGATCTCCGAGCCCATATTCGACTAGCACGACCTATAGTTTCTGTGGTTCGTATCCTCTCAAATGCCATTTTTTCTTTATTAAATTAAAGTCTTTAATAATATATTTGCATTTTACTCAAAAAGTGCTAATTAAAGCCCAATTAAGCCCTTTACACAGTATATATAATTTTTAAACAACGGACATCACTTGCTGAAGTTATGCAAAAAATACGATTTTGGCTGTTTTAACAGAGTGGTCAAAGCAAACCTTCAAATATCGGGAGGGTTTTCCTATTATTTTATCATCGACCCGGACTAATGTCTATCTGTCTGGCTGTCCCCTGAAATCATTTCAATCAGGCCTGTTCCTTATTCCTTTTTTTTCAATTACTTTTCATTTAGGAGGCTTTTTGATGAAAATTGTTAGTCACACGACAAAAAGTATAAGTATTTTTTTTGTGGGGAATCATAGGTTCTACAAATAACATTGATTTGAATTAACGAAAAAGTATCCGTTTAGGAAATATTCTTAAAAAACTGCAAAAAGTCGAAAAGTTCGACTTTATCAAATATTTCCGATTCGGTTACTTTTTCGTAAATATAAATCAATAATATTTGTAGAACCTTATTTATCCACAAAAAAGATTCTAATACTTTTTATCGTACGACTCACCATTTTCATCTAAAAGCCTCCTTAGTGAAAAGTAATTGAAACCACGCGGATTACGGAACAGGCCTGAATATTTTTTGAGATCAAGGTAATTCGATGAAATGTGATACACTGCCTTCGTAATCAAAGTAAGCTTGTGGGATAGAAAATGCGCGAAATCGATCAACGCACACGCCTATCGCCCATCAAACCAAAGTGACCTTGATAGGTTAGTCTTGTTAGCCCAAGATATTTCATATGTTGAAAAGTTACTTAACCCTTTCGGACCGGTTGGGACAATACATTCCAAAAATTTTTGAATAAATGCATAATTCGGTTATTTATTCCTAAAATTCAAATCAAAAACATCTTTTGGAAGTATAGACTGGAAGCGCCTCTAGCAGCGAATATTTGAATATAGAGACGGTCAAAAATTTTACTTAAATTTGTTTTTACGCGTCACAAATATTGTATACCACACAGGTTTTTTTCGGCTCGAAAAAGTTAAGTTGAAACTTATTTGAACGAAAATTAAATTCATATTAAAAAAATTTTAACGAAAATGAGAATTGAAACCATAAGTAAATTATCATACCATTAGGATACAGCATGGTCTCTATTGTTTGGTTTATGTTCCGAAAAATAAAGAGCACGAGGAGCAATCTGCTGCCTGCCGAACATTTTGAAGTACTAACTTTAAATGAAAATTAAACTAGTAGTGGTGTAAAATTTGGCCTGGCCAAACATTAAATACCCTACACTGCAGTATTTTTTAAATTTTGCTCATATGGGAGGTGCTACGCTCTCTTGTCCGAGTTCACCCAGTTTTTGTCCAGAGCTTGGATTTATAGTTTTTAGTGTCTGAGTGAAAAACGTTTTCAGTATAGCGTTTTGAAGCTTTTCCTTATATAGGAGGTGCCACGCCCTCTTGTTCGAGTTCGTCTAGTTTTAGTTTAGAGCGCGCATTTATAGTCTTTAGTATTTGAGTGAAGTTTGGTTGGATTATCTTAAAAAACTCTTTCAGTATAGCATTTTGAAACTTTTGCTTATATGAGAGGTGCCACGCCCCCTTCTCCGATTTCACCCAATTTTTGTTGAGAGCTTTCATTTATGATTCTTAGTGTCTGAGTCGAATTTAGTTCGAATATCTGAAAAAACGCTTTCAGTATAGCGTTTTGAAGCTTTTGCTTATATGGGAGGTGCCACGCCCTCTTGTCCGGATTCATTCAGTTTTTTCCCAGAGCTTGCGCTTACAATTCTTAGTATTTATGCGTATTTTGGTTGCATTGTCGTGAAAAATACTCCTAAAATTGCATTTTGAATATATTTTTGTATGGGCGGTAGGCGTGTCCGTTGACCGAATTCGCTCATTTTCGATCCCCCGAGCTATATTTGACGACGGAGGCAGTGTACCAAATTTCATTGAATTATCTTGCTCAGTTTTCCCAAAAAGTGTATTTCAACACACAGCCAGCCAGCCAGCCACCCAGCCAGCCAGACAGACGGACATGGCTATATTGACTCAGGAGGTGACGCTGATCAAGAATATTTATAATTTTCTATATCTGCCACGCCTCCTTCTCTACGTTACAAACGGAAGGACAAAGTGAATATACCCTGGGTGTAGGGTATAAAAATCTTGACATGAATTGGTTACAAATATCATGCTTATTAACTATGTAATATTTTCTCGCTGGGACAGTTCATATTAGTTTTAATATATTAGTATGTAACTTGACGCTCTGATTGATGTTATAATTTGAATTTTCATGTTTCTTATTTTTTTTTTCTGTTTTCTTTTGTTTACAGCTCTCAATTTTTTTAAAACAACTTAAAAAATTTAATACAAAATGGTGGAGTTTCGCTTTGATATCAGACCGCTGTTTGCGCAACCAATCGTTAAGGTGTCTTCAAATCTTTTGCCACATACATTTCGTGGTGATCGACGTCAAGCTTTGTAAGTTTAATAAGATGCATAGATATTAATAATTAATAAAATTGTATCTTAACGAATTAACTTTGTTGTTCCTCTTTCAGAGATGCTACATCGAAAATGTCTGAAATTATTGATAGACTTGGTCAGCTTTCAGCAACATCGCAAAAACTTACAAAACCAGTTACCACAGCTCAACGTTTACGTATGTCGGATAATCAGATACTCTATTTATTAGCTGATGTAGAGGCAGGACACAAGTAAGTGGCATTTATATTTTTATGAAATTTGTATATACAGGGTGTAAACGTTAAGATTGCAAAGCTTCTGGGAGGTGATAGCTGAGGCCTAGACTAACAAAAAAATTTTACGTAAGGGGGGTCTAAATTGTGCCGCTGAAGAGCTATAGGGAAAAAAGTGACTTCCTGACTTATTTTCCCAAAAAAAATTTCTTCGGTCGCCCTAACGTTTAAGAGAAAACTTTTTTTGTGGAAAACTTTTAGCTAATTGTATGAGCTTTCTACAAGTGTATTTGTTGTAAAGGGCTTAGAAGAATTTTGCAAAGTTCTGGGCATTTAAAGTTGAAATTTAAAAATTTTATTTCTGCTTTTTGACTTTGGCGGCCATTTAAGTATGAAAAGGTCCTATTCATATAACCTTTTATATTTTTTTTTTGTATTCTATTTAAATTTTTTTTAATTCGGTTGTGCATTTGTCGTTCCAATTTTTTGATTTGAGGTCAGAAAAAAATACTTTTCGAGAACAATACGTTTGAAGGGTTCGGTAGATAACAGAATGCAGTGCGCGCATCATATGCTGTTACACAAAAGTATTTTTATCTGTTTTCAAATCAAAAAATTTTTATAAAAAAAGTGCTATCAAATTAAAGGAAATTTATCGAGGATTCCTAAAAAAAAAAATAAAAGGGTATGTTAATACAACCTCTTTCATATTAAAATATCCGCCAAAGCCAAAAATAAAGAATAAAAATTTTAAATATAAACTTTAGTGGTCCAGAACCTTAAAACCCTATAAATAAAATAAACTCTTAGAAAGCTCATACAATAAGATAAAAGTATCCCATGAAAAAGTTTTTTCTAGTGTTAGTCTAGGCCTCCTCCATCACCTCCCAGAAGCTTCGTAACCTTAAAGTTTACACCATATACGAGAACCTTATGAAATCATTCATTAATTGCCGATTGAAAAAGCAAAGTATATGAAAGGGAGAGTGCCTAAAAATGGTCGGTAAATTGGTTTAATAATATCGGACAAAAGTTTAATATTTCTTATAGTTTCATCCATCCATCTTTCAAAGCATTCTTTATAGTCTGTTTGGAACTTAGCAACTTCGGCATTTACTTCATTAATAAAGATGACTTCGAACCAGAAATCAAAGAAGGCATTAGTTGTTTTTTTTTTTTTGTTTAGCGCAGCGCAGCAATTCGCCATTTTTCTGGTTTCCTTAGCGGTTTTCGTTTGATCAGTTTCTAGTGAAATAACATCTACCACTTTATTCTTAGAAAAGCGTGTATATAGTGCTATGATTTTCGAAAAAAAAAAAAATTTATTTTATATTTTATTTCGACAGCTATGGAGGGTGTTTTTCACGGAGAAAAACTCATACTTTTTTCTTTCTTTGTCCTTCATTTAGGTCAACGCCACTGCGTACACATTTTGTACGAGTGCGTTAAATTGATTCATTGCGTGAGCCAAGAGTTTTTCATGCTATTAATCTTGTTTGTTTCCCTTTAAATGACATAATATAGGACCCAAATCTAACATACTACATATACCGTATATACTTTTAATACCAATAAGAAATGTTGCTTTATTTGGAAAAGAAAACAGTGAATTAAATTACATACACTTTTTTTAACCCTTTCGTATTTATTAAATATTAAATTTAATTGCCAAATTATTATTTTTGAAATAAATTATTCACTCTCTCTCTCTCTCTTTTATTATTCATTTTGTAGTGGCGCCGTAATTGGTTTATTGAAAGTTGGTGCTAAGGATCTTTATCTCTTCGATGAGACCGGGCAAACGCGTAAAGTCGATAATACACCATGTATACTAGACTTTTATATACATGAATCACGTCAACGAGCTGGACTCGGTAAGGATATGTTTGAGACAATGTTAGCTGAGGAGCATTGGACACCATTAAAGTGTTCGGTTGATAGACCATCGGAAAAATTGTTGGGTTTTTTAAAAAAACATTATGGACTTGAAAGAATCATTCCACAGGCAAATAATTTTGTGCTTTATGAAGGCTTTTTCGGTTGTGCGGAAGATGGTGGTGCAGCACAAAATAAACATCAAACAAATGGTGGCATGCACATCACAAACAGGTAAGTCTTTTGGAGCCATTTGCTCCCCCGCTTAATAAGCTTAAAATTTTTGTAGCATTGTGTGTGGGTTTTTTTATTGTTTTATACACATATATATGGTATTTATGTGCCAATACAGGTGCATACGACAACTTAGCGTCGTATGTCTGACTTTTTTTTTTGTTTGTTTTTATAGCCTTGAATTAGGGTTGAGTTGGACGCCGCAAGCACTTGATTCTATAAATGATGTGGGCGGGTTTTTCTTCGACACATCAACACGTGCTGTACTTACTATATATGAAGTTTTAGCGCCAGGCGTTAATTTACATAAAATTCATATTTTCTTGAAATTAACACGCAAATATTAAGTAAATAAGAACTAATTTCGGTAAAATGTCATGTACTCAGTTGCATATTTCTTAATCTACATACAGATTTATTATATTTTTTTCGGGAGTTTTTTTTTCCAAAAATTATGACTTTGTTTCCAAAAGTTATGTGGTTAAAAAAAAGGAAAAAATGCAGAATGTTGTATGGCTACTTATTTGGTTTTATTTCCAAAAATTTTACTTGCGTTGTATTTCTTATCTCTTTATTTCAGGGAGTCGCTTTTACTATAAACATTTTCTAAAAAGCCTTAAAGTTACTTCCTCTGTCGCACGCCTGTAGTCATATCTAAATAGGTTTGGGTCTTGAGTTGGAATTTTTTATTATTTATAGTTAGAAATTACATCACAGCTTACTTGGTTTCTTAGACCCTAAAGGTCTTCCTTCAATTGCTTGCCTATTGCAATGGTTTTCCGACAGTATAGATTTATAGAGGTGGTTGGGAATAAGAATATTGACTTATGTATATATAGACTTCAATAAGTTTGCTTGCATTTATGTACACGTATATCTATTTTAGCATGTATTTATAATAACCTAAACATTAATGGGAAGTTACTAAATTAATAATCAATTTAAAAAAAAAGTTAACAATTTTCATTTTTAACCCTCTCATATTTCTATTTATAAAAAAAAAAACATCTGCATCTAAACAACATCCATTCATAGTCCTAACACGCAATTATTTGGTGCTCATTATTTGGGTGATGAAGCGCACAAACGACGAATACGTCAACAAGATGCTCCAAACATTGCTGCACAAATAACACAGATCTCACCGGTAGGACGATATGGTGCACGTCGTCCAACTTGCAGTATGGCAGAGGTATTTATTAATAAATTCATAATTTTTATAGCTTGTTTAAAACATTAATGTCGCTATATTAAGTACTAAAGTATGTACTAAAAACTCGCATTTAAGTACAAAAAAATTGCATGGTATAACTTTTAAACTTAAGTTTTGTTTTTTCGGGATATTTTAATTAAAAAAAAATCTATGACCCAAAACATTAATTTTTTAGAATTTGCATCAAGTGACAATTGTAGTAAACAGTAAACTTATCCTGAAGTATTACTCTTAAATATATATCTTTTAAAGTATGGGAATAAAACCTAATTTTTCGGATACCGATATTAAGTACTCTTGTTCTCTGGGCCTAAATTCTAGGTTCTGGACTTTAAAGCTTTACCTATTTTAGTTATTTATTGCTTCAATGTTGGAGAATTCTTAATAAACCTCTTTGAAGCAATATATGAGTTGTAACATTCTATTGCGTGGGAAAGTTTTTAGGTCTACGAAATGGGGGATAAGAAGTGGAAATAAAAATAAAAATGTATTTTTCCTGTTCAATATATTCATTTAATTTTTCGAGGCATCAGTCTTTAAAGTATCTAGGACCAAACAAGTCAATCCCGAATAAAATCTCAATAATAGAGCAAATTGAGTATCGCGCTGTTATAAACTTCCTAACCAAGCAAAGCAAATCAGTTCAAAACATACATACTGAAAGAAATGTCATCCCTTTACGGGAACTCTTGTCCGAGTAAAACTATGGTTTACAAGTGTCATAACCTCATTAAGCAAGGCAGGAACTTACTTGAAGACGACGCACGGCCAGGACGGCCGATCGAGGTGATACTCCTGAAATCACTCAAAAAGTCCAAAAAGCCTCAAAAAAGAAGCAGAGTGTGAAGTATTTTCCCCAGTTTCCCCAGACCTCTGTAGTAAAGACAGAGTATTGACTCGAATTGTTACTGGTGACGAAACTTGGGCTTATGATTATGAACCTGAGTCCAAAATGCAGTCTATGCAGTAACACAAAAAGGCACACCACCACCTAAAAAGTTTAAAGTGTCACAGTCGGCTGTGGAAATCAGACTCAGAAGGGATGCTGTTGATCGATTACAAAGATAAAGGTGTCACCATAACCAGAGAATACTACGCTTCAACCTTAATATGGTTTAAAAAAGCCGTCAGAGAAATAAGAAGTGGAAAATTGAAAGAAAAAGAAATACACTGGTATTTTTATTTTCACCAATCCGCGGACCTAAAAATTTAGCCTCGTATTATAAAACTTCTGATGTTAACTTTTGAATGATATTTTGTTTTTTGTTTTTAGTTTATGAAACACTTGTAAAAAATACTCTTCAAACGAGAAATAATTTAGAAAACATTTTCTCAAGAGTCAAAATATAATATTAAATTCAAAGAATTTAATAATAGTTCGCCTCAAGAAAAAAATATATATTTGTTTAAAGAAAATAAAAAAAATTATTGAATATACGTGAATATACCGCGAATAGCTGAGAGGAAATCGTTTTTAAAAGAAATATTAAATATAAACATACATAATGGAAGCCAAACGTAGTAGCGTTCAAACCTTGCAAGCAGCCAAGGCTCCAATGTCCAAGACACAAATGATTGTAAGTAAAAAAGATTGCTAAGCAAACCAATGCAAAGTAAAAAATAAATATTCATCTTTTAAGAAAACTGGTAGCGAAGTGAGTTTATCACCAAGTCAAGCTGCGGAACGTGCAAAATTAAATGCGGTATGCATTTTTTTAAACAAAAAAAAAAAAAAAAAAAAATACCAAGAAGCTTATTATAAAGTTCACTTTGTTTTTCCTCTAACCAACATTTTAGTCAAGAAAAAACCCGCTGGATGCTTTAAGTCGTATGTCCTTAAAACAACAAATAGAAAAACGTTCGGTAAAAAAACACCATTGTTACAATGGTTTTGCATATCTCCTAATGGCTTTTTTCCCAAACATTTACAGGGTCTACAAGATGTCGACGAAGAATATTTAAAGAACAATATTTTTGCAAATCAACGCTTTCCCAGACATTCGGTATGGTTATCTTTTGCTACCACAATGAATTAATTGACTTTTTTGAAGTTTGAAACCCTAAAAATCTGTTCATAAGTTATTGGCTTTTTGATCAAAATAGCTGGCCGTCTGCTGGTAGTGCACCTCGCAAATTGTTTGCTTCTGTTGCTAGTCACGGGTAATACTCTTAAGCATAATTTTTCGTGAAAAGTTTTAGTTGGAAGCAGGGAGGAGGACTAAGCTATTTTTTATATCTTTAGCATGGAGGGTAAAACGAAACGTATCGGGTGACTGATTTTTAACTGTTTACATCTTAAATATTAAGACAAGAATTGAAATTTTTGTTTACAAACTTGATTCTTTGAGCTAAACTGAACGTATAAGTCAAATCAATTTCTGCATGAAAAATTTCAATAGTTTGATAATAACGATTGATTTTCAGTCACTCGATTCGTCTAAGGCTATTAATCAAGAAGTCAAAATTTACTTATGCAGGGATAAAGGGGTTCAAATATCTGAAGCTTCTTTTGTTATTCAAAAAGCGACGGCTAAGCTACATACACAAGTGCAGATGAGTTACAATACATCATCAAAATTCTTCCTTGTCACGTCACTTGTTAGTTTGTTTGAAAACTTTCCTAGCGAGCTATGCGAAGATATGGTAAGGCGCTCTAATGAAGCATTTTCTGGCATGTTTAAATCCCCGAAGATTCTTGTCGCCGAGTTCACGATAATATTTTTAGTGCAGGACCAATTGATTACGTCCCTTATTCGCTCTATATGGAATTGCTGTACAGATCATTTTTACATTCGCTGCCATTTGCTTTAGTGACATGTCTGACCTTGCTATCAGTTTGACGCACAACACAGTCCGCATGTATGCCAATGGTAAAGAGAGAGATTTCTCATAGCAATCGTATGTGCGATACAATCAATAGAATAAATCTCCACTTAAAACTCTGCATTCGAAGAGGATTTTATTGTCTTTATTTTCAAAAATCTTTCTGGAATTAAATACTTTCGGAGAAGACTGAATTATGCCTTAGTGTTTGGATGCGTTTCGAAGTTGAATGCCTTTCCGAACGATGATTGGCAGCGAGATCATTCGTACTTGCAAAGCAGGAGTCTGTTGTTGGAGTTTTAAGATATTTCGCTGCAAGATACATTATGTTTTTTACCCGCTTTTTATTTATCAAATACTTCAGTTCAGTGCCACGTGCAAATTTCATGACAGTATTTGGATATGAAAGAAGAAAAAATAAATACTGCACAGACCTGTCTGGTTTGATTTGCTTCAGTTCAGTTCAGTGTCGTAGTATACACTACAAAATGCGACTTTGGTGACAAAAGGTAGTTTTTCGCTCACTTCTTGTGCCTCTTTAATTTTTACGCTCTCTGACGCGAAAATATATGAAAGACTCTACAATCCTGGGGTACCAATGCGTTACCATATCATAAATTTTACTGTAGTTTTCTACTCACACGTGTTACACTGGTCTGAAGTGTTTGTTTGTATAAAATACAGTACACTGAAGTATTTGTAAGAATTGGGCTTTTTTATTTAATAAACAAACGAGTATAGAAGTTGTGAATGTGCTTCGCCGACGCTGATTCCCAAACGAAAAAAAAAATATATTTTTACTCACATAGGGTCTTAACGATGTTTATGATGCAAAAAATCAAATGACAAATAACCAAATTAGTGTAACAAGGCTTGCCGCTGGACAGCAGCAGCAACAGCAACAACAGCAGCAGCAACCTCAATTGGTAATGCCATCCGTCCTTCAATCCTTTCGCTTAATTTACTTTTACGCCACTCCTTAGGCCCAAACTGAATCTGCATTTAAGCTCAAAACAAGTGCAGATGGTGGCGCTGGAGAATCACCTTCACAGGCTCAACTTCAACAGGCACAGCTACAGCAGGCTCAGGCCCAAAGCAGACAACAAAATCAATTGAAAGAACCAAATGTAAATTCATCATATTTCTATTTAAACATCTATAAATAAATTCTAAGTTTAATTTTATTTCAAATGCTCTCTTGCTTGCGCTCCTCTCATTTAAAAGGCATCGCCTCGGCTGAACTCTTCCTCGATTCCTATTAGTAATGAACCAGAAATGTGTACCACATGCCCCAATTGCAATACTACGATTTATTTGGTACGAGGTCCGGAAGCAATGCCCGATAATAATGTGTCAATGCCTGCGGCAGGCATACCAAGTGGTCACCACCAACAACAGCAACAACAACACCTTCAGCAGCAACAGCAGTATCATCAACAACAGCAACAACAGCATTATCAACAACAACAACCACCACCGCAACAACAACAGCAAAATCAGCAGCAACATCATCATGTCGGCGATCATTCGCATAATGCTGCTGCTGCTGCTGCTCCTCCAAGCAATCCGATCATCAATTGAGAATTGTTGCTAACCCTTTTCCCCGTCACTTTTTTTTCAAATGGCAGCATTTGAGCACTTGTGAATAAAATCGCGGCAATTTACTAAATTTATATTTTTTTGGCCAGTATAAATTATTCGTTATTGTGCGTTTTTGTCAAAATCAAAATATTTTGTAATGCTCTTAGATCTTACAAAAAAATAAACTTTTATATTGGGTCATAACGTTTTACTTAAATACTCGTATTGTTGTATTGGTTTCAATCTTTTGTGGATCATTCATGTGCTCCAGCGCCCATAAATGCTATATTTTGTTGTTCTCCTCGAGTTGGATTTTGTAGATCGATAGAAATACTCAGAAGTCATCCAAAGACGGGGGTCGTAAAATGTGGCAAAAGCAAAAAAGGAACAAGGCTTGGTGATGGTTTCTTCGAACGTCCATTTTTCAAATGTTTTAAAACAAATAAAACTTAAAAACAAACAAAGGTAATTTCTGATTCCTTGGTGAACGTCTTTTGTGGAGAAGGATATGAAATTCCTACATTCTTGCGACAATCTTTTATGGGGGGATCCCTTAAGGTTACTACTGCTCATCAAATCACGATTTGTAATTGTAAGTAAAAATAAAATGTGTCTATATATCACACGGACGGTCGTAGGTCGTTTTTTTTTAACTGAAATTGTAATTATACTTTATTTGTATAAATTTTATACGAACAAGCATAAACGGTTTGTATACCAATTTGTAGCATAGGCTTTATACCAAGTTTGGTGTGGATTTGTATTAATTCCAATTTGGTTTGAATTTTACACAAACTATTTGCTGCGCACAAGACGTCTTGTTGGAGTTTCAAGACATTTCGTTTCAAGATACATTGATCAAATTTTTAATTGATCAAATACTTCAGTTCAGTGTCGCCTAGTACTGTCGCCGGTTTGAATAAAGTTTTCGTCATTTGATTGTAAATGACATGAAAATGGCATGGAAGACATAAATCGGTGAACTTGCTGGAGTAGTTTCGAACATAATGCTAATAGAAACGATCGATGGCCATCGATTTTATCCCAAATAGATAATCGAAATAGGGCCCGCAAGAAAGTTGATTATTTATTTGAGCACCATGAAAAGAAGAGCTATAGAGAGTGGTTTAAGTACTTATAGAGTAACTAAAAACAAAAACCTAATAAATTTCCCATAAATGATTGCCTTAAATTTTGGCAAATCATAAAACAAAAGCAGTCAAACTATTATCGTTATATATGTTGGTACAAACATATGTGTGTACTTTAAGAGTCTTGGCCCTTAAAAGGTTAACGCAAATATACTGGCATCATAGTAAAGTAAGTATGTATACATTTCAATATAATGGCTAACATTATTCTTAACGAGCCCGTAGCCAACTTTACACTTTACCGGCTGAAAGCTTTCACTTGGCATTCGTTGTTGGCTTTTGAATTGGCAGTTTGCCAACTTCGTCAACACTTTCACTCTTAGCCGCAATTTCTGTTTTTTTTTATCGCTGATGTCCTGCAGCAAGTCTAAAGCGAAAAACATTAAAAAAAAAACAAAAACTTTAGTATGATGACTTTAGGCTAACATTTTGTGCATTTTGTGTTATTGTAAGAAATTTCAGTTGTTTCATGCTATTGACAAACTGACAGTAAAAAAAAAGAAAGGGAAAAAGTGGCCAACGATGGATTCAACATGCTACTTCCACAATACACACAATGGCCGGAAACGGAAGTTGACTCCGGCATAGTTTGCTTTGTTTCTTTGCAATGCATACTTTGAGGCGCTCAAAGAAAATATTTGAGCTAAATAATGGCATTTTTCAATATTATTTGTTCTCATTTCTTAGACGGTTTGACAACCGAATTTAAAATTCTCTTTGCGCTGCAGCAAATTGTCGTCGTACTTTCAGTTAGTTTGCTTTCAGGTCACTAAGTTAGTAGAACGTCATGTGAGAGTTATATGCATGTGTGTTTGAAAAAGTTTTGAATTGCAACATACCAAGCGAACATTTTTTTTTTTTGCGGTCTAAAAAGAAAAGTCAGCGGTCTCGTCAATTTAAAAAAATAAGGCAAAAAATGCTCACATATTAGTAAATGTGGGCGATAATCATTTTGGAAACAATGTGGGCTTTTTTTCGTTGAAAATATGGGCGTGGTTTCGTTTTTACTGTGGGCTTTTTTTATCATAAACAGCTGATTTTGACACTTCAAATTTTTGTCAGTAAAAATTCTTCGGACTATGGATCAGTATAAGTTTAACTCATTTTCTCGTTTAAACTCAAGAATGGACTTTTCAGTGAATGTTAAACGTAGTTTAAACGAAGTTAAACTTGACAGCTGCTGGTAAATAAATCAAAATTGAAATTAATTAAAAATATTAAATCTATGAAAACACCTATCCTTAATCAAAAAGAAGTTTCATGGAAATGCCTAAAGAAACAGTTCGCGGCATCTTATTCCAGCTATTTCTTAGTTTCGAAATCTGTTCCGAATGAAATCCTAGCTGATGCAGTCTTGGAATGGGTTTTGAGATATTCTAAAATACAAATTTTGAAAGTTTTACGACACGACGATTCATCGATAACAAATAGAGACGAAATTATATCGTAAGTGACATACGAAGACATTTTTTGTTCGACTTCATTAATAAACTTTTCAAACAAATGTCCCAAAAATCACTGATGACTTACGATGATAATGTCACTGAGTAGTAAGTGTGCTAGCGACTTGTAGCAGACGATGTCAGTATAAAGCACTCATGATTAATTCACTTATGCATTCACTTCTAAGTGACTTGTAGAGGAAAATGTTATCGAGTTGTCATAAATGATTTTATCACAAACACGTTTGCATGAATGAAGAAAATGTTTTGGTTTTGTTTTTATTTAGATTTATTAATTAAATATGAGATTGTTGTTAGTATGACTTATTTAACATTTATAAAATTTAACTCTTTAATTAAAATTAATCACATTTTTGATGAAGACACCAATATTTTTTTGTTTTATTCGCTTAACAAACTTGACTTCAAAAATAACAGTCAGTTGTATCCATAATGTTTAGTCGTTGATCGCGACATGTAACAGACAATGTCATGCAGCCGTCAATTTGCTATCGACTTTTAACAGAAATTACCCCTTTATGGACTTATTCCACTTTAAAAAAAAAAAAAAAAAAAACCATTCAAACATATATTTTTTAATATATTATATATTATTATATATTTTTATATATATTGAAAGAAAAACCTTGATTTACTTTGATTTCTTTTTTTTTTTTTACAGATAATTCACAGTAATTCAACGCCAAATAAAGGAGGTGCCGAATCGAGCAAGTAGGTCATTTCTATTAAAAATATAAACCCCTTCAAATATAATATGCACTTTCACTTATTGCTACCTCAGCATATAAAGTTATGGAAAAAGAAATAGCACGATTGAGATTATTTTTAATAAAGTTTAATTTATTTAATAAGTTGAAGGAATATTTTTGGATTATTGGAGTGAAAAATTAATTTAGGGTTCATAGCCCTGAAAAAACAACTAACTTAAAATATTTCCTTGCATTTAGCCCAGTTCAAGTCATTTAAACAATTGAAGATGCAGAAATACCTGGCAACAGAAATAGCACACTTGAGAAGATCTGTGGAAAAGGAAAGCAACCATGTTAAACAACCTGCTTAAAATAACTTGTAATTACTTACAACATTAGTATTTTGTGGTGTGACCACGATTTTTGATAGTTTCGTGACATCTACGAGGCAAGCTCTCTACTTGTTTTTGGCATTTGCTTTTTGGAATGGAATACCAAGCTTCTTGAATTCCAGCCCAAAGTTCCTCTAAATTTTTGTAGTTTTTCTGCCCAATAATATTTTTGACATAATTCCAAAGGTTCTCTATTGGGATTAGATCAGGACTTTGAGCTGGCCAGTCCAAAACATCAATTTTTTCAGCTGCTAGCCAGTTTTTCACTAATTTTGCTGAATGCTTTGGAACATTATCCTGCATAAAGATCCAATTAACAGGCATGGAAGCAAATGCAAATGACTCCATCGTGTTCCGGAGTATGTTTAAGTACCCGAATTGGTTCAATTTGTCATCTGTTTTGACTATTGGTCCCACTCCATGCCAAGAAAATGCGCCCCATACTATGACACTACCTCCACCGTGCTTAACAGTTTTGGTAGTGTACTTTGGATTGAACTCTTGGCATTTTGGGAGATGTACAAATGTTCTCCCATCAAATCCAATGCAATTTACTTTGGTTTCATCGCTCCAAAGCACTCTCTTCCAAAAATGGACGTCTTTATTTACATGGGCTTTTGAAAAACTTATGCCGGGCTCTAACATTTTTTTTAGTATGAAGTGGCTTTTTCCTACTGATGCGTCAAAATATTCCCGCTTCATTGAGTCGATATCTTACAAGTCTGCTCGAAATTTTCACATCAAATTCATCCTTTATCTCCGTCATTATTACGCGTGAAGGCTTAAAAGGATCAGCTTTAGACTTATTGACGATGGCTCTATCTATGCGTAATCCAATTTTTCTTGGAGGTGGCTTGCGAAATTTTTTTTAGTTAGTAAATCTGGGTCCGCCTTCATCGAATTGATGGCATTGTACACCATTTTTCTAGAGCAATTCAGTATGTTGGAAATTTTAGTGGGATTTTCGCCTTTTTCGAAGAGTTCGAATATAATCATCCTTTTTTCTGGTGTACAATGAGTGCCGCGTCCCATTTTTTTTAATAATTATATAATACAAAACTAATGTCAAACTGAAGGACATACATTCACTAGCCTACCGACTCCAAAATACTGATCACTCAAAATGAAGTGTGCTATTTCTTTTTCCATGTAAAATGATGTATGCAATGAGGAAAATTGGCAATAAAAACCACTGGTGGTTGTAACTATAAAGTTTTAACTGTTAATTTCTTGGTCGAATGGAGTGCAATACAAAACACAAAATTTTTTATGGAAATTTCAAACAATGCAAGAAAAAAGTTATGCTAAGCAAAATATTGTGAAATCGTGCTATTTCTTTTTCCATAACTGTACATATATATTTTTGAAAACAAATTATAAACTATGATATGGAAAACCTTCATATTTACTCTGATTTGCATGATATAATTTGTTTTATAGTTTTCACATGTCATATTTTTAAGTTTTTGACTAAAATTTTATTTTAATTTTTTTTTTTTCATGTTTTTCAGAATATCATAATTACCGGATATAAAGTTGTACAAAATTATAGCTGCTTTATTTAAATTTTAGTTTTTTAATTAGTCACTTTAATTTCATATAAACATAAACATAAATATATTTTTAAATTGTAAATCGACGTATTCTCGTGTTGTGTATGTTTGTGTAAATTTATTTTGCACTCATTTTGAATTTAAACCGGTCAAACTCCTTAAATAATTTAAATTATGCAAACTTATCAAAAACAAAAAAAAAAAAAAAAAAAATGTTTATATTTTGCTTTAACTTGTATTTTTACTGATATTTTTGCAATAATTTGTGATTTTATTTTTTGTTTTTTCTTAATATTAATATTTGTTTTTTTTACATATTTTAACATTTTTTGTTAAATCTTTTCTTGTTTTTTTGATGCACAAAAACAATTCATATATTTATAACAAAAAAATAAAAGACATTCAATAATAAAAATTCCTTTTTTGTTGTTTATTTATTTTTTTTTTTTTTTTTTTTTAATATAAAAATAGTTATTTTTATTTAAAATCTCACTATTTTAGCCGAAATAAAATGAAAAATAATAAGAGCTCAGAAAATCATCAGAAACCCGAGTAAAAAAAAAAAACAATTTTTAAATTACGGCTGTACAAAGGCTGTACAAGGGCCAAACATGGTGTTTTTGCAGGACATTTGGCCATACACAATGCTTCATATGGGCTGAACATGGGCTGCACATGGTCTGCACATGGGCTGTACAATTGAATTTTTCATTTGAATTGGGCTGAACATGGGCTGTACATCGGCCGTATAATTTGTTTTTATTTTTGAAATGGGCTGTACAATTGAATTTTACTATTGAATTGGGCTGAACATGGGCTGTACATCGGCCGTACAATTTATTGTTCTATTGAAATTTATTTTATATGATTTTGGGCGAAGAGAAAAAAATTCAAGTGTGGCTGACATCGTTAAGCTGTGCGACTCAGAACATTGATAGCCTGGGTTTGAAACCCAAGGATGTCAGAAAAAAAAATTTTTTTTTTTTCTGCCATACAAAATTGGCCTGTTGGTTGTTACCGTTTTTATGTACCAATCTATAAACTAAAACAAATCGAAAAGCTTTCTATAGTCAAAAAGTATGAATGAATAAGTAATGCAAGTTTCAGGTGCATTTTGTTGTTGTTTCGTAGGGTTATTCACCAAACTGAGTATGAGGTTTTTGAGGTCTGATATTAAGCTACCGAAATTACTAATAATCTGATGCGTTTTATGTATTTCAAAAATTGAATAAAGTTCCGCTAAACCTCCCAAATTTCGCACTGCGCGATGTACAGCCCATGGTCAGCCCATTTGTTTTCTACACAAATTTTTTTTTGTACATTTGTACAGCCCTTGTACGGCCGCATGTACAGCCTTTTGGGCTTTTTTAGTTTTGTACAGACCACGTACGGCCTTAAAAAAGCAAAAAAGTCCACGTTCAGCCCATGTACAGCCCTTTATTATTTTTACTCGGGAAAAAATCGCTTTCAGAATTTAAAATCCAAGTATTCGCACTTACACTCCAAACAACTATTTGAATGCTGTTCCTAAAAGAACATAATTTACTAGCAAAACCCTATCTGGATTTTGCTAGTTTGCTTCCAGGTCAAATTTTATACTGCTACATATATAAATTGGGTTCAAAACTGCTTTTTCAAAGTTGCTACAAGTCGTAAACCGTTTGAGATTTTGTTTTCCTATCTTCAACAATATTGTAGATATACAGTAAGAAGCAAAACTGTCAACATGTTTGCTATTTTGGACTCAGCGTTGCTATAGCGTCCGTACTGGTTACATGACCAACAAGAAATATGAACCAAATGGAAGCTTAACCTTTCTTCTATTCAAATATGTGAGCAATTTTACCGACTTCAAACCATAAAAAAATAATGAACAAAAAACTATTTCGAAAACATGTTGACAGTTTTGCACCACTTTAACTGATCTGCGTACAAACCTGGGACGTGAATTTTTCGTAGTTTAAAAAAACGATTCCTATAGATTCTATTGTGTTGATTCTAAAACTGGCTACAGAATCCCTCTACCTCGTCAGAATTTCGAGGTATCCTAAACTTAAAGTGCAAAAAACGACATTTTTGCTGTATTTCAAATTAGGTTCAAGGTCACAAGGTCTTTTCTGCTCTATTCCGTAAAATACACTTGAACATCTTGCTTTTTCCCTTTCCAAAAAAGTGGTGAATGGTCATCTACGATTTTTCTTTGTAAAGTTATGCCTACTCTAAGATGACGTCATGTAATACCCAAAATTCCTACTAAGAGTAATTTGGGTATTTTTTGGCCACATTTCTTCAGAAGGATATGTTTATAAGCCATTTATACCAATTGAACTATATTAAGATGACATAAATACAAACCCTGCCCAGGGGCGGATCTAGCTTTGTCAAGAGGGGGGGCCGATTGACTACATTTCTAGATAATAACAGAATATTTTCAAAATCTTTACATATAATTTAGGTTTGAGAGAGGGGGCGATCGCCCCATCGCCCCCCCTCTGGATCCGCCACTGACCCTGCCGCTATATCCGTTTTATAAGATCTTAAGATGTTGAGGCGCAAAAATGGTATCAAGGAGTACTCGAATGCATAAAATTGTTTTAATTGTTTTTCAAAATTTGTAGCTATGACCAAAAATGGGATAATTTTTAGGCACTTTTGCGATTTTGAAGCTACAAAAACAATTTTTTCCGGTCAGTTTTTTTGAACACTTTCCTTCCCTGAGTCTATACTTAGCTACAACTTTTTTGAAGAAAGGAAAACAATATCTCCAACGACTTACGAGATAAAGCTGCTTTGAAAAAGCAAGTTTGTTTTTACAGTATAAAGTCTGGTTTACATGTTAGAGGGTTTTAAAAATTGTATTCAAAGTATCACACTTTTGCCAATTAGTCAAATTTTTAAAGTCCTCTAGCTCGTTGACCAGACTTTATATTTTAAAAAAATTTTGTATCTGGGTCGAGAACATGCATATAAGGGTATAACATAATCAAATATAACTAAAATTGGAAACATCAAAACTTTTGATCCATACTTCACGGGGAAACCCCAATTTACATAATTTTCCGAAAAAATTGGGAGAACCCATTTTGATGTGTTGTTCAGGGCAAAATTTTCTATCGATTGGTTGGTATAGGTTTTATAAACTTTGGAATAAGTGCAAGACTCAAATCTTAACTGGTCTACAAAGCAATAGCGCTTGAAGAAACACAGAAAATTAAGAAACTCGGACACACAATTTTGGTCAAAAAAAAAAAAAAAAAAACACCCCATAAGGACACATTTTCCTAATATAAAGCCCTTAAGTTAAGTTTCATCCATACAGATTTTAAAGCATGTCATCTCATCCTTCCCTTTTGTGAAATGTTTGTTTTTATAAATGTTTTCTAAGCTATAGCTTTCCTTTCTCTCTCATACAAATAAATATTTCTCAGCACAAATTCACCACAATTTATCAACGACGCAGCAGTAGATGAAATCTCTGAAGAATTTCAAAATCTACAAGCAACCGAATTGGAGAGTCAACATGATATCGAAACACAAAATGCAGGAGCTCACGAATTCGATTCAAATGAAGCTGATATTGATGTTAACCAACCAATTGAAGAAATCACTTCACCACATAAGGATTCGATGTCGCCACCATCTATTGCTGGATCATCAAACGCCGCTGCTGCTGCTGGTGAGAATTTTATGAATATGAAAAAACCAGCATCATTCCAACTAAGCAAACAGCATACTGGCATGAAAAATATTTCTTTTGGAGTTGGCAGCGCTGTAACACCAACAAATAAAATGGAATTTAATCAAGAATCACCTGAAGATTTTGGTGTGGTAAAAATAAATCGTCACGTTGGTAAATTGCATTCACCACCACCACCAGATAATGCCGATGCCATGTCAACGGTATCTTCAGGTGAAGGTTTAACCGATCAGGGTTATAACGATTTGAAATTTTTCCATAATAAATTATGGTAATTTTATATTGAAAAGAAAGCAAGAGATTATGAGGAGAGATCAAATTTTTATATGCATATGAAGAACATACATAGTACTTATAATTAAGTAAAAATCATCATCATTTATATCAAATGTAACGCGTTTAAATCATTATGACCAATTTATCTACATACTTTAAGCTGTCTAGTAACTGAATGCATTCAAAAAGTTTATTTCTCTTTATTTTTTTTTTTCTTTTAGTTGGCTTATTTTTATAGAAATATATAAAGTAATATCGTCACTTCAATACTACAACTACTTAGGTAACTCCTAAATTATCATTCTTGGGTTAAGTGGCCTATGATATTCTTTACGTTTTATGGACAACCCTGTCAAACCTGGGTTCTCTAAAGTGACGCCCATTGCAAAATTGTAATAAAAAAATAAAGCAAGAAAATTCGAAAATCAGTGCAAATTCAAATTTTTAAAAATCTTAAAATTGAATTATATCAAAAGTACAAAATTGGAGTAACCTAGTTGTAGTATTGAGGTGACGATATGATCTTGATGATTCACTTAAGGCAAAGAATTTGTATCACTTACATTACACAGTCCGACGGAGGATTGCACCTATGAAAAATTCCAACATACATTCTGGAAATAAACGTTAAAAAAAAACACACACACAGTCTCGTTGTTTTCCTCCAGGACGTCAGATTTATTTTTGACACTATGGACATCAAATACAAGCTCTGAAAAAAAAAACTCGGTCAATGGGAGCGTGGCACCTTCTATGTATATAAGCAAAAATTTCAAAATGCTTCAAAATTTCAAAATGCTACTAGAAGTGTTTTTTGAAATAATTCAACTAAATTTTACTCAGACACTAACGACAGTAAATGCAAGCTCTGAGCTAAAACTTGGTTGATTCGGACAAGAAGGCGTGGAGCCTCCCATACGATCAAAGTTTTCGAAATGCTGTAAAGAAAGCATTACTTGAGGTTATGCGAGTAGTTGTCGCACGGTATTTAATTGTTGGCCAGGCCAAAGGTTTTTTCAGCTACTACATTTTAGCTGTGATCATAAAAAAACTTCAGAAATCGTTTAAAAAAAATCTGACGAGCTGGAAGAAAACGACGAACAAGGGTATTTTTTTAATTTGATTTTGTCGAACAGTGTTCTCTATGAAACAATCCTTCAAGCATTGTTATAGGCACTAAAAAGCGGAATATCCACATGTAGTTTTTTTATATATTTTTGCTCAATAAAAAATTCCAAGACAGAGTTTATTCTAAGTAACACATTTCTTAGTGCTTATGCCAGCTCTTTTATTTCTTTACAACACTATACAATTTATAGTTCCTCTTTTCATTTACGCTGTCTATTTTAATCTAAAATCTATATTATTTTGTGATATAAAAAGGTTGTTTTCCTTTATAATAAGCAATTTTTCTTTAACCTAGTGTTACATAAATAAATATATTTATTTTAGCACAATATCATCGTTTTTATTCACAAATATTCCTTCAATACACTTAAAAAAACACACAATAAATAAAAAGTCCTCCATTTAAATAAATTTAAAATAAGCGTATACAAAACCAAGTTAATATACATAAATCGTTAAAAACCATAAAAAAATGTTAAAATATTTTAATGTTTTAATTATGTTATTTATGTTTAGTTATTTCACTTTTAAAATACTTATAAATAGAAGCTTCTTTTGCAAACTGTTACTAAAAAGCACAATAACTGCACATTCTTAATGCAATTAACAATTCTTTATTTCAAGTAATCGGGAGACTACTAATAAGGGCATAGCTTAGGTTGAAATATTTTAACAAAAATTGTTTTTATTTAAAAAAATTTTTATGTTTTCTTAATATCGACGGCTTATATTCAATACCCTCTATCTACAGTTTTTACGAAAATGTGTTTTTGATGGCAAACTCTTCATTGAGTCAAATGCCATGTATGAAATTAATCACAAATGGAAAAACTACCTCTAGCTATTTAATTTTCATTTTTATTACTGCTCTATCAACTATAATATTTTTTTTTGTGAATGTGATATCCTCTATCTGTACAAAAATTTCTCAAAATACTTTAACAACAAGTGAAAAAGTGTAGATAGAGGATATTGCATTCACGAAATAACTTCGTAGTAAAAAATTTTAGTGTTTATTTGCTTTGAATAAGCTCTATCTACTGTAATAATGGGAATAACATACGCTTTTAAAAAAATTTAATTTGTGGGGCGAAATAGAGCTTCTTAATTAATATTGTAGTATTCCAATTGATTAATACTTCAAGGATTAGTGATTGAATCGGTTTTTCTGCTCTCCTGAAAAATAGAGGGTATTGAATATAAGCCGTCGATATACTCGTATCTTTAAATCTGTACAAAAATGGCAAAATATGTTATGTCCGATTTTTTTCAATACAATTTAATTCTTCATATAGGCAGCTTTCGGTAAGATCCAGGAGCTGGCAGAATCTTATAACTCTGGTTCCCAAATACATGATATGACCGATTTTGTATGATTTTTCCCAACAAAATTAAAATTAAATTCTTTCTCCTGAAAAATTTATTAAAATAGACCTATCATATTGTGCCATTTTCTTACAGTTATTTTGGTTGAAAAGTTTTAACCCTTAGAAAATACATGAAAAGATTCGTCAGTAGTTTCTGCAAAAACATAAATCCTATTATCAAATAAACTGCTTTCTTGAATACAGACGTTTCTCTTGCAGCTATTCATCATTTGAAAAAATTTATGAAGACTTTATGCTTTAAAACTATTATGCAGGTTTTCATTTAAAGGACAAAAAAACAAAGGAACATTTTTGAAAGTAAAATGCAATAAGAACAAAATGTTATTTTATTTATAATAAAAATACTAAGACAAGCATATATCAAGATATACGAATTATCTTATAGTAAATACAAAAAAAAAAGACAACTTTCAAATACTCTCTTATAAATCATTCTCTAACCATGTATGTAATGTATTCGCATCAAAATATAAATATCAATAAATATACAAATTTATCACAAAATCTTTTATACTTTCTCATTTTTTAAAGAATTTACTCAATCATATTCCAGTGGCATAATTTCGACACAAAACTACAACCATTTATTTAATGCCCTCATCAATGGTACTGGAACTGTTATTGAGGAATAAACACCACAAAGATCATCGGCATGTCCCCCATGACTTGCACCTGCTGCATTCCATATGCTGTTTGTTTTCGTATCCTTTTTCAAAGTTTATAAGGAAATATTAAGCAAAATGAGCAATACATTGTTAAACTTCCTTTAATTCATTTATCACACCAATTTTTTTGATTTGAGGTCAGAAAAAATACTTTGCTAAAATAATCTTTATGCTTTGTAAATTTATTTATTTTAAAAACCTCAGTGATTTTGTTATACAAAATTATCCCGCTCCAAAATTTTAAAAATTCTCCCGAAATCAATTTGCTAACTTGAGGTATTTTTTCCGACCTCAATCAATCAATTAGTATGATTAAGGTACTACTGAACTTAAGGAAATTTAACGAGGATTCCAAAATAAATTATAAAAGGCATTGTTAATAGGTCCTTTTTCATAGTAAAATGGCCCCCAAATTAAAAAAAAAAAATTAAATTTTATGGACCAAGAACTTTGCAATACCCTTTTAAACCAATTCCAACGTTAGAAAGCTCATACAATTGGCTTAAGGTTAACCATAGAAAATTTTTCTCTGAAACGTTAGGGCGAAGCTAGAAAATCTATTTTTGTTGAACATGTCAGGACATAAAGTTTTGCCCTCTAACACCTCAGGGGTACATTTTAGACCCCCCCCCCTCAAATACAAATTTTTTGGCATCTTCTATCACCTCCCAGAAGCTTCGTAACCTTAACTTCTACGGTAGAACACCGGAAAATGTAAATTTCCTGGGCCAACTCTGAACAACTTTTCGTATTTCGAAATTCGCAAAACCAACGGAATTATTGGAGTAAAGTACATAAAGGGACAAAAGTAATGTCATAATATCGATAGCTTAGAGCGCTATAGTCCTATCTCCACTTTTTGCGATTTTGAGATTTTTGCAGTTATGGTGTCTTAGTGGGTTTCTTTATCGAGTAGAAAACTGCGGGATGTCAAAATACCACTAAAACTCCAAAGTATTCGAAAATTAAGAAAAATCTTATCTCCAAACAGTAATTTTTTGAAGAGCGTACTGTCCTATTTCCACAGAATATTCAAATAAGTCACATTTTTTAAAAAAATTCTTCGTTTTTTCGCGTTTCATGATTTTTTGCGACATTTAAGTGAACAAATTTGGGTCCACCCAAGGGTCTACTTTGTTTGTCGGAACCAAAAATTCAATTTCAAAAAAAAAAAATTGTTTTTTCGTGTTTTCTACGTGTTTCGTGACTTTTTACATTTTAGTGGAAAAAATTCAAAAAATGTACTAAATGTGTCGTAGTAGTGGAATTCTATATAAGGGCAAAAGTAATGACATACTGTAAATTAGCTGTGATTACGTTAGAAATTAATAAAATTGGTTAAAAACAATAAATCATGTAAAAATATACTAGGTAAAATTATTGCATGTATCGTTATATCAAAATAGCAGCCAATTCTAAATAATCACTGTTTGAAATCTTCTTTTTGCATTTCCCAACAATTGAAAAAATGGAGATAGGACTATAGCGCTCTAAGGTATCGATATGAATTGGCTGATATTTTGTTAGAAATTATTGTGCTGTTTTTACGAGAAGTTTAATGTTAAATTGATGACATTTAGTTCAAAACACTTCGCTTACACAGTAAACTTGAAATGGAAGTCAAACGTTTTGAAAAGTTGACAAAAAATAGCAATTAAAATTTTAAGTTTGTCAATGCCAAAAGTTAATTATTTTACTATGAGAAGTAAAATGTCTTAAATAGTTGTTGAAAACGCTTCAGTTTTGCCTCTTCAAAAAAGTTTTCGAAATGAAAAGTAATGGAAATTGCACGGATTACGGAACATTCCTTATGATGAAACGATTTATTGCAGTGTCAAATAATGCAATAAGTAAAACAAACACGCCATCTTAAATTATATTGTACTTTATTGAATAAGCTGTTCATATTTTTAATACAGTGAGTTTTATATTGTTCTTGGATTTTTGGTTTTAAACGCAAATTCCTAATGAATACTATTATTAATTGGTTATTTTTATACTAACATTAATATTAAAATTATATGTAAGTATTTGAATTCTATGTTCTATTGTTGCCGACGAGTGTAATTAATACGATCATACGTGGTTTTATATTCATCGGCTAAATAACTTTGCATGTCACTTGATGTGCTTGGCAACATATGGGTACTTGTGCCAGGCGCCTCCTCTTCTCACATGTAGATAAAGTTGAATCTGTGTTTAAGTAAACAACAACAATATAACCGTGAATTTATAACTTTATATAATGGACCATGACCATTACCTGCATAGCGCCTGCGGCAGTGAAGAGATTATTGGACCATATCCTTGCGAATTATCATATAGCTCAAATAACGGCGCTGCCACTAGCTTATAGTTCTTCGGTACAGCAAAAAGTGCTATTTATTTGAATGAGAGAAACAATAAAAAAGAAAGAAGTATAAAAATTGTGCCAATTACAATGTGTAGTGTTTCTTATAGAAGATATAAAAACCTAAAAAATGTTACAATAAATTGAAGGCATGTATGAAAAATATGTCAAAATACAAATTGCATTTACAAAATATGCAATTATGCATTAAATATATATTGAAATGTATTTTAGGTGTAGTTTTAAAAGCTTATAAAATAAGGTAAAATAAAAATGTTATATAATCACTTCGGTTTCATTTATTTATTTTTTTATTTACAGTTTTGCAAGAATTTATTGTAAACATAAAGGGAAACAGTTTGATGAAACACAATTTTATGGCGAGCTACGTTATAATGATATGTCAAAATTTTTTGTTTGTTTCCAATTCACAACAATATGAAAAGGTTTTAAAAATAAAGCTTATTTTCAAACCCTTTATAAGCCCTGGCTAAATGTGTGTTAACAATAAAAAGTACAGTGGAAATACATTTACTGTTAAATACAAAGAATATGAAAAAACGACAATAAGAAATTGCTTAAACATTTTTTTTTTTTTTTTAAATATTCCAATACATATTGCGCGCACAATTTTTCGTGAAATGAATTTTACAAATAATTTCTTCAAAATATAAAAGAAAAAAAAAAATTATGAATAACAATGCCATGACAAACTCTTTGAACAAAATTATTAACAATTCACTTAAAATCAACATTAACTTTGTATGCGCCGCATTTAGGCGTCATTTACAAAATTCAAAGTTTAACTAATTGACAGACAAGTTTCCTTCATTGAAGGTAAAAGAAAAAAAAAGAGTTTCCATGGATCTACAATTTATGTATTTATTAAGTAAATTCAGCAAAACTTTAATGCTTAAAATATTAAACTAAACAGAAAATAGTGGATTTTTTAACTCTTTTGCTCATTTTTTGTTTCACATTAGTAAGAACCGCTCAGGGAACATCAAAACTGGAGTTCCAATCCATATCTAAACAACATTGTATAAAAAAGATGATTACTTAATTTGTAACATTATTTTAAATAAAAGCAAATAACGCGTGGATTCATAAATGCAATTCTTAGCCCTAACTAAAGATCATAACTATTATAGCATCGTAGAAGAATAAAACAATATTTTCGCATAAAATATGTTTTCGGGTCAATAAAATAACATTTTTTTAATCAAAATCTAATTTTTAGAAGTAAGCTATTGAAATGATATACATAAAAAAATCTACACAATTCCCTGTCAAGAAATGCTATAATTTAAACTCAACAATTTTTTATATATTGCGTTATAACTATACACATTTACAATTTCCATTTGATTGTTTCATTTATGCATTACAAGTACGAGTATGTAAGTTGAAACTGCAAATTTTCAGCGAGTTGTAAATTTTGCATTTCTCTCCAATTAAGCTGAGAATATGTGGTGTAATAAGACTTAAATTATATGCTCTTTTGCACTCTATTCCAGCATGTGAAAAGTGATCCAAAAAGTTATCGAACTCTGAAATTAACATGAATTTAGTAGCATAAAAAATAGACTTACAAACTCCTAATAGAAAATTTGCATAATCAACTCTCATTGCCTTAAGACCTTAGGATACATATGAGAAAATTCAATTTTTGTTAAAATTTGTATTGCAACTTAGTCCGGAAAGCACAGTTTTATACCCAGACAATTCCTTTGTGAAAACATTCAAATTTACTTCTATTTGACGCTGCATTTTTTAACACAAAATAAGCTGCTAAATTAAATAAAAATCTGTTTTAGTGGTTGTTATAGAGCATACCCGACCACGCGTGCCATCGCAATGTGGCATTATGTGAAAATCTTGCCAAAGCAAAATTTAATTATTGAAAATGAAAATCGCACACACAAGCAAAGGTAAATACGAAATTTTGAAGAATTGCGAGCGGCCACCACCAATAAACACGTTAATTTTGTTGTTGTTGTTTTGTTACACACAAGACTGTGTAGTTTTTATATCAAACTAACACAACTTGCAATTATTCAATTATAATTAATTTAGTGAAATAAATATAATTATAATTACAACAAAAATAGTCTGCAGAGTCTTTGTGGCGAAAGACGAAACATATGTCACTATAGCCGTGTTTTTATCCGTTCCTTGATTTGTCATAATTATGTGTTAGAAAATGCATTGATAGATTTATATGTAAATCGATCTTTGCAAATATATGACTAAAAGTTCAATTAAAAAATCATATTTGAAAAAAAAAAAAAAATATAAAAACCGCAAACAATGGCAACAACAAATGTGATCAATTTACTAACTCACAGGATTTTCTTGATTTGCGAAAAAAAAACATTTTGGGAATTTTTAAAAAAATAGATATCTCTGTCGCGCCCCCTTATTGTTAAAAAAGTATAATTAATTAAGAAATATTACGGAGAGTAACAATGTAAGTGTAATTAATAATTTCGTGATTAAAAATGAATGCCAATAAATCAGTGTTATGTTTTTACAACGAATTAAATTGAAAGTTTTATTTTTAATGTTTTATGCAAAATGTTACAGATCTGAGGGATCAACTCTCATAATACGAAAATATCATATATGTAACGTCGCACCCGTTACCATAAATTTTATATATAAAAGTATTGAAATTGAATTTTTTATGAATATGAACAAAATCGGAATTATTGATACTTCTAAAATTGAGAACCCTTTCTTTTGTATTTATCCATACTAGAATCGCCCAATGGTTAAAATTTGACCACAAATGTATTAAATAATTTTGGTACTTTTTGGACAGATTTAGTACTTTTTTTGCTATTTGGTACAAAATAGAAAAGCTCATTTATCATCCCTGGTACAATGGCAAATGTGAAAGTCAGTGTCAGTCAGCTTTTTGTCTTTCTCTTTGTACTGTATCCTCTTTCCAGCTCTCTGTGACCTCGAATTTTATCGTTGATAATATTAAAAAATTTGCATTTAATTTTAACTGGCTTAACGGCAAAATATTAAAATAATTTTAATTTTGTGCACATTTACACACAAATACCTTTCTAATGGTGTATAATTCAAAGTCGTACTTTTAATTTAAAACAATTGGCCTTAAACTGTCGCAACCGTTATGGAAATGCCCTTTACAATAAAGCACTTTTCTTCTAAATTCCGCGATGTAGTGAAAATTTACTCCACACTTCATGTGGCATTAATCTAATCTGTAGCAATTTCAGATGGCAGTCTTATATCAATCAAGCCTATCAGTGAATCCATCGTATATTCGATTAACGTCAGTACTACGAAAAAGCCATTACTGAATTCAAATAGTTACGAATGAGAATTCAAAATTCGTATTTCAACGTCTTTTTAAATAAAATAAGGCTAGCTAAATCTCGTCGTAGAAAATTTTAAGTTTGGAATGGATACAGTGTTGTCACTCTACGAATTGCGTATATATATATATATATAGCTGTAGTGCTAAAGAAAACCGAATCTACGATAGATTCCGTGGTAGGTCTGAATATTGCAAAAATTACACAATCAAATTGAAATGCCTAGCCTACTTTCGAAAAAATATAAATACTAATAACATAATTTAATAAATACGATAAGAACAAATTTATACGCATATAATAAGAGTAAATATGTAAGTATAATATTAACTTAGAGCAAACGTTACCCTTTTCATGCAGCTGTACTAGAAACAATCGTTTGTGCTCCTTCGGCTTGGTAATGTGCGGCGGGATGTATGGATATTGTGGTGGTTCAAAATTTGGACGCCACCAATTGCCAATGGTATCTTCAACAATCCATTCCTGCTTAACACCATCCTGACGGCCTAAAGTCTAAATGAATTACACAATGCAACAATATTGATGAAGTTAAAGGGAATTTTTTTTTTTTAAGAAACAAATAAAAATGTATACTTTTTTGTTATAGCTGTTACAAATATTGGCTTTAAGTGTTTAAATATGATGAATATTTAGTTGTTTTAATTTTTAAACTAAAACTAAGGTGCAGCCGCTACTTAAATGGATGCGTAAACACTCTGCTTAGGAATTTTTTTTTTTGTTTTTTTATGATAGGATACTTTTTTGAATGCTGCATTTTAGATAAATTATTACAAAATTAAAATTTTACAATTTTGCTATAATTAGTTTTACATAATAAAGGTTTAATTAAAATACAGTCAAAAAATGTTTACAAATTCATAATTAAATTTAATTAATATTAATTTTTACAATTTTAAGGTATAAAACAAAAAACAAATATTTTTTATTTACCTCTGTTAGTAGTCTTTTTAGACCATCGACTTCATCTTCGCCAGCGTTTAATTCACCGCCTGGTAATTTGAAAAATGTGGTACCCAATTGAAGTAGCAACACGTGCGGCAAACCATGTTCGTGAACTAACAAAACACCTTCGACAGAACGGCGCATTCCAATACGATCGAATTCATCACGCATCCTTTGAAAACGTGAAGGCACTGAAGGATCCTTTTCAAAAAGCGGTTCCTTTGTACCAAATGTGTAATTTGTTAATGGATACCTAAGGGTTTTAAATTTTTAAAACATCTTACACTATAAGTACATATGTATTGGATACATCAATAACTACTAGAGTGCGTTTTTAAGTTCGCGAAAGTTTGATAGATGTTCAGTTTTGTCATAATTCCATCAATAGTCTTTTAACTATCGTGAACCAAGCAACTCAAACGGTAGCAAAGAAAGCCTGTTCAAAGCAAACTCAGCTTCCTCTCTTTTACCTCCATTCCCGCGAACTTAGAACGCTCCACCGTACAAAGTAAAAAGAATGATCTTTATTTCGAAGTCTCAAGATTTTAGAATTTATGGATCTCGAGTAAGTCAGGACGAAAATTTTGTATTCCAGATTTAATGTGTCCAAGGGTTTCGAACTTGAAAAAGTTTTCATCAGATTGATTTAAGAACCACTATCTCAAAACACTTTTTTTATAGTTTCATTACAAAAGAGCGAAAGTAAAATATGGAATTCTTTTTGAGTCCCGTTAAATTATAACACAACCTTCCAGCAATTTATTATTATAACAGAAACATATTAGATATTACACACTCTGTTGGATATATTCGACAGCGCGGGAAAGTGTCGTACCCTAAAATGACCCCTTCTTCGATTCGCACACTTCTTCGACAACAGGTACCCTAACATAAACTTCCCATCATTTAGTCAGTGGTTAGAACTCTTCCTGGAAATTATAATCTGCGACATACCAATATGTGCCCATTGCCCACTTAAATTTTGGGCTTAATTTTACTTTACCGACTGTTGTTGTTTTTTTTTTATTTTATTTTTCCCAAATAGGGCTCTGGGAATTAAGTCCAATAACAAGAAAAACAACTGCCGCTCGAACCTACTTTCAGAGATATAGCCATCGGAAGATCGGAATATATCTTTTATAAAATTCGGTATAAGTTGAGAACCCCTGGATAGATTAAAAAATTTTTGAGAAATTGTCATATCTCGAAAACTATCACTCAAATTGAAAAATTTTGTGCAACAATTATATAGTCCAGTAAAATACCTTTCATATGACATCAATATTTTTAAAAGAGTCTGTCTATACGGGTATACGGGGCGGCCCGCGTACGCTAATTGAGTAAATTGAGAGAGAGGAGTTTACGCGTACGCGGAACGCCCCGTATAGACATTTCCTTTTTAAAATCTATCCAGGGTTTCTCAACTTATACCGAATTTTATAAAAGATATATCCCGATCTTCCGATGGCTATATCTCCGAAAGTAGGTTCGATAAGCAGTTGTTGTTGTAATTAATTCTCAGAGCCCTATTTGGGCAAAAATAAAAACAACAGTCGGTAAAGTAAAATTGTTCCCGTTTTCAACGTGTTAAAGAAAACTTACAAATTTATTGTGCGATTTATCGTCAACGATGAACTTGGTGAAAATTTATTTTGTGATCCATTATTTGTAGCCCCATCGATTTGTCCTTGGCTGCTTCGCCGCGGCCAACCACTTCCAGATTTGTTTGCTACTTGAGACGCCATCTTTTTATTAACACACGTGAAAAATTATTCCTTTCGCTTTATTAACGTTTTACTATTGGTAACAGCAACAAAGTTTTTGTAAAAATTAATACAGAAATGTTTTAATAAGTTACAATTCGCAGTATGTATTAAAAATTGTTTAATTATTTTGATTTGAATTGATTTTCAGCGAACTAACTACGACACAAAAAAATTTTACAGAGAAAGCCGGTCGTTATCGATAATTTCGGAAATGTTCTGAATTTTTTGTACAAAAATTTATTTGATGAGCTCGAACTTGTTTGACAACACTAATTTTGCCGTCAAAAAAAATTTGTATAAATGTGAGAACGTTCTTCAAATAATTTGTCAAAAATTTTGGACTTTTCGCTGATTTGACGAGTGATTTGATGAGTTATTTGAAAATTTGAACGCAAATATATTTTCTGTATGCGAATTTTGATTTCAAAAAAAGATTTCAGCGAGTGCACATCGCTCGGATGTTGAAAGTAAAGAGGAATATATTTTTTTTATACCATATGGGTCGTTTTTATTATTTTAAGTACGGTTGTTGTTGAAAAATAGGTTAAATAATTTTATTCAATTATTAAATAACTTCTTGGCCAATTTGCATATTCATTTGTAATTTTACTGAACAATTTTGTGTACAAAAGTAAATTTTTTTGTAAAATAGTGACAAAATAATTTTTTGTTGTTCCATCAATGGATGGAATAATTTTCTTCTGCAAATAAAATATAATTTATGGTATTTCCACTACATTTTAATAAATGGTTTCCTTATTTTTCATCGACTTTTCAATTTTCATTGCCAGAATTTATCCGCTACTGCGATGTTACCTTATCGGCGTACAAAGCAATACTGAAATTTGAAGAGTGATTTGATGGTGTGTACAAACTAGTGATGCCAAACAAATTCGAATTCATCATATTAAAATCGACAAAATTCTCACTTTCCTGGTTAGAGCTGGTTCACACGAAAGACTAAACTGTCGGGCGATAATACAATTTCTAGGCAAGCGGAGGAATTAAGTCTGTCGTGCGAACCAGCTCTTAACCAGATGAATGCTGCTTAAGCCACTAATTGCGAATTCACACGAAGGGCATGTCAAATTTCGAGGCAAGCGGAGGGAAGTGGTGCTTTCATTTCCCTCCGTTTGCCACAAGCTTGAAATGCCCTACGTGCCCGTGCCCTTCGTGTGACCTTGCATTTAGGAGAAGTAAAACAAAACAAGAAGAAAATTGCACATTCACCATTGCGGCATATGAGGGTGCTCACACTAGCAATATGTTATCGCTTGCTATTCAAAACCGAATAAGTCAAGAAGAACTGCCGTCTAAGAGTTTTCTGGGCTTAATCCTGTAGAACTGTCAAACGTGTGAGAGCAAGAAATTACGCTCTTTTTTGGCAAGAAATGTAAAAAGTAAGCGAACGCACAAGACCACTTTTCGTGCCCAGAAATAAACGTCAGTGCTTTTGACATTTTATTTGTAAACATATGAAAGTTTTTTTTTAACCAAATACAATTTTGCATGTTGTTTGCACATTTTAGTAAGAAACATTTTTTTGTTATAAAAAATCTTATTTTTACTGGATTCAAGCACAAATATTTTCATATTGCTTATTTTTCAATTTCAAAATAATTTTCAAAAAAAGATTATTTGATTTTGACACTTTCTGCAAGATCAGGGATCCATTTTTTTATTTTGACAACTTGCCATAACCATTGTTATTGAATCATGGAAGTGCTCTACATGCTCGTGCCCTTCGTGTGACACCCCACTTTGTAAGCGAACACTCCTAATCAAGATCAGGGTTCCATTTTTTATTTTGACAACTTGCCATAACCATTGTTATTGAATCATGGAAGTGCTCTACATGCTCGTGCCCTTCGTGTGACACCCCACTTTGTAAGCGAACACTCCTAATCAAGATCAGGGTTCCACTTTTTATTTTGACAACTTGCCATAACCATTGTTATTGAATCATGGAAGTGCTCTACATGCTCGTGCCCTTCGTGTGACACACCACTTTGTAAGCGAACGCTCCTAATGTGGTACATTTTGAATTATTTTCCTGGCAACACTGGCTGGGTTGTGATTTCATCTTCTGTCAGTTCATTTTCGTTGTTTCTTCTTCTTGGGTTTACAAATATTTTTATTTATTAAAAAATTAGAATAAAATATAAAACTATATCAAAATACTAATTTTAATTTACTTTCTATAAATAGTGAAAAAGTGCAAAAATAAAAATATTGGTGAAAAACGAAAATAGTTTTAGGAAGAGGGACGCCATCAAAATTGATCTCAAAAAAATTTGGAAACATCAAAAAATGAACAAAGAGGTCCACTATGAGGGTTGGCTTATAAAATCTCCACCAACAAAACGCATTTGGCGAGCGGTAAGAATAAAAATTTTAAATTATAAAATTAACTCAAGTCCAATATGCTCTAAAGAAAGAATAGCAAGTATTTTCCATTCCAAAATTGAAGTTTTCGAGACGCAGTAGCAAATTCAACCACAGTCGGTTGAGTCATTCATGGGCCTCCGCTGGCTGCTGTTAGTTCTGCTGTTAGTTCTGCTCTTGATCATTTGCTTATTAAGCGTACATATTTGTACTTTGTATACATTGTATGCTTTTTTGCACATTAATTTATGTATATATACAACAAATTAGTTGCTGGGAAAACTGAAATTAATTTGCTTGGGCGATAAATGTTGATTATCTGCATTAAAATTGATTGAATTAAATAAAAAACAACATTTTATACACACGCACACACACATAAACGGGGCATCTTTGTTGGACGTTTCAATTGAAAAGCGACTGGAGTTTGGTGAATGCCAGTTAATCAATCAGTTGGCAAAGAAAAAACACTAGCACAGCATACTCACAACATGCCTATCTAGGCTGGCTCATTCATTCACTCATTTAGTCAATTATTATTTGTCCAATAGTTATTGCAGTCATAGTCGCATTTTGTTGAATGTTTCGAACGTGAAAATGTTATTAATTACACATAAAAAGACACATACAAAAATTTTAGGGTGTTTCTAAAATTTAAGGAAAAATGATTTCGTTTTTAAACGATATTTTCCAACCATGAGTTTCCTTAAGCTGTGAATTTATTGTTTCTGGGAAGATAACCTTTTTATGGTTGCAATTAGAAAAATTTTTAAATAAAACTTATTTTTCTTATATGGGCGATCCCACAAAAAAAACCGTAAGTTTGCGTTGCACTAAACGTAAAAATATCAGATTTGACTTGTAAATGATTTAATTCATTATCTATCATTTTCTGAATGTAACATAGGTTACTGTCGTCGGTGATGTAGTTATTGTGCATATACAGAAGCCTTGAGGTGGTCAAAAATCCTGTACCCTGCTTGTCTTCCGCTACAAAATTTACATTTAGACAAAGTTCAACTACTTTCAAGTTCAATAACTAGAAAGTTTCATAAGACTTTTTTTAAAATGTTATACCACGCTTCCACCAGAGATTAAGCTGTGCTGCGATACATAAAACTTGTCATTAAATCCTACCCGTTTCCACCGGCCGAAATGGATTTATTTTTGACAGTCAATGTCATAAGCGGAAAAATTAAAGTTTTTTCTTTTCTTCATAATTTTTATCCTTCATTTGCTTTGTTTTTAGTGAAATCTAATGCCAATTGTCAGAGTTCAGAGGTGGCTCGGTGGTCGAAAATAGCCAAAATCGTTAGCCCTGTTGAGATTTATACGTAGATTTAAAACAAATCTGGTCAGAAATGGATTTATTTAACCGGAAAAACTTTTTGTTCAATTCGGCTCTAATTTTACTTACCTACCCTTGCTTCACAATAATTAAAAGTAAACATTAAAAAATACTACTATTTCGTATTCCCGAATATGCCTTTTAAATGTTTTCGTCGTGTAGAATTTGTCATTAAGTTTTATGTTAGTCGTCAACACAAAACATTTCGTACAGAACAAGTATGGCTTTACCGTGGTATAAAACCCCAAATAAATTTTTTTTTTAGTTACAAAAAGGTGTCTTTTTACATATACAGACAACAATGGTTAGCGCAAGCTCTGTGCAAAACTAGGCGAATTCGGAAAAGGGGGCGTGGCACCTCCCATACAAGCAAAAGTTTCAAAATGCTATACTGAAAGAGTTTTTTGGGGCAATCCAACTAAATTTCACTCAGATACTAAGAACAGTAAATACAAGCGAAATCGGACAAGAAGGCGTGGCACCTCCCATATAACCAAACATTTCAAAATGCCGTACTGAAAAAGTTTTTTGAGATAATCCAACTAAATTTCACCCAAATACTCAAGGCTATAAAAGCACGCTCTGAGAAAAAACTGGGTGAACTCGGACAAGAGGGCGTGGGACCTCCCCTATAAGTAAAAGTTTCAAAATGCTACACTGAAAGTGTTTTTTGAGATAATGCAACCAAATTTCACCCAGATAATAAGGACAGTAAATACAGGCTCCCAGCAAAATCAGGGCGAAATTGGACAAGAGGGCGTGGCACCTCCCATATAACCAAAAGTTTCAAAATGCTATATAGTTTTTTGAGATAATTCAACTAAATTTCACCCAAACACTAAAGGCTATAAATGCACACTCTGAGCATGAACTTTGTGAACTCGGACAAGAGGGCATGGCACCTCCGATATAATCAAAATTTTCGAAATATTACAGTGTAGGGTATTTGTTGTTTTTGTTTATTACTTTTTAAAAGTGAAATATCTTTTGTTTTCATACTCATGTTGTTTATGCTCAAGTTGGTTCTTGAACTCTGTGTTGTCATGGTTTTTTTTTGTCTCTCTCAGTTTCAAACTACGTGGTACAACTGACAAATTTTCTTTTACATACTTACATATTTGGTTTTTGATATTCTTGAATAGAGAATATAGACCGTGATGTTAAGAATGCACATTGTTATCTTAAATCTGGCGTTCTGGCATAAGGAGCCGTTCAAGCATTACGTAAGCATGTTTAAGAGGTTCAGGATTGATAGAAATCTTTCCTAATAGGCCGTTCAAGTATTACGTAAGCATATTTAGGGGGGGGGGAGGAGTTCAAGATATGCTTATTTTTGCTCATGCAGTAGGAGAGGGAGGGTTCGATAAAAATCTTACGTAAGGGGCCGTTCAAGTATTAAGAAAGCATGCTTAAAGGGTTCAAGATTTGCTTATTTTTGTTTGTACAGAGGGAGGGAGGGGTCGACGAAAATCTAACGTAAGTGACAAAAAATATAATTTTTAAATTTAAGTCTAAATTTAAGGGTGAAATTGATTTGAAGTTTTAGGCCCAATTTCACAGTCTGAGCTTAAGCGTAGTTTATCTGTTGAGCGTAGTTTAACTTAAAATTTCATTTTCACAGTCATTTTAATTTAAGGGCCGCTTAAGCGCCAGTCAATCGACACTATAAATAGTTAGGGAGGTTTAAGCGGCGTTTATGTCATAATTGACATTGACAAAAAATAAAATAAATTAAAAATAAACTACAAATAAAAAATAATATTTTCAAAAAGATACATACACGAAAATTGAAATAAAAATATCAAAGGCAAGCGGACAAATTCTCCGGCATGTTGGCTTTGAAATGGAAGGAAATCGGCGTTTTGCATAAACTTAACATACACGCAAAATAGATGGACATTTGCGTGGTTTTCATAAATTGGTTGTATGCTTGCGATGGCGCCTGGACGTAGGCAATTACCATCTTTGCATTTGTTAAAAAAAATTAAAAACACTCGGAAGTAGTCAATAAACTGCTAGATTTAGAGCGCGATAAGTTCACTTAACGCCTGATTAAGGAGCAAAAGCTGGAGGGTCATGGAGTACATTATAGGGTTATCGAAAATGTGAAGATGCTGCCGTTAGATTAGCAGCAGCTCATAGCACGAGCAATGCTCGAAATGGAACAAAACAATAAGCTATTTTTAAATGTCTTTTCATACACGTCACCAGAGGAACAAGCTGTAGAAATTGGATTGCAGCAGGTGATCGGCTAGAAAAGTCCAGTACCAGTGAGGAATGAATGTATACCAGGCGCTACTAACGCCTGATTTGCATTTTCGAACGTCTGGGGAAACAATAAGCGGATTTTAAAAGTGAAAAGCAGTGTTTTCAAAAAACTTGTGGGAACATTAATTTGTCTTGACATGATGCCATGTATCAAATAAATTATTTATGTAAAATTATACATTTTCAAAATAAAAAATTACAATATAACATTACATTTAACTGAGCTTTGTCTTAAAGACGACAATAAATTTAGAGTTTATTGGAAAATTTTGTAAATTGTAAACAAAATTTTAACGCCAAATTTGATAAATGTCAACTTTGTTCGCCAGTATTTTCGGTTTGTGTCTTTGCTAATGACAAAAGTGAGCTAGTCAACTGTGAAATTGGAAAATATTTAAGGGCCGCTTAAGCGACACTAACGGTTTAGCTAAGCTAAAGCTTAAGCTCACACTGTGAAATTGGGCCTAAATATCTCAATTTCCATCTGACTTTTATGCTTTAATTGTAAAAATAGTTTAGTTCCTGAATTCTAATTTTTATACTAAATATGTAAAAGAATTGCACAAAATTGTTAGTGGAGGCTATTTCGTTTAGACAAATTTATAATCAAAATAATTTCTTTCTTAAATCATTAATTAAAATAAGACACCCTGCTGCATAATACATTCACATTTAACGTTCCATATGCACACACAAACGCAAACATTCACTGCGTTCCAACATATATTAAATACAAATAAATAAACAAACAAACAAAAATAAATGTGGCTTGGGTCGCTCAGCCGGAGTTGTTTATCAAATTTATTTAATAACATTTAATGTTGCGTCTTTATTGTTGTTGCTGCTGTTGACTGGATGACACACTTAATTAAAATTAATAAAAAAAGTGAATGAATAAGTCAAGAAAGCCATCAGACTTTGTGTCACATTTTGTTTAATTAATAAGGTTGGGGATTAGTAGAAGCACAGTAAACAAGATTATCCATATCCACTGAGTATACAAAGTATAATGTGATATATATTCATGAGAAATTTCCAAAAGATATATTTTTAAAAATTTTGAGTATACCACATATTTGCTAAAACCAAAAAAATGGTAAACAAATGTTTTGGGAAATCCAATTAGTTGTTTGCAAAAATATAAAAAGAATTGCGTTCTATAAAATTTATAAAAAAAAATGTAAATTGTGAAAAGAATAATTACACAGGCCTGCAAATTCGACACTTTTTTTTCCTGTCTTGATTTTTGAAGTCAATTATGGTGGTTTGGAACCTCCTAATTACGAATCTGAACTTGGTTTCTTTCCACCACGTCAGAATTTTGAGATATTCCAGTTTTCATAACCTCAAAAATAATGGAAAATCGTGTGTTTTTTACTATTATTTTAAATTTTCTCAAAATTCGGACGTGATAGAGCAATTCCGTCAACGGATTTGGGCTCAGCATTAAAAAATACATTAAAAAGCACTCTTGTAATTTTAAGAGGGGTACCCTTGTTCGCCTGTGCAGCATTTGAAAACTTATTAATTTAATCGTTTGTGCTTATGTTCTCTTCAATATCACGCCTAAAATACTCAACATATTTAAAGCATTCTTGCGCCATATATTTTTTTGTGCTCTCCTTACGATCAAGATAGTTGCTATCCATAATATTCATCCAGATATCAAGTTTCATAATGCAGGCCAAGTAAGTAGATATGCGTTCTTTTTTTTTTTTTTTTTTGTTTTTGGTAGGTATGTTTTCTTTGCATGCCGAGCGCACCGTACTTTCATTCGATTGCCCCTATTTTCAAGACAAATCTGTCAGAATATCAGGCGGATACATGCTGTTAATATGGTTTCAATATACCTACTGGTATAGGCGTAGGAGCGACTCAAATAAAATTTTCAATTATTTGGAGTTTTTTTTTGTATGATGGGTACAACACCCCTTTGTCCAATCGATCCCATATTTCTTATGTTGGAGCACAAAAAAAAAACATCTGGTGCAAATATGGTTTTGATACGTTCAGTAGTATAGGCGTGGTAGTCTTGTATATACAAAAAAGGCACTTAAGTAAAACTTAAATCACTGAAAATTGTGACGTGCTGGAATTTTTTCACTATTTTTCTCGTAATCAGCACATAGCACATAGACTTATAGAAATCGCTTTTTAAAACTTAGAGAGGAAAACCCATGCAGGACTGTGTTATTTATATGTATACTACTACTGTTTTAATTCGGCCATTGCGAAAGTCAATGAATAGATATTTCTTATACGAAAATACAAACATAATTTTTTTACTTCTGGATGACCTTTATCAGGATTTGCTCATATATGCGAAAATGTTTTTGAAATCTTAAGAAGATTCTCTATGTTAACTCATAGAGATTTCTCTGTGGAAAATTCATATTGTTTTCTATTGAAATTCATAGTAAAATAGGTTAATACGACAATATTCTGGTTTTTAGGGGTAATTTTCTGCTCTGTGTGTTCTTTCAGTAAAAATAGCTTATTCAAATTTAATAAATCGATGATTACTCATCAAAAATATATTTTTTTGTTAAGAATATATTAATCAGTGAAAGATAAATGATGATTTTTGGCAATTTAATTGTTGATCCGAGGAAAACAGGACGTATGAGTGACATTTAATGTTATGTTGTTACGAGATCAGGCCACATGTAAAAGAAATTTTATCAAATTTGAAGTATTCTGCTTTGTTATTGGATTTTTTAGTTATTTGACTTCCTATGCTAAATTAATTATAGTAATGCGAAATAAATTACTATACTGTGTCGGGTGCTATGCTACAATGTCGCTAATCTTAACAGTAAGCTTGGGTTTCCAAATTTCTTCGCATATGTAAATTCTTTCGATATTTTCTTTTTACTTGAAACTCATATTGTAAGTGATAAGCAAAACATATTTTATAAGTATTTTAGGGACTTCTATCTATATTGGGAAGGGGCTACTAGAACAAACAGTGTAGGACGTGCCAGTCGGGGTAGTCTTTTCGGCTTTCGAAAAATTTTGAAAAACAGCTATGATATCGCTTTTGAAACAATAAGTAATTGTACGGTATTGGCTATAAACACGATTAAAAAGTCTTATCTGATCCCGTTATATTTAAATTGCAAAATTGGAGCAATGACTTTTTTAAATTCGAAAACTTCATGCGAAACCTTAATTCTGATAACTTTTGTATTGTTGGAGATATGAACGGTCGTGTTGGTTTGGAGCAGCAGTTAGATGATAATCTGCTAATTGGCTTTCCACTTATTAACCCAGTTAGAAAATCAAAAGATAACGTCTTTAATGTGAACGGTCGAAAACTTCTTGAATTATTTGAAAGTTATGGAGGGGTTATTCTAAACGGAAGACTGAATAATAATCGTAATCACTGCTTTACTTTTTGTGGGGCTGTAGGCAACTCGGTCATTGATTATTGTGTGAGTTCTTTCGGTTTCTTAGAGGTCATAAAAGACTTCTATATACCATCTAAAGCATATTCGGATCATATGCCTCTTGTTGTCGAAATTGAGTTCGAGTCTGCTCTAGATTTTTCTTTTAAACACGCTCTGCCTCCTAAACTACGTTGGGTTTCTTTGAAGTCGAACAGGTATTCTGAAAGTCTTATTAAGTCACAGACCCTTTCTTACTTAGATCGAGACAGAACAATTGACGACAAAGTCGACAGAATAGTCGCGAGTATAAATTCAGCAGCATCGTGTATGACCACTAGAAAAGGCTTCAAACCTAAAAACCCTTGGTTTGATCATGAATGTCATAAGTACCGTCAAAAAATGCTTCTCGCTCTCAATAAAGTCAGAAAATATAACTTAAATATATTTAGAGCTAGTTATCGTACTTGCAGGCACAAATACACAGACTTATGTGTATCCAAAAAATTTTCATGGAAGCTTGAGAACATAAAGCAGCTTGACACAGTAAAAAATTCCTCCGATTGGTGGAAACTCGCAAACTCAATCTATCAAACAATGATTTCTATGATTATTTTAAATATCTTCTAACCGACTCTTCCGTTTCATCGTTTTCTTTCAATGACTCACTGGTCATTGATCCATTCCTTGACTCTCCATTGGAAATGTTTGAACTAAAAATTGTTCTGGAAAACGCAAAAGCAAACAAAGCGCCGGGTCTCGATAGAATACCAGTCGAATTTTATAAAAACGCACCGGTAACGTTTTTGGAGGAGTCTCTTTTTGTTTTAAATGAAATCTACTTGCGCGGCATTATACCGACTTCCTTCAATAAAGACATTATAATCCCTCTATATAAAAAAGGTGATCCAAATTGTGTCTCTAATTATAGAGGCCTTTCCTTACTGAATTCTTTTTATAAAATATTTACGGCACTCATTCTTAATAGACTTACAGCTTGGCTAGATAACAGAGCCATCATAACGGAGTTTCAAGCAGGTTTCCGTAAAGGATACTCGACTACGGATAACCTTTTCAATCTGGCTAGTATCATTCAATTAAAATTCAACGATAATCAAAACCTTTACGTTTTATTTATAGACTTATCTAAAGCCTTTGACAAAATTGAGCGCAAGCTCTTGTTTTTTAAACTTGCACAAATTGGCCTTTCAAACAAATTTCTTAAACTCCTGCAAAGCTTATACGCTAACACAACGAGTCAAGTCTATGACGGTATTTCCCTGTCAGCTGACATTTTGGTCACTGAAGGAGTACGCCAAGGTTGCTCGCTAAGTCCAGTATTATTCTCCCTTTTTATAAATGACTTACATGATTGTCTTCCTGGTGGCATCACAGTTAGTGGTGTTAACATTAAAACACTCATGTATGCTGATGACTTGGTTTTAGTTTCGAACTCCATTAGTGGCCTACAGCAAATGATAGATGCACTATCCGCATATTTTGAAAAATGGCAATTAAACTTAAACCTAGACAAGACCAAAGCGGTTGTTTTTAGAAAGGGAACTCGCATCTCTTCACAGTGTAGATGGATATACAGAGGACAACTGATAGAGGTGGTTAATGAATACAAGTACTTGGGTGTGTTGTTTACATACAACATGTCCTTTACCAAGCATCTTAACGATAGATTACAAACTTCGAAATATGCAATCAGCTCTACTTGGTTAAAATATATTTCTCACCCAAATATTTCAATATCGAACAAACTTAAAATTTTTTACACTGCTTCTAACACCATATTAACCTACGGCGCTGAAGTTTTTGGCTACCAAGCTTTTGATCTAGCTGAAAAACTACTTCGTTTCTTCCTAAAACTATCTTTGTCTCTTCCAAGCAACACTCCTAACTACATGCTTTACCTTGAAACTGGCTTATCCACTCAATATATTTTCACGCTGCAAAAACATTTTAACTACATAAATAAAGTGCTAGGCATGTCTTCCAATAGACTGCCAAGATTATTTGTCAGTGAAGTAGTCGCTAGAGACATATGGTGGGTGAAATCCTGGAAGGACCTTTGCGTTAATCTTCATATAGACCCTTTATGCAATTTTACCGATATTGAAAATGTAAGACGCCATCAAACTGTGATCATTGATAAACTAAAACTAAAGCAAAGCCAATATTTCTCTGACGCCGCTCAAGCTGGCCAGTTTTACGATATGTATCCCTTGCTCAAGCTTTTTAATTTAGGCTACATTAATGACTCCTATCCTACAAAAGTTATCTCTTTGATTTTTAAAGCCAGAGGTGGCCTACTTAACATCAACGCTCGCGCTTTTAAGGCACATACTATCGGTTTGTGCTCCATCTGCAATTTGGAGGCGACTGAAAATACTTTTCATATTATAGCCATCTGCCCAATTTACAAACATTATAGAAAGAAATTTCTAGGTCAGGAGACACTTTCTTTTGCACAAGTACTAGAGTTTTTGAATGGTAGAGATTATTTGGCATTGTACAATTTTTTGGAACATGCGCTGAAATACAGATATGTTATTATAAATGAATATAGCTAGGAGTCGTAAAAACTTAAGTTATTTTTATTTTATTTTTTAATCAATTTAAGAAAAATCTATATACCTGTAATAAGTATATTATTGCATATTAGAGCCATCCTGACACACACGTATCACGTATTGTCAGCATCTATTTATTTGCTTTTCTTAATGTTATAGAATAAGGCATTGTATAAATATTGAATAAATAATAAATCTAATCTACTGCTTTTGGCTGTTTCTAATACGTTGTTGAAATTTTTGATTTTTATTATTAAATTTGCTCAAAATAAAAATCAGCTGTTTAAAATAAAAAATTCTCCATGTACGTCAAAAATTCTCCATGTACGTCAAAAATTCTCCATGTACGTCAAAATTTTTTGGAGAATTTTTGACGTACATGGAGAATTTTTTATTTTAATCAGCTGATTTTGATTTTGAGGTAATATAATAATAAAAATCAAAAATTTGAAATAAAAATATCGTAAGGAGAAATTTGCTGAATTTGAATGGCAAGTTGGACCCATACCCATTGATGATAAAGTAGGTAAAGAGATTATTTCACGCCAAATGCTGATGAAAAATGCAAATGAAAAATGTTAAAGGATCAGAGCTGATCAGAGCAAAAGGCATCTTCTTTCGCTTGGCCGCAGACCAGACCAGACCAGACTATCAGTTCAGTATCAGTTTGTAGTTAAGGAACTCAATGTGGGATATGTATGAGGATTTATACAAATACTTATATGGCTGATGGATATATATGGCAATTATATCGTCATTATTTGGTGGGCAAGGTGAAAACACTCATGATGAGAAACTAGAGAATATAGCACCATTTCTCAATATAGAACGTTTAAAGTATCGTGAACGTGATGGACTTGGGAATGCTTTTATTTTTTGGCTGCCAAAGGAAGGTCATATCTTCAATATGCCAGATAGCACAATAAATTCGAAAATTTATGTTGACGAGTGTCTTGAAAAACGTCTTTTGCCATTTATTGGATTGGACCAGTGCGTACTCGCCATATTCCGTACGAATTTTTGATATTATACTATGAATCCAAATACTATGAATTCAAGGCCGAAAAGTACTTAGCACCCCAAAAACTAATTGAACAATGAATAAATGCTTATCATAAATAACGATGCCTGGTTCATGAAACATTGCAAAGAACAATAAGCGGCATATTTTTAAGGTCATGAAACATCTGGTGACCAAAAGCAAAAGATTCGGTTTTTTCGATTTTTTATCAGTTAATGTTTGTTCATTCGTGTTCGGAATTTTAAAGAGTAAAAAAGCTTCTATTTTTGCTTTAGTGACAAATGTGACAACTAAATTATTTGAAAATTAGTAGCAAATTGTTGGCTGATACTTTTGGCCAAGGCTGTTTATCATAGAGTAAATTTAGCTTGAGAACTTTCCATCCGCTATTCAATTGCAAATCGCTAAGTTGGTCAACGGTCATTTACATGTCCGAGAATCGTGAATTAAGAAACATCTACACCAATGTAAATGTAGCCATCATTATTTGCTTGTGAGTGTACGTACATGTGTGTTCAACGTATAACCGTTTAGCGTTTAAAACAGCAAAGTACCATTGATCACACATTCTGCGACATAAGAATAAAATCCAAGATTATACTTATGTACACACGCAGGCAAAAAATGTGAGCTTAAACAACAATAAAATCCACATATTTAGAATTGTGAATTCATTAGATACTCGTATTGTTCGACATACAAACTATAAATCAATCAATCAAATGTAGTAATAAAAGCGGAAAAAACTTTTAGTGTGAAAATACTTTAAAAGTAAAAATGTGTGACATTTAGTTGGTAACATCGTTGGAATATTATTCACTAAGAAGTTATCAACATTCACACATTTCTAATATGGATCACTTAATTAAACTCCAGTCATAAAATAATTAATGCTTATCAGAAAAACAAAGCACTTTATCGCATTTGCTCGTATTCCCGCGATACATGAAAGTGGAAAAAAAAAAAAAAAACCCTCCAACAACAAATAGCATTTCAAGTCGTGCTTGCTTGTGTTCCTTGAAATTTAAAGAAATGTCGTTACTTTGTTTGTTTATTTATTTTTTAGTTAATGACACTTTGGAGCTTAGTCATCGTGAAAATACTTAGTTTAACTTGAAATATCGAAGGGTCAACTTTGATTATAAGTTTTTGTTTGTTTTATTTATTTGTACTTGAATTATCATAATGTGTACAGTATTTGATTTATAGCTTTGATTAATGGACTTGTGAAATATACAGTGCCGGGTAAAATTAGTTCATGTTTTTTTACTTGTCATTTGACATGTTCACAAAATCATTAATGTTAGTTTATTCCATAAATTTTTCGTTATTACAAAATTTATGTAGTTCTCGAGTTATTTACAACCTTACAACTTTCAAGAGTTCGACCACGGATCAAAATCATATTTGTTACTTATTTGGATATATGTACAGTTTGTCAAGAAAGTCTTTTTACATTGAAAATAAATTCATATTTTCAACTTATTAAGCCAAAAAAAACATACTTCTTACACTTTTGCCAAACTTTTTTTTATGAATAATAGTTGCTTACTATATTCAAAAAGGATTCATGAAAAAAAAATTTGCAAATTCAATGCAAAATAAAGAAAAAATCAACAAAAACAAAAAATACTCGATTTTTGAAGTGTCAAGAAAGTCTTTTTACAAATAAAAAGAATTGTTTTTATATTAAATTTTTAGTATCTTCCTTGTTTACAGTCATCTTTGAATGACCACCATAAGCATCTACCACACATTGTAGACGTTTTTACATAGAAGGAACCAACTTTTTCAGGTTGTAATTACTCGGTCTTTTCCAATATTGTATTTTCAAATGAAGTTCGGTATTTGGTTGCCTTTCAGCGACCTTTTTCTTAAAATAGACCCACAAATTTTCGATAGGATTATAGTCGGGACTTTGGACTAATGCATCCATCACTTTGTTACAGTTAAACTGAAGCCACATTCGCACCATAGTCGTTTATGCTTTCGATCATTACGCTGATAGATTTTGAAATGGGGTTTTCGGTCCCTGATAAACCCAAATTGTCAAGTTTTTTAATGTGAAATGGTTAGATATTCTTTCGAGTTCATGGTTGTGTCTTTAAAGGATAAGTTTCTACTCCTCTGCCACCTCCAAGTCATAATACTAAATTTTTAAATTTTAACATCACAACATTGTTCCTACCGTTAAAATTTAAAAATTTAGTATTATGACTTGGAGGTGGCAGAGGATTAGAAACTTATCCTTTAAAGATACAACCATGAACTCGAAAGAATATCTAACCATTTCACATTAAAAAACTTGACAATTTGGGTTTATCAGGGACCGAAAACCCCATTTCAAAATCTATCAGCGTAATGATCGAAAGCATAAATGACTATGGTGCGAATGTGGCTTCAGTTTAACTGTAACAAAGTGATGGATGCATTAGTCCAAAGTCCCGACTATAATCCTATCGAAAATTTGTGGGTCTATTTTAAGAAAAAGGTCGCTGAAAGGCAACCAAATACCGAACTTCATTTGAAAATACAATATTGGAAAAGACCGAGTAATTACAACCTGAAAAAGTTGGTTCCTTCTATGTAAAAACATCTACAATGTGTGGTAGATGCTAATGGTGGTCATTCAAAGATGACTGTAAACAAGGAAGATACTAAAAATTTAATATAAAAACAATTCTTTTTATTTGTAAAAAGACTTTCTTGACACTTCAAAAATCGAGTATTTTTTGTTTTTGTTGATTTTTTCTTTATTTTGCATTGAATTTGCAAATTTTTTTTCATGAATCCTTTTTGAATATAGTAAGCAACTATTATTCATAAAAAAAAGTTTGGCAAAAGTGTAAGAAGTATGTTTTTTTTTTGCTTAATAAGTTGAAAATATGAATTTATTTTCAATGTAAAAAGACTTTCTTGACAAACTGTATGTACGAGGGTTGTCTGAAAAGTCTCCGACCTCAACGTAAAGATAGCTGCACTCGTCAATAAAAGCTAATGAATGTAGTAGTGCCTCTTTTGACAGTTACTCACCAAAGTTTCAGCCATTTTGGACGCGAAGTTTTCAATTGACAGTCGTTTGAGTGAGTCGATGTGAGAATGAATTTGTGAAAGTGGAAAAAATTGAGTATCGAGCTGTTATTAAATTTTTGTTTTGAAAGGTAATACGCCTACGCAAATCAGTAATTAGATATTATAGTCAGTAATCAGAACTTCTCTGCTGAGTGACCTGGGTTCCTGGATTTTCTGCATTACTCTTCGAGCGCTAGCCGGAACTCTCATCAGGGGGTCGATTCTGGTTCAGTGAAAAGTCGAAGTGAAAAGATTTTTTATCACTTCACCGTAAAAGCGATTCTTGTTGTTCAAAATTTTAAAAAATGTGAAAAGTTTTTTTACACCTCAAGCAAAAGTTTTCACTGACAAATTCGACAGTGATAAAAATATTTTCACTTCGACTTTTCACTGAACCAGAATCGACCCCCAGAACTCTTTTTTTTTTTGGAAGAAAATTTTTTAAAATTAAAAAAAAAATATCTGTGGCAGGAAAAAAAAACTGCTTAAGTCGATATTCGATAAAAAAAGCAAAGCAACATAAATTCTATACATATAAAACAAAATTTAAACTACTTTGCTTTCTAATTGAAAATCGTTTTTTCTTCCTGCCACAGATATATAAATTAAACTTAAGAACTTTTTTTTTGTGAGCTCAAAAAGGTTATCAGAACTCCTCTAAGTGAAAAAACGGCGCTCAGCAAAAAAGGCACACCTCCAATTTTTGGTTCTTTTGTGAAAGAATTACAAAACTATTCCCAACAGACTCAGAATTCTAAAAAAAATTCGGTTTTCGAAAATTCCGGAGCCAACCTCACAAAAGTATACATATTTGGAGGTTGTTATAATCTTACAGATACGCCAAACCAATTTTTATAAAACTGGGAATGCAACTTTATACTTCCGCGTACGCTCTTTCTAAATCTTTTATCCGATTTGTCCTATCTCTTTCCAGTCCTGAGCTATCCGGTATTCTTTTGCCAAGTCGTAAACGTTCCCAAAAAGTAGAAATTGGCGTATACTACAAAACAATATTTAGCCGTCGATTTTTACGCTATAGAAGCTCTTGTATCTCTTAGATACATTTTTCCTTCAGATTGTAGTTTTGCATCTTTGCATTAGAATTATTAATCAAATAACACCTAAAATATTGTAATATTTTACCACGCTGGCTACTTGTTTATAACAAACAATTAAATGTTAAATTTATTCGAATAGCATTTTTCAAACATTACGTTAGCGCTTTCAACAAAAACAAGAGTAAATAATTTCTTGTATTTGTTAATTTTCTTCTTTTCATGGAGTAGCGCAAAACAGATGCATACCATAGCTAGCTATAGCTATAGGTAGTAGGAAACGCTTATATGAAAATTCAATATTTCCTAGAAAAGTTGTTGTCATTAGCAGTCGGTCAGTCAGTCTATTGCTGTCAGCGGTACGGTACTATATGCTCAGCTGTCTTGTTTCTTAAACAAAACTCTATCACATTCGCGATGCATGGCATAACCAAGCAACTACTTGTATTTTTGTACTGCAACATTTGCACATTTGCATTCGTGGAAGGCATACGTTAGTCACTGCTGCATTCGATGCAAAGTGAAATTATAGACAACATGATTTCGTCGCTGTCATTGGCTCTGCTGCCGCCGCTTAGCGTTATATTGATAGATTAGTTAGCTTTTCGTATTACAGCAACATTCAGTGTGGCGGCAGCTTTTCCAGCAGATAAGGCATCAAGTCAACAACTTTACCCGACCGCCTCTGTGATTTGTATTGCTTGTGAGTTGTGATTTTATTTCAATTTGCAGCGTATCCAGTTCAAATTTCAATTTGCATCATCATAGTTGACTTAATCGAGGTTGATATTGGCACTGCACCCTTGTCGCCTTTATTTGTTTTGGTTGGTTTTTTTTTTTTTTCGTATTTCCTTGTTTTGCTAATTATATCGTAATATTTTTCTTGTCATGTCTCATTGTAGCGTTGGCGTCGGCGTTGGTTTACCCTTAAACAGGGTGAAATACCTGAGCAGTTTTGCCTTGAATACTATACGGATCGAAATTGTCGCAAACTGAAGGGTGTCATCGATTTGGATCAATGCGAACAGGTGGATTGTGGTTTGCGCCTGGAGAATCGCAAACAAAAATTTCAATTTATGTTCGACATAAAAACACCACGACGTACGTATTATTTAGCAGCCGATACAGAGACAGATATGCGTGATTGGGTTAATTGTATTTGCCAGGTGTGCCATTTGCATGACACCAAGCAGTCAAGTGAATTGCAAGGTATGTGAAAAAACCATAATTTATGAAAGTAAATATTAAAATTTTTTATCTGTGTGATTACAGAAGATAATCGCACACAAAATACCGCATCCACTGGCCTTACCACTTCAACTTCCACATCCAATAATACAAATGTTAGTAACAATACGACAACTACTTCGTTGAATTCATCGGGTAATACAGCAGGTCTCTCCTCGTTACGACAATCATCAATCAATAATGATATTATGCGTCGTTCCAATACATCGCAAACAACAGCAACAACAGCTGCAACAATTGCTGCTATCGAAAAGCAACCACTAAGCTCCTCCAATATGGCGACATATCAAAATAATGATTGTTTTTATGTCAATACTGAATATACAAATCGAGAGACTTTACTTTGTGACATGCGTTTCGATAGACAACAGTTACCACTAACAGCAGCCACCTTAAGACAAACGCAGCAGCAGCAACAGCAGACACCCTTATCACCTGGTGCAGCATTATATCTAAATAGTCCAGTTTTTCATATGAATGAAACTGCGCGTTTAGCTGTGAATTCTAATGGTGTTATACGTAAAATTCCAGAGAACTTGGTACTCAATAATACGCCGCTATCCGATTCACAACAAAATAGTGTGCAACCGTCTCCAGCTTTGAGTACAGCTTCTGGACCATATATTCCAATTAGTGAATGTTTTTCTGGAAGTCCTAAATTTATGGTAAATTTCAGAATTTAAAAAATCTACTTTTGTTTTTAAAATTTTTTTGTTTTTTTATTAGGTTGATGATCATAATCCGGCTACACCTTTGAATAATTTGGATCCTAAATTTTATGATACACCACGTAGTCATAATAATATTGGTTTAAATTTAACAAATGATCAATCGTATTCACCGAAAATCACCAATTGTGGCTTGGTGGTAAGTTCCACATTTATAACCTTATCATGTATGACGAAACGAATCGAGTGACTGACTTAAGACAGCTTATGTCCTTCATGTAAAGAGATGATTTAAAGTTTATGTGTAGTTATAGAAAGATCTTTATAAAAAGTTTTAATCAGTTGATATAAATGACTGAAATTCAGTCACTTTTCGTTTCGTCATAAATGATAAGTCTATTAGTTTGTATATATACGCCTCTTACTCTTAAGGGGAGTATAGGGCCAAGATCTCTTTTTAATCTGAATAATAACAAATATTTAAATTATAGCAACAACCTGCACCAGCTAAAAATCGCAGTGGACGCTCGGATTCTGATTCGGAGAGTGTATTTACTGACGATGAAGAATGGACTCATCCTATGCCACTTAGAGAAAATGTTGGTAAGTTATTGTAAATTTAACAATTGCCAGATATTTGTTTATTTATTGTTAATTTATTATTGTCCCTATAAATTTATATTTTTAATAATTAAATAGATCGGAGTACCAGGCCCTCGGATAGTTCTGTTGAAAATGATTCTTTTGTATTTACTTATTCCCAACGTTTCTCAAAACTACCAGATGAAACAAGTAAAGAACAAATAAACAGCAGCGCTGCGGAAACAATTGATCCATTAGAAAAGTTAGCTAAAGTGCTTAAAAATAAGAACAATTTAATATTGGATATAAAGGAAAATGAAAAGTGAGTGCTAGTTTTGTTTTTGTAAAAGTTGGAATTATTAAACCATCGTTTAAATTCTAGAATTCCTAGGGATTTGCCCCAACTATCTGATACAGAGAATACATCGCCTGCTATAGGACCAAGGGATGCGAAATCGGTATGTAAAAAAAATTTATTCCGTTTTCAAACGATTTCATTGGATTTTGCACGATTAAAAAAAAACTCTTTGATTGAAATTTTAAAGAAAAATATTTTTACTAACCGTTATCTTTTCGAAATTTAGTTAGAGAATTCCTATTCCATTACCTATTTTCAGGGTTGAAGGATATGGAACTATTGCCCTTTTTTTTCTATATACATACTTCATGTCTGTTTTTTTTTGCACGGTTTGGTCTGGAACATATCTACCGTGTAAAAACAGAATTTGGTGTATATGTATATTTACTTATTTATAATAACTCTTTATTGTATCCATGTAATTTATACTTCGAAATAAACCTTTTGTTTTTTAGGCCCGGATTCAGTCATGACAAATGACAAGGGCTTAGCCAACAAAATTTTATCTTCAGTCATTAACTAACCATCAGTTAGACCCCCAAATTTCATTGGTTAACCATTAGTCCACCAACAGCTGATGCTGGAGAAATAAAATCCATATAAGTTTTTTGCCAGTTTAAAAATGTTTTCAGACGTAGAAAATTTTGAGTTTGATATCGAAAGCGACCCAGGTATTGACAGAATTCGGGATACATTTTGTGGCTGATCGTCGGGAATAAGTTTTTAGAAATCGTCTGCCTGTTTTCTAAAACTACGGCGCCAAGGAATTTCGTGACAGATTTCGCTTGCACTCTTTGATCTTTCACAAATTTGATCAGAAAATTCACTTCTTCATCACTAAAATTAGCTGCGCGTGCGTTTTCCATCGTTTTAGTTACTCTGTTTTCCAAACCACAAGCAAATATCAACAAAACCATTTGTTTTCACAAAATCCACAAATTTTGCCGTGCTGCTATATTGTTCTTCTTCATTGTTTTAATTAAACAAAACACTGTGAATATAAAACATTAGTTAAACTCTAGTCACCAATTCAGTTAACTAATTGGTTAGCTAATGAATCCGGGCCTTAAGAATTTGAAAAAACAAAAAAAAAAAAAAAAATCATCACTTCGGGATTCGAAGGCATCTTTACTTCAAAGTTCAAATAGCACTGTTTCGAGGCAAGGTGTTATAATGCTGTGCAGTTTCAGTTAAATTATAAATTTTTTAAAAATTTTACGTCTGTTATAGTACCTGTAATAGTTAACAATTGTTTGTTATGCTACCAAAGTAATTTCTTACATCATATATAAATTTTCACTCATAGGTTGTTGACGAAAGTTATGACATTCCAAGATCACACAATTTACCCTATTACAACATGGGTCAAATATTCGAAAAGGTTACAAGTCCTGATGTTAATCCTATTGCCGCTTCAACGCCAAACCTTATGGCTGGATTAGAAATGGGTTCTGCTTCAACATCGCGCACTTTGCCACGTCAACATTGTTACACAAATGCAGCGCCAAGTAAAATCGATGGCAATGTTTTTCGCTACGATTTTATGGAACAGGTATTTGATATTTTACAGTTATTTGCTATGAATACAATAACCAACAAACAATAAAACCCTTTTTTTTTCAAAGGCTGATTTACCACCAGTAAATCGCAAACTCAAACCAAAGGTATCTTTGGAAGATAAACCGCCAGAAGAAGTACCAGCGAAACCACCAATCAATCAATTGCAACAAAATTCACCACACCTACTTGAAAACTTGACAAGTAAATTAATGGCTTCAAATTTACAAAACTCTCCTGTTTTGCATGGTGTTGGACCAAGTAAATCAAATGATAATTCTCCAATAAGACCACCACCTTCGGTTGATCGAAAATTAAAACCCAATGCATATAAGGTTAGTAGTTGCTTTGAAAAAGAAACAAAACAAAATTTTTAATAAAACCATAACATTTCAGTTTGGTAACTCTGCAACGATAGGCCCATCTACAAGACGCTCTACTGGTGCTCCACTTTCAATGGTACTACCTACTGAAAATGATTGTGCTGGCTACATTATGGAAACACGCACACTTCCACGTCATCCACGTCCCAACTACACAATGGGTGGTGCTACAGTTGCTACGCATGGTGCCGCTTTCATTGGTAATACAGGTGGCATACAGGCGCAACATCAACGCACTGCATCAGCTGCAGCTGCTATGCAGGTTGCACAAAGTCCACCAGGGCTATTACCACCTAAGCACAATGAACACAAGTTACAATATTTCGATTTGGATGTTGCAAATCCACCAGCAATCAATCGACAAAGTATGAGTGTTGGTAATTTGAATGTACCTGGTGCTGCTATACGTTTGGGCATACCAGCGGATCCATCGGCACGTGCACCACCTGCAAAGAGTGGTGTGGTATATAATTCTGTTGATTTTGTTAAAACCGAAGCATTTAAACGCATACGAGAAGAGCGTAAGAAAGAAAGTGAAGGTGTTAATAGCACGTCTAGTAATAAGTAAATTAGATGTGTGATGTGTAGCAGAGTTTTTGTGTATTTTTCTTTTTTTTTGATATTTTTGTAAGCAAAAACTTAGCACAAAGCTTAGAGTTAAAAAAAAAAATATTAATACAGTGACTGCATTAAATGGACAAAGCCTAAAGAGGTCATACCATTTTTTTTATATTGAAAGTAGTGTCGTTTTTTACAGCCATAAATAAGAACTGCACATTATTTTGAAGCACCCGAATGTAATTGAATCTAAGGAATAACAGCTTAAAGTTAATACATTAATATTTTGTACAATAAATAAAAATAACAAATATATATTCCATAAATTCAGACTCCAATTATACCTTATATTCGATGTAAATAATTATTCAAATACTTTTTAATACAATCGACTCTAAAACTTACGATACTTCTTTTTATTAACTGATACTGAAATTGATTTCGTTTCTAATACTTGTTTAGTTTTAAGCATCTATTGTGTATTGTAAGTCTTAAGGAATTTTTCTTCGCTTTCTTTCCCTGATAGTATATAAGTAAAAATTGTGGACAACTTTTGCACTGGCATTTCAATTTCGCTTTTACAAAAGTACGAATTTAATTTAAGATTTCGAAACTTAACTCAATTTATGAATTTTAAAGTGCAATAACTTATTAACAAGTTTTCAAGTGATTCATTCGAGTATTGACATATACTATATAAAAATGTTAAAGTGCCTCTTTTTAGTAGTATAGGAACAAAATGCTTAAATAATAAAAAAATAAAACAAAAACGAAAAGTGCTGTTGAAACAGTGCAAACTTTTTTTACTTTAAAATCAACATACATAGCTATTTATATAACAATATCAATATACATTATAAAAGGAAATGTACAATACACAAGTACACATTTTAAACACATTTTTATATTAAAACCATTGTTTTAAAAAGTAACAATTATAAAACAAATTATCATCATACATACTTATCATCATATTTATACATATCAGATCAATTATTAATTACATTTTTTAAAAATCATATATACCTACAGTAAAAAATAAAATATGCAATGAAAAAAAAGAAATCATAATAAAGTTGATATTAAGTATATTATAAAAATTTTTAGGATGCCAATGGAGAAATGAGAATAAATAAATAAAAAAAAATTAATAAAATTTATGCAAACATAAAGTTTTTACTTATTTCTTTTCATAAGCAAATGTAAATGTTGATAGGTTTTGTATTTAAAGTTTATTGAGTCTATGACATTTCAGTAACTTTATTTAAGACGAAACGGCGTCAAAATTTTCTTTCGTCCTTTATATATATATTCTCTTGAGTGCCCTAGAGGGAGCATAGGGTCAAAATGAACCTCGAAAAATATTGACAGACATGGGTGATTCTCCGAAAAATGTACTATTCAATGTCACGGGCTCAAAACTATGTTTAAATTTTTACGAATAGCTTAAAATAAAAAAATATTCGTAATATTTTACTATGAAATCACAACAAAAAGTATTAAAAACTCATTCTCCCGCCTGTTCCAAATTTTCTAAAAAGAAACTTATATGACATTGTATATATGGGGAAATCTCAGCAAGTTTGACTTTCAGTGTGAACAGGGGTCGAATCGACGCATCCGTGAACGTACAACTCGTGACATTAAATCAAAACAGTCTCTAACCTTGCGTGATCATTGGATCTAGGGCCAATTAATATGTAAAAAAATTACCCCCCAGTACAAACTTCAACAATGGCTGGTACGTGGGGAAATCTCAGCAAATGAGACTTTCGAAAAAAAAAAAAAATTTTTTCAAACATGTGGCACTGCGAATTATCAATTTTAGATATATTTGAAGTATTTTCCTACAAACAATTACTATCGAGAAATCGCTAAATTTAGTGCATCAACCTCGAGGTTGAAGAAATTGGGGGAGGCGATCGAAAAAATTCAGTAACGCAGGCTGAAAAATACTTCTAATATATGAGGAGTTATTTTTCAAAAGGGCGTAAAACCATGTTAAACAAATTTTCAGTAATGAGAAAAAACTTTTATGGGCTGTTTACAATAAAATATTTTTGTTTAATGTCTCCTGTGTTATAGTGAGTTGACCGAAGATTCAAATCCCCTTAACATTTTTGTTGTAATATATTTGTAGTAATTGCAAAAAGTAAAAAACATTTGGAAATAAGCCCTTTTGTTCTGAAACGTTTGAAAATAAGCCCTTTTGTTTCAAAATCACTCTTATTTCACCATTTGGAAGTTTATTTTGATATCTATAGGCATGGTATGTAAGCACCTATATAGCCTGGTGCATATAAAAAATATTAGAAGTTTTTTTGGTCACTGTTCAAAATACGTCTTTTTGTATCAAACTCTAAAAATTTCTATGAAATTATATGGAAATAAGCCGAAATGCGACTTTTGATCACGATTTTATCTTAGAAAAATGCATTTTTTGTGATGAATTTTGAACTGGAGGATGCATTTTAGCATGGTAATGGCGATGGCATCCTTAGGTTTGTTCGAGGTTTGAAAAATCACTCCTCATATCAATTCAATTCAATTTTTTGAGTCTTTTAGTACAACTTAAAAAGTTCATTATGTTCATACAGTATATTTAAAAAAACAGAGCTATGATGTAAGTCACTCTTACTATTAAAGGAAAATACAACATAGTGCTCAGGGAGTTATAAAACGCTTGATATGACGAAATGTCTAAAACTCAAAACTAAACATAACAACTATAACTTAAAATTAAACTAGAACTTAAAACTAAAAACAACAAATTATAGTTCAGGAAAAATCTTAGGAATAAGATAGTGCGTCTTAAAGCAAACGATCATCCACGGTTAAAGCCATGTCCAGAATGATGAAAAAAGGTGGAAGGGCACACACTGAGTCAGTCAAAGGACTCATCATTTCAATTCCCAATGGGGAAAGGTAATAAGAATCGATCCACGAGATGTCATTTTGAGAGTCATATATTTCTTTTATGACATCGTCATCATACTTCTAATATATCTAAAATTGATAATTTGCGGTCCAAAATACGGTGCCACATGTTTGAAAAAAACTTGTGTTTTTTTCGAAAAACTCTTCCCCATATTATAGTTTCTGTTTTTTTGTGTTAACTCTTCGAAAAAAATGTATGTATTAACATTGAAAGCAATTCCCTCGTTCTAGACTTATACCCGTTTCCACCGGATATTTAAAGTGATTTATCCGTAACTCACCTCATTCATCATGCAGTAAACGTTAAATAAATCTGAAAACAGCCTTAAATCACTTTTTAAATCTCTGGTGAAAGCAGGCTTTAACTCCGCTCAGTTCTTCTTATTCCAACTGTAAATTTTTTAATTATTGAGTAAAGAGAGAACTGAAAGTGAAGAGAAAGGGGACACTCAGTTCTTTTTCAGCTCAGTCATTATTGATTTTTCGATAGTGAGTGTTATACTGTTTATTTAGTGATTTACAGCAATTTTCGGATTTTTTTTGACGTTAAATACATGATGAATGTGGTGAGTTATGGCTAAATCACTTCAGAAATTTTGGTAGAAACAATACGTGAATCAAGATTCCCGGGGAATTTTCCTAAACTGCAATAGAGAATGAGCGGCAATTTGAGAAAATTCCCCGGGAATATTTATTCACGATAACCTCCAATATAAATTAGGTTTTAAAGAAAAGGATTAGAACTTTCAGCAATTTTATCGGATTCTACGGATGAGTGTTCCATATTCTAGTTATATAGCTTCAAATAATTACAAAAAAGGTATTTTTTGCTTGTTTAGGTTAGGATATCTCAAAGAGATAGACTCAATAGGTAAAAAAAAGTGAAAAATATATCTTAAAATTAAAAATTTAGACTAAACTAAACAGACATCTTGTTGAATAAATGGTTCAAACAGACCAAAAAAAAAACAGGTATACGAGAATTTTTGTGTAAAGTTTTCTTCGGATCCCGGCCTTTTTTTCAATCCCGAAAATCTCGCGATGTGTCCCGAGATTTTCTGAGTTTTTGAGAGAATAAATTTTGCTAATTAAGTGTTTTTTAGTAAACTCAAATTATATTTACGAAACAAATTGTGTTTTCGAAATAAAGGCAAAAATTAACTAGGAAATAACACCAGAAAAGTTTTTGGTCCTATGTAGATTTTTCTGGATTTATTTGTAAAAAATTTTTTGGCGTTATTTCCTATGGCGTTGTTTCCGGGAGCCGTTATCCATTTTGTCAAGCATCGTGCATTAATGTTGTTTTGAATGGATCGGAAATCTTTTTGTCTATTTTATTAGTGGAAGAGTCTTATTCTAAAAGTGACGAAAATGTTGAGGCCATGACCACGATCAAGGCTGCTATGGTCATGGTCTTGGTCACGATTATCATCAAGACCAAGACTTCTTTTCAATCTTGTTAGTTTATAGTTAATAATATAGTTAACGCCCCATTAAAGTTAAAAATCATCGCTCAATTCGAAATTTGGCATCTTAGAAACCCAACTGCTTTGTAAAAATAAGGTTTGGAAATTTTGAATAATCAACAATCTTTAGAAATTTTTTCGAGACCAAGATCAAGACCAAGACTGTGTACGTAAAAGTGTGTGTAAATTAAAAAAACGCATCCTAGCTGCTTCCCTTCACGAGATATTTATGTATTGTTTTTTTTAAGTTTTTACAAGAATAGTTATTTTATAGATTTCGATGTTGAATCCGGTCGCAGAATACCTCTATCTTGTCTTAATCTTGGGATATCCTAGCCTAAAAAGTTAAATGTGTAAAAAAATCCTTACTATTTAAGGATTTTCTCTACATTTTGGTAAATTCAATATACACTTATGGCTAAAACTAGCGAATATCTATGGTTACATAGCAATTTGTTATTGCGAAATAACTTTGGAACTGGGAACAGTTGTCAAGGTTAAAATACAATTATTTGTACTTCACTACGATATAAAAAAAGTTTCAATCGTTGCTTGACAACTTTACAAATTTTTCGAAAATCAATTTTTGTTTAATTTTTCTGCGTCAAAACAGTTTAGTCACACCTTTAGATTAGGACAACTTAAAAGGCATATATTTTTTGAGGTAATTTTTTTGTACCAATCTTTCGTTATGAAAATTTTTCTTTTATCATTTTTTTTTTATATAGCTTGAAAAGAAAAAAAGACAACATGTCGCTGGTATACATAACACATCATAATGAAAATATTTTCAACTATGAAAATTTTGGAAATGTATCGTCCTGTGTCCTTAGGCGCAGATCTTACGAATCTAAATTTAAAAGCCAGGTTCGTAAGCAACAAGCTCAACAGAATATTATCGAACTGGAAGATGGTAAGAAACTTTTAACTGGCGCCAGTAAAAGTCGAAACAAAACGATGGGCTACGCTGAGACACCTTTAAATCCACCCTGTGATTTTCTACGCAAAAATCATGGTGTTAAATGGCAACGTTTTAACGATCACGTCTGTCCAAAATCTAGAGAAATACCAGATGTACCCAAGTTCATTAGATCGAAAGCAAGTGCGAAATCGGTTGCTACACATGCAAAATCAGATAAGGATGGCGTAGCGCCTGAATGTAATCTTCGTCGTTATTTTAAAGATCACAAGCATCGTGCTGATTTCATATTTATTAATATTGATCGTATCAAAAGTTCGAAACCGAAAAGACCACCACCACGTTATATTGATACACCCGTTGGAGATAGGCACAATTTACTCAATACTGGTCTAATACCACAGTATATATGTTCGAAAAATTTTGGCAAAGTACCATGCTATTTAAATAAACATAAAAAATTGTTGGCAAAAATGAGACAACTATGCGCGGAAAAGACTAAGCAAGAGGAATCGTGTGTGTTCGAGATGACTGGCATTAGGAGCATGACACCAAATGAGCGCTACGAGATATTAACTGTAAGTTGTATATAAGCACTTGCAATGCAATTACATACTTAGAAACTTAATATTTTTGTATAGGGTCTAAAAACAAACTATGCTGAGTTATCGAAATTGTACCAACAGCTACCGTTATATGTGGACACAATTGCAAAACAATTGCGCAAAGGGAAACTTGAAAAGGATTTACGTCAACTAGAACAGGACATATTTTTAATTGAATCAAATCCTCAAATTTTTATATCAAGTTATTGAATACAACTAAGCTATCAGCCTGAAAAGTGGTGGGTGATTTATAAAGAAAATTATATATGACGGTTAAAACAGTTCAACAATTAACTGGTGGTTTTATATACATATATATATAGTATATATATTTTAAAATATAAAACGGCATACAAAATTTAACATAAAAAAAAACTACGCAAAAATTATTTTATAAAGTTTTCTTATTGTAAATTGTATTATTATTTTGATAACTAAATTTCATGAGTTGCAAATGAAAAACGACAAAATGTGCATTTTAATGTTTCATCGGATGCAAGAATTTGTTCTAACTGTTTGTCATCATCCAACGCTGGTGCTTCACATTGAATGCAATGCCTGCTATTAAAAAGTGGTACCTGAAAAAGTTTACATTTTAAAATCTGAAAAATCTACAATACTATTTACTTAACACTAAAACAAGGTTGTCAGCATAAAACAAAAGTACAAAGCAAAAAGTTTGAGGATAAAGTATAAACTTTGGATTTGTATTCATTCCAAACTATTTGCTGGGTGTAAAATTCAAATCAAATGGGAATGAATACAAATCCTAAGTTTATACTTTATCCTCAAACTTTTTGCTGTGTAAGACAAATTTAACTCACCCACAACAAACACAACATTTCAATATTTTTTCAAATTTCTCGGAACTACAACACCTATAAGAAAATGTTTTTGTTGTTTTTTTGGCTCGTCGACAACAAACACAATCACCCTTATCATCTTATTCGATTACGACTGGAACTAAATTGAAAATTTTTGCAATGAGCTATATCATCTAATTCGAATGATGAATGTTTCAATAATTTTCAGAGTGTCTCGGAACTACAACACTTATGAAAAATTGTTTTTGTAGATTTTTTCTACGCAATCACCATAAAACAACAACGACGTGGTCCACTTCTTGGCATCAGCTTTGAGTTCGATTCTAGTGCGATGAAAAAAAAAAAAAAACAACACAAACAATTTTTCATGGGTGTTGTAGTTCCGAGAAAATTTAAAATAATTGAAGTATTGTGTTTGTTGTATACGAGCCAAAAAACATTTTTTTAGGTTATTTTAGTTCCGAGAAATTTGGTCAATATTGAAATATTGTGTTTGTTGTAGATGAGTCAAAATTCAACTCTGACTGCACTTGGCTCAGTGATTTTGAAACACCGGCAACCTTGCACTAAAACTATCGTATTTGTGTTTACCTGAACGAATGAAATACAACATCGTATAGTTTTATGATTATTACAACACATCATTGTATCACTGGTAACTTCATTGCATAGCAAACATAACTCCTTACATTCCGCATATTGATGAGACAGTTCTTGAAAAGTATTTATAGCTAATTTTACAAAACTATCAATAATATCTTTGTTTTGATTCTGTTCATTTTTAGCCATGTTTCGTAGGGTTTCAATTAATAAATTAAATTTCAAACTTAAACATCTACCAGCTAAAGTTTGAAAAGCAGTTGGTTCATCACCAATCGCACGCTGCATATGCTGCAATCTACAAACAATATAAGTTGCTTGCACGCAGCACATAAGAAATTCCATGTCATCCACAGTGGCTTGTTTTGTGATTTTAAATTTTTCTCTGTAAAGGCAAAATGAAAGTGTTGATTAGTTTCATTTAAAACGTAAGAATACAAGCCATAAATACTTTTGAAATCCAAGAAATGATTGCAAAATCGCTAATTTCAATTGTAATTTTTGCAAAAACTCATCATTGAGTTCATTTGAAAATTGTGCATTTTGTAGCGTATACATCTTTTCGTATTCATCCTGTTCGAAGTTATTGACTATGTCTAAGTGTACACCAACTATATAATCCAAATAGGGATCGAATGTGTTCAAACTCATTTTATCTAGTTTTTGCAGTACATTAATGGTGCTTAGTTTACATACGCTAACAAAAGCTGAATTGAGAGGTAATTTTTTGGTACGCGCGTATGGTTTATTACGAAAGAGCATGAATGACCAAAGGTTCTTGTTTGGTGTCGCAGCAATGCCGAGTATTTGATAATTTCTTACATCCAGATCTGTATTGACGGTTTGTTCGCTTATTTTCAATTCGCTGCCAGTGGTTGAGTTAAAATCAAAGCTTATGCTTAAATGTTTAACCATACCATTGATTGTAGTTACAAGGAATTCATTGTTGCTTAATGTATCAATGCCTGAAAAGGTTAGAATCATTTAGTTGATACATGGTTAATGTTGATGCAGGAAGATTTTTTTCGAACTTTTGAAATTTAATTTTTTGTTTTATGCTTACCAGTTATTTTAATACCCCCAACATATAGTGTACAACTACTCAGTATGATTCCATCTGCGCTTAAGCGATATACCAGCACATTCGCAGCTTTAGTAAAAATTACTGTATAACAATCGTAATCATTTGAATAAGTCACCTCTGCCTTGCGGCATGACATGCGATCGCTTTTACTCCATAAACACTCTACTTTTTTTATAGACGCTACACTTTCCATAGAATTCACATGTATCATCCGGTATAGCTTTACTACACCCATAACATTACCGACCAGCAAAAAATCACCAAAAGCTTTGATATATGAAATTTTACCTAAGTTAGTGTTGCACTTTATATATTCCTTAATATTATGAAAATTTTCAAAACGTAATGCAACAATCCAGCCCAGAGCATTTGCCGTATAAATAAGATCATGCTGATGCCATGTACATGCGGTTATCCAATATAAATCAACAATATTTTTAAATTCTTGAAAACTTATTATATTTTTCAGATCAACTTTTAATGGAAACACTTCATTCTTATAGAGCTTATTTACATCAACAACAGTATTGTTCCATTTACGAAGTGTTTTATTTTTGGTACGAATTTGACATGCACCATAATTTGTTAGCATTGCCAAATATGGCTGATCATGCTGTTGTAGCATCCAACTGAGTTGTTGAATTTTTGCTTTTGGTGGATCTAATGAAGAGTCCGCTACATATACCACTTCCAAAGCCAATTCTTGGCTTTGTAGTACATTGCAGGTGGCATAGATTTTGGTGAGATCTATTTGTTGTATAATACTATGGCAGGGGCGTTCATTCGGTATTGGTATATAATCGATGGCATATGGAAATGGTTTGTAAGGCACCTTATGACAGTTTAATTCCAAAGCTGGTATTTCTATATTGGTGCCTATTAATGCCAGATGAAAACCATCAGCAATAATGTTAAAATCACCAATTGCATCTAGGCGAAATTCGGCAACTGATAGTTGTTTAAGTTCCATTTTCGCTAGAAAAGGGAAAAAATGGAAGTAAAACATTTGAATCGCAATTTGGCATTTACAATTGCAATCAATGTATTCCTTAAAACCTGTAAATGCCTCGAAAACCTCGTCAACTCGAAATAGTTGACAGGTTTACGAGGTTTTCGAGGCTTTTACATGTTTTAAAGAATACCCTAAATGAACTTGATTTCAGTGTGTAAACGCGCAAGAATACAAATATCTTTGTAAAATTTCCGTGTAGACATTGGGACTTACATGACGTCAATTCAAAATTTGTTGTTGGTTCCAAAGGGTGGGTTGAAAGAGCTTTTTCCCCACCAACTTTAGCGTTCTTTTTGTGTTGTATCTCGAGCCATTAAGTTTGGTGGGTTCGGTGGATCTAAAATATGTGTGCGAAACGTAGTGTTGAGTTACTTAAAAGTATAGCCGATTATGTCACAAAAGGTGTCAATTTCGACAACGTTGTACGAAAAGTAAGAATTTATTTAATAGAACGAATATTTATTTTATTTATTCAACTAATAAAACCACTAACAAACTCTTCTTCATTTGACACAAAAAACCACTAACAAACTCAAGAGTGTTATTTCGAAATCAGCTGATTGTCAAAAGCACTAAGCGTTCTAATATTGCCAGAAAACTTTTAAGAATTTTTTTTACCCGATTTTGTGGTATTGTACTATTTTGGGAAAGCCTTCATAAAAAAATTTAGGGTATTTCTGAAGGCGTGTAAATACCTTGAAAACATCGTTAACTCGTTAGAGCTGTGTTAAAATCAATACGAATGTTGACAGTTTTACAACTAACGAGGTTTTTAAGGCATTTACATCATATAAAAAACACTCCATTAAGCATAAAGAAACTAACTACAATACGTAAATTGTAGCGCCAGATGATTGGATTTTTAACGCTACTCAATAAAAGAGCTGAATGGATGAACATGTTAAGTAACATTAAAAAAATTTAAATATTCGGCTGAAGCGGTATTTTAAGATGGAAATTAAATATTGGACGTTCGCTTGTTCTGCTAGTTTTTATCATTAGGTAGTTCTGTTATGAACACAGCTTTCTGCAACTTTTTAGCGGAAAAACTTGTTATGTGCATGCGATATAAAGAAAATCATCCCTTATTGGATACTCATAAAATCTCGGTTTTTTTTTTCGGTATTTCTTCCTATCATCGCCTGGAAAATAGAAAATGAGTTAACTAATAAAAAGGACTTGCTATTAACCGATTATCCAAAAATTGCGAAATTGTTACTTAAAATATTCATCCACTCAGCTCTTCAGTTGTGTCAAGCGCCATTGTCTATTTGTGATTTCATGTAATGGATCTGTATATCTTTGTATTATAAAAAATTTACAATTTCAATAGTTGAGAAAAATATTTAATAATAATTTTTAACCGATAATTCCGATATATTCCCAGATAAATACTAAACAATTAAATGATTGATAAACGCAATAGCGAGGCTATGATATTGTTGTTAATCTAAAACTTTAAAGCCATATGATTAAACTAACTTAAATCCTACTTATAGCTAAAAATTATGTCTTTAATCCTACAAATTTTATCTCGCTCCTGAAGTTTTGCATAATTATGTTCTACTACTTTTAGATTAACATAACAGGAGGTGGCGATGGTAAATGTATTGCAGAATTTACAGTGAGCAAAGAGCATTTAAATAGGGGAGGTAGTTTACATGGAGGTTTCACAGCAACAATTATTGATAACGTGACAACGTATGCGCTGATGTCAAAGCCTGCACATCCTGGTGTTTCGGCTGACTTACATGTTTCTTTTTTAAAAGCAGCTAAAGAAGGAGATTTAGTTGTAATTGAAGCAAATACAATTAAAGCAGGCAAAAATTTGGCTTATATTAAATGCGTGTTGCGGCACAAGAGTGATGGATCGATTATTGCAAAAGGTGCACAGACAAAATTTATTGGTTTTGAAGAGAAGGAAAATATTAAGGAATAATTTGTTGATAAGTTTTCTTTGTGTAATCTATTTACATTAAATTCAATATTCATCTATTTTATTTGTGTAAACTTTTGAGGAAAAATAAATGGTAAAAATTCTATTTAGTAGGTTTGTATGTTTATCGGTGAAAAATGAGTTTAAATTGCAGTTTAGCTGCTTTTCGTATTTTGAAGGGTACAAAAAAAATCTTGCCAAAAATGGCTAATTTTGGACTCCCACATTACAAAAATGGCGGGGGAGCTCAAGAATTTTGCGTGATTTTTGCAAAAAAGCGCCTCAAACTCTCAAAAACCGCGGATGTTGTCTCGCCTTATATTACAGTTTTTGATATGATGTGTTCTCTTTGACAATATGAGCATTAAAACATATTTTAAATGTTCATATTTATACTATATCAAGCATTGGTTTAGAAATTTCGACCATTGGACATATACTATAAATAAAAAATTAAAATAAAGCAAAAGCGTTTTATTGGTGGCCGAAGGCCACCGCGAAGCCGATGTTGGATTTTTGGGAGTTTTTAATCCTGAGTTGCGGCCGCAGGCCGTCCACTTACCCCTACTCTTATGTAAAACTACTGTGGCTAGCGAAGCCCGTGTTTGATATACTATAAGATATAATCGATTAAAATTCATTTAAATGCGTTTTTTGCGAAAACTACCTAAATTTCTTAAGCTCCCCGCCATTTTTGTAATGTGGGAGTCCATAATAAGCCATTTTTGGCAAAACTTTTTTTCTACCTTTAAAAATATGAAAAGCAGCTAAACTGCAATTTTACCAAAAATGATTTTATTTACTAAATAATTTAATTTTTATAATAGGATCTGAAATCTAGATCAAAAAAAGGTTGTTATTTTTCCCCATGCAAAACCAAATCATGCTATTGTTTATTTTCATTGGGTGGCATCCTTTTCCGCTATCAACATCTCTGTTTTTTCTTAGAGTATAATAAAAGCTCATTGTCAGTTTTTTGACAGCTTTCCTGGTGGTTCGCTGTTTGTTCGCTGTTTCATAATAAAATTTATTTAAATTAGTGAAATAGAAAATATGCTTGGCGGAAAATTAGGTACAACCAAAACAGGTGTCGAATTTGTAAAACATATTTCTGAAATAATTGCCAAGTCAACAGGATTTGAAAGAACATTAGAAAAGGTAAGACTTGCGAATTAAAAGATCGGAAAACGTTTGATGTTTATTTACAATTAGTTCTGACGTTTTAAACTTTGACAAACGAAATATGCAGAGAACAGTGCTACCGTTTCTTTTCAAAAGCATTAAGTCCGAGCTTCATATTTTTCATTTTTTTGAAAATTTTTTTTTGGAAAGATCGTTAAATATAAAAAAAATTTATGATTGACCATACAAAAATAAATCTACTTCTGACGAGATTTATTTTAAATTTGGGGATACTTCGACTTCCGTGGCCTCGATTTGACGGCGATTATTTATAATCAACCTATAATAAGTCGAAAATATTAAATAAAATTTGTCCATACCTCGCTTCGAGATATCAATGCTTAGAGAATGTGAAAGTATTGAAGAAATTTCAAAAAATTTTTGATTTAATGATGTTTTTACATAAAACGACCCAAAACATGTTGAAAAAATTAAATAAAATTTTTCGATATCCCGCTTCGTTTTCGAGATATCGAGACTTAAAAAAAAATTAGAATCAAGAAGAAATTTCAAGAAAAGAACTCTATGTTTTCATATAAAACGAATAAAAATAAATCTCGCTTCTTTTTAGAGATATTGAGACTTAAGTAATATAAGAATTCTAAAAAAATTCCAAAATAAGAAAATAAACAAGAACAATTTGTTGCATGTGGTGGTTGATACAAATCAAAATATGTTGCGAATCAAGCGAGACCATAAGTACTGCTGAAAATTTTCGTTCAAGTCTCATTTCCGTTCTAGCACGTCACCGCAAGGTTAAAACAGCTCTTTAAAACATTCACCAATATTCAAATTTCCTATTGGGATATTCGGTTGAATGTTTTTGTAGAAAAAAAAAAACAGTTATGTCAAAGTAAGTTTTTTTTTGTTAAAAAAATCGGGTGATTTAGACAAAGAGAAATGTCATTTAAAGGGCGTTACACACACACACACACACACACACACACAAGTAATTTTCGGTTTCGATCGCTGACCGTTTGTTAAATTCGCCGTCGATGAACTTACCCAGCAAACAGAAAGACGCTTGGAAATTAACTTAATTTATGTTCAGTAAATGTACTTCGTATTTTTGCAAAGTGAATGGCCATATTCGCGGTTTTGTTGGGTCACAGCTGGGGCTACTTTGGAAAAAGTATATGAGTGTGAGCATACTGGTGCGACTGCTTCCAAAGAAGTTTCTTTATAATGCTGGTCAAACATAGTTGGTAATGAAATTCTGCATTTGCTGTGATAAATCGAAATCATGAATGCGATTGGCATTTTGTGGACTTTTTGTCCGGTCTTGTTTGTAAAAAAAAATAGGCTATGAAAACATTTGGAACTGAAAACTATTTCCATGCGTTTAATCCTAAGTCACTAAAATTGTTTGCTGGGTTGCTCAGGCAAATAACAGCAAAAGCATTTTCTATGTTTGTGTGTGCATGTGTGCAATCGCTGACTTTGGTTCGGTGGTATACTGAAATTTATTCAAGAGCGAAAAACGATTAAAACTTTGTGGACGATAGACGTGTTTTGCGCTGCTAAAATTTAATTTGTAAAAAGACAACGTTCAGTTCACTTTAAATAAATTTATTGCCGGCTAGCTTGGCCAAAAACTTAAGCAGTTTAATTGTACACGCATTAAGATTACAATTTAATAAACGTGAGTTTTTACCGAGAGTGCAATCATTTTTATTGAATATTTTTAAATGTGCAAATATACATACAGGTTGAACGGGCCCATGCAAGCGGAATAAAATAAACCACCATTTTTGACTGGTGGTCAAAGTCCTCGTGGCAATTTGCCCGGATATTTAAATAACGTAAGTTTGTACATTTTGCTTAAAGCCATTTTGGCCAAAAGTTAAAATCAGTGTTTTCATGAAACCCACAGGGTGCTGGGCAGACTGAACAAACGAGCTACGCAGAGGTGTCGCAGCTTTCATACCTTGTTGGTTCACCTAATCGTAAATTTTTCCACCTTGTGGACAACTTCGGTAAGCTCTATCAAAATAAAATCTTGGATCGCTCCTTAAGAACGCGAATCCGTAGTGAAAGATTCTGTTCCAGTAAACCTATTCTGAAATATTCGCCTTGAACGGGCCCAATGACGTAGATGAAAAAAGGTAATCACGTAAATAAAAAAAACCAATGACGTAGGTGAAAGAAAGCAATCACGCAATCACGTAAATGAACCAAATATTACGTAGATCGGAAAGCAGAACATAATCACGTAATTAAAAAGTAAAAATATCACGTCGGCAAAAATTAAAAGTCAAGTAGGTGATTTTCATAAATCGATCTCGGCCAAATTGTGTAAGATTGTGGTGTTACCACGGTTAAACCCAAAAATGAAGGGCTGAAGGCTATGGGCCTCAAATAATCAAAAATTTGTACTTGTGAACTTCAGCACGAGTGGTGTAGCACGATTGGTGTGGTGAATTTATTTATTATTTTCGAATATAGGCATACACATATAAGAATTATTTCGCGATTTTCTAAATATTATCATTATTTTGAATATTATTTAATATCATATTTAATCATTGATGTTTTTGTATGGCCACCTAGCGGGCCAAAGAATAATTTTCTTTTTGCGTTTGGCAACCCCGAAATTTTAATTACTGTCGCACAAGTAAACCTCCTTGCAGAGCTCTACCAGGTAGGATAGGACATTTTTTTTTTGTATTAAGCGTTTCTTGGTTCTAACGCAGTACCAAGTAACATTTTCAAAATAAAACTTAATTGATTTGTTGAGGGGGCCTAAAGTATTCGAAATCATAAAAAAAAAACACAACACGTTGTTGAATTTGGGGAAAATTATTCTTTATTCAAATTGCATAAAAACATAATTTTATGTCGTTTCTTAAGTGTGTTTTGTAACCTAAAGGGAAATTATTTAAAATTTATTTCGTTTATAAATCTTAAACTTAGTTTCCAACAGTGGATGTTGGTGTCATTGTATTATTGTAAAGTCAAATGTAGATTTAGTTTGGATCATAAATTCCAAAACTATTGGTTTGTAAATATACATATGCATTGGTAGAAATATACTCATACACATGTATATATGAAGATAGGGAATAATTTCTTGAATAAAATTAAATATTTGTGAAAATACAAAAATCCATATGTCGTGCTAACTTGAGATAGTAAGGGGGGGATTCTTAAATGGGGGTTGATACATTTGGGATACTGCGTATAAGATGAGTTAAAGTCTCTTTTGAGGCGTTTGGCCACGAAGGGTTAGGGCTGCATATCAAGTGTAATAAGGTGCAGTATGGTAGGGAGGGTCACATTAAGGATCATTCCATCGAGATCCGGTCTGTCAGTTTGTCGCTTCGTGTAAAATTATTTTGGTTATTTTGGCATGAGTTTTTTTCTCTAATCTTGTTCCATTCCGATGAAAGTCGGAGTATTGTATGCTCCACGACCGGATGTGGAGGTAGGATAACCCCGCCCGAAGGTAAAATGCTAGCCGGTGCAAACCACAACCGGTTCGATGAACTAGGAGTCATAACAATAATGGCGCCCAAATCTGTTTATTTTTTTTTAGGGACAAGGTTAGAATTAAAATAAAAAGGGGTAAACTATGACTTCTTGAAGGATTGCATATCATGCTACGGATGTCTTGATTTCAAATTTGTCTTTATATGAAAATTTTATATGGTCAATTGCTCCGAGCAGTCAAATGCAATGTTTCAAGGACTCATAGAAACTAAAGTAGAGATCCGAGTTTGTGAAAGTTTTCGTTCCGAAGAGTGGCTTAGAATGAAAAGTCTAAATGCATTCATTGGTTTGATGCTTTTATAAATAAGGAACAGTGAGGTCAGATTCAAGATATAAGATCGTAGTCGTTCCATGGAACGGGGTCAAGTAAGACGATGACCTAGTTTTTAATGTGAAGTAAAGGGCTAGTTATTATTTTATAAGCATCGAGATTTTTATCGTTCGGAAATGCGATGGCAGGGAAAGTTTAATTATAGTGCACTTTTTCTTTGTATCGTGGCTGCGGTATTAATTGGAGAATCTCTGACACGAATTCGTTTTGTAAAAGTTTTTTTTCAAGTAATTAATAAATTTTGAGTCCGTTTCGTCGTCCGCAATATTACGAGAAATTTTAAAAAGGGAGTAAAGTGGAAGGCACAGCAGTTTTTGTATAAAAAGTGGTTGAGGAAAACGGTGACCAGTACCTTCTTTGATGGAATAGGTTTACTGCCGCATCGTGAAGCAGCACTGTCAATAAGCTGCTGAGGCATTTTTGGGAGTTTTTTTTTGTCCGTCCTTTTTTCATGAATAGACAAATCGGCAGACATGTGCAAGAGTGATAAACTCATAAGAAGTAGTAAAGAAACAGAAGCGGTATCCAAATGTTCACCTCTGTTGGGGATCCACCCCTACATCTGTGACTTATTCGAAAAAAAATATTTCTTGAAACTAAGATAGTTTTTTTTATGAGCTTGAATGAATTTCAGCACGATTTAAATAATACGTTAGAGTTGCAAAAAACTAATATTCAAAATGTTTTCAACACCACCGGCAAAGACTCCAGGTCAGGAGGCAGAATTTTTTATAGATTTGTCAAAGACCATAAATGTTAATAATCAAAACAAGGACAGAGGGATAAACACCAGACTTCAGGGTCTTGGTACAGACCAGTTGAGTGAAGGGGCCGCAGCGCTCCCAATGGCTTCTAGTAATGCAGGCACTATTTTAAATTCAGAATCAGGGAACAAAAATGGTACCAAGCCTAAAAATAGTTCAAATCGCATGCTTCAATTGGACATGTCGCAACCTCCACCGAATTTGAATAAGGTTCAAAAAGACAAGGGCGGAAGGATAGACTCGTCAAAAGATAAGCACACAGGAGACAGAATTAGCGCTTTAGAGGAGGCGCTAGGGAGAATTGTACTATGTTTAGACCAAATTAATGAAAAACAGCGGGACGTAGGCGAAGTTGCACCACCATTGGCAAATTTAGATAGGGGGTTTTTGCAAAAAGAACCAATAAACAATTTTAGTCATTATAACCAATTTCTATACAGTAACTCTCCAAACGATAATAATTTAAATTTTCGCCAGCAACCATTTCAAGCGATTAAACCTGCTCCTTTGCTGTCAACTTTTAAACCCAATAGCAATCAACAGGCTACTTTAAATGGTACACAACAGCAGCTGCGCAGAGACCAATACGCTCCCCAAAGCTATACACACCAACAATTAAATGAAGGCGGTCAGGACCCAAGAGATTTTAGGCAGCAGGCCTCTACTAATTTCAGTCAAGTACAACATCCACCTAGTAGTAACGTATTACCAAGCTATAACTCTCAACAACCGGCGAGAGGAGTTTATGCTAGTGCACCACAAAATAATAACTGTATGGCTAATTTACCACATAATAGTGGCATGCCAACACCAGGTCCACCAATGGGGTCTTACACAGGGCCTTATTTAGGAATGATCAGGGTTGATAAATGGGGTGTTACTTTTAGCGGTCGCGGTGATTCATCCGTTGAAGATTTTATCTTTCAAATAGAATACTTGCAGGCTCAATACCAATGTCCTTGGCAGGAGATATTGCGCGATTTCCATCGTTTGGTCGTGGATGAGGCACGTAGATGGTATTGGTTGTTTGCTCAAAATAATAACGCGTTAGATTGGACAACTCTGAAAGCAGGCCTAATCCGACAGTATAAATCCAGCCGTAGTGATTTTGAAATACTTCACGAGCTTGTTGAAAGGAAGCAAGTTTTGGGTGAGCCCATAGATACGTTTTTCCACGCTGTATGGCAGCTGCGTTCTAGACTAAGAATTGATATACCAGAACAGGATGTAATTAAAATAGTCAAGCGTAACTTGAATGAAAATCTTCGTAAATACATTTATGCTATGTCCATATATACGGTCGAGCAACTACGTGATGCATGTAAAGAAGTGGAAGTGAGTTTTTCTAGACGAGAGGTACGTTTTGTTAATCAGACTCCAATTCAGACCAAATATCCACAAAAATATCGAGGGAACAACCTCAGTGAAATGGAAGTGAGCACTGGTTATGTAGAGGAAGAGTGTGATGGCTCTGAAAACGTTGCGGAGGTGTCTACACGATCCCAAACACAGGAACATCCGCGGAGGAAAGCGATAGTCTGCTGGAACTGTAATCAGACAGGCCATATGTTTAAGGAATGCACGTCATTGACGAGGAAAATATTTTGTTACAAATGCGGACTGGAAGATGTTTTCAGCCCGAATTGTCCGAACTGTAAGTCGGGAAACGACAGGCGGAACGCAATAGGAACGGGGGAATCGCGCTCCAGACCGAACCCCGTCGAGATACCACAGCATCATCGCAAGAACTAAAAAGTGAGCTATTATTAGGAAAAAAAGTTAGTATATTAGAAAACAGATACAGAACTAATGGGGTTAGTCAAAAAAATAAAAAATTATTGGAAATAAAACCATACGATGAAAAATTTGGAAATTACCTAGAGGTGCGAAACAGGATATTCAGTGAAAAACAGTTGGATGGAGTGAGGAAAGTGTCTAGACGGATTGTTAAGGCACGACAAAGATACAAGCGTCGTAAGTTAATGCGTCAAGTGGTGGCGGCCGCAGTAGGAAGTACAGATAGAGAAGATGAGCGCCCTTACGCAGAGATAATCATCGGCACACGCACAATTAGGGGTTTACTCGACACTGGCGCCTCTGTCAGCATTCTGGGGAAAGGATGTCGAGATTTGGTTGCGGATATAGGCGGCGAGATCAAGCGTTTTTACTCTCAAGTACGTACTGCAGGCGGACGCAAACACACAGTGATCGGGAAGTTGAACGCGGTAATAAATTATGAAGGCAAAAATCGAGAAATCGAATTTTATCTTTGTCCATCTCTAGAACAGGAAGCATACCTAGGCATCGATTTCTGGAAAAAGTTCGAACTCGCTCCAAAGATTGTTGGCGTTGCAGAAGTCACTGTCCCAAATTATAGCGAACAAAATTCAGTAACAAGCGAGCCATCTTGTAATCTTTCGGTCAATAAGGTAGAACACTCGTTGACGCCTGATCAACGTGAGCGGTTGGATATCGTAAAGAAAGAGTTTCTAACTTATGAGGAACATGGACTTGGGCAAACAAAGCTTGAAACCCATACTATCAAACTCATCCCTGGTGCTGTGCCTATAAAGGATAGGCATTATCCACTCTCACCAGCGATGCAGGAAGTCGTCTACACGGAGATAGATAAGATGTTAAAGTTGGGAGTAATCGAGACAAGTAATAGTGCATGGTCTAATAGAACTACGGTGGTGCGGAAACCCGGAAAAAATCGTTTCTGCCTGGACGCGCGTAAACTTAACACTCTTACTATAAAAGATGCATACCCACTTCCTAATATAGAAGGCATTCTCAGCCGAGTGGATTATACCAACTATATTAGTAGTGTTGACCTGAAAAACGCGTTCTGGCAAATAAAATTGGAAGACGATTGCAAAGAATATACGGCGTTTACGGTGCCTGGGCGTCCGTTATACCAGTTTGTGATGATGCCCTTCGGCCTTTGCAACGCCGCACAAAGGCTTTGTCGTCTCATGGATCGGGTCATTCCACAAAGACTGAAGGATAACGTTTTTGTCTATCTGGATGACTTGCTGGTGGTGGCTCCTGATTTCGATTCACATATGTCGGTGTTGCGCGAAGTTGCCAGATGCCTGAAGGAGGCTAACTTAACTATAGGATTAGAAAAATCACATTTTTGTTTCAAGGAGCTAAGGTACCTGGGATTTATCATCGGAGGCGGCATGCTCAAAACCGACCCCGAAAAGGTAGCGGCGATAACACGCATTCAAGTTCCTCGCAGCGTCAAAGAAGTTCGTAGCTTCTTAGGCACTGCCGGCTGGTATCGTCGGTTCATTCGGAATTTTGCAGAGCTAGCTGCACCGATAAGTGATACCCTAAAAAAAAAGGTGAAATTTCAAATGACTCCACCCGCTATTGAAGCTTTTGAGCGGCTGAAACTTGCGCTTACAACCGCGCCTGTGTTAACATATCCGGATTTTTCGAAGCCATTTTGGATTCAATGTGATGCTTCACATGTTGGTGTTGGGGCAGTTCTGTTTCAGAAGGATGATAATGACAATGAGCGTCCCATTGCATTTTACTCTCAAAAGCTGAACCAGTGTCAAAAGAACTATAGTGTAACTGAGAAGGAGTGCCTGGCAGCCATCTTGGCGGTTGAACGCTTCCGACCATATGTAGAGATGATGCATTTTACAGTAGTGACTGATCATGCAAGCCTCAAATGGCTCATGACCATGAAAGATTTACACGGCAAGTTGGCAAGATGGTCTCTACGTTTGCAAGCGTTTGATTTCAAAATTGAGCATCGGAAGGGCGCGGACAACATTGTAGCTGACATGCTCTCACGCTCTGTAGAAGAAACAGAAATGCAAGAGGACGTAATATTTGATTTTGACACCACTGAATTTGAGTCGCCGGAATATATGGAGTTAATAAAAACAGTTCAAGAAAACCAACAAAAGCTGCCTGATATGAGAGTAGAAAGTGGAATGGTGTTTAAGAGAACAGAATTTGACAGAGGTAACCTGACTTTAGAGGAAAATGTTTGGAAACTGTGGGTCCCGGAGGCGCTTAGATCGGCTCTTATAGAAAAGGCCCATGACATTGAGACAGCATCACACGGAGGAGTCGCGAAAACTGTACACCGACTTCGCCAATTTTATCACTGGCCAGGAATGGTGATACAAGTTCGTAACTATATCCGAAAGTGTACAGTCTGTAAAGAGACAAAATCTGTGAATTACGAAATGAGACCATCTATTGGTAAAGAAGTTTTCACCGAACGACCTTTCCAGAAACTATACATAGATTTTCTGGGTAAGTACCCTAGGTCGAAAGGCGGGAACGCATACATCTTTATAGTGCTGGACCATTTTTCGAAATTTGTATTCTTGAAAGCGATGCATGAGGCTACGGCAAGTAATGTGGTTACATTTTTAGTTCATGATATATTCCACAAATTTGGAGTACCCGAAGTTATACACTCCGACAACGGGAAACAGTTTGTGTCTAAGGAATTTCAAAAACTTATTGAGACCTACAAAATAAAACATCTTCGAACGGCCTTTTACTCACCCCAAGCTAACGCAGCGGAACGAGTAAATCAGTCGGTGCTCAACGCCATTAGGGCATATTTGGAAAAAGATCACCGTGACTGGGATCTGTATCTGACGGAAATAGAATGTGCGTTACGCAGTTCGATCCACCAAGCCACCGGAGTTACTCCTTACTTTGCGCTTTTTGGCCAGCATATGTTTTCCAGCGGCTTGGATTATAAACTTGCTCGGAAATTGCACGCAATGGACGACAACGAAATAAGGCTGCTGCAGCGTGAAGACCGTCTCGCGCTCATCCGCGACAAGATAAAGGAAAACCTACATAGTGCCTATGAAAAGAGTGCGCGCAGGTACAATATTCGTAAACGTGAAGTTAAGTTTGAGCCTGGTCAGGAGGTGTATAAGCGAAACGTGATCTTAAGCGATTTCAAAAATGCCATTAATTCTAAATTTTGTCGTAAATTTTCTAAATGTCGGATAAAAAGCGTAATTGGCAATAATATGTACGAAATCGAACGTTTAGATGGAACGCCGATAGGTCCTTTTCACGCTATGCATCTTAAACAATAACCACCAGAATATTTCGAAATAATCTCTTGACTTTAAAATCAGTATGGTTATCCTTATAAGCTGATAAAGTTTGGCCGGCTTACTCAGTCTGAGGGTAGATTTCAGGGTGTGGGTGTAGCTCACGTTGGGCACTGGCAAACAGACATAACCACATTTTTTCCACTGTCCCTGTTGCGATTCGATTTATCTTCTCTTCCAAAGACAGAGATTTGTTGCATGTGGTGGTTGATACAAATCAAAATATGTTGCGAATCAAGCGAGACCATAAGTACTGCTGAAAATTTTCGTTCAAGTCTCATTTCCGTTCTAGCACGTCACCGCAAGGTTAAAACAGCTCTTTAAAACATTCACCAATATTCAAATTTCCTATTGGGATATTCGGTTGAATGTTTTTGTAGAAAAAAAAAACAGTTATGTCAAAGTAAGTTTTTTTTTGTTAAAAAAATCGGGTGATTTAGACAAAGAGAAATGTCATTTAAAGGGCGTTACACACACACACACACACACACACACACAAGTAATTTTCGGTTTCGATCGCTGACCGTTTGTTAAATTCGCCGTCGATGAACTTACCCAGCAAACAGAAAGACGCTTGGAAATTAACTTAATTTATGTTCAGTAAATGTACTTCGTATTTTTGCAAAGTGAATGGCCATATTCGCGGTTTTGTTGGGTCACAGCTGGGGCTACTTTGGAAAAAGTATATGAGTGTGAGCATACTGGTGCGACTGCTTCCAAAGAAGTTTCTTTATAATGCTGGTCAAACATAGTTGGTAATGAAATTCTGCATTTGCTGTGATAAATCGAAATCATGAATGCGATTGGCATTTTGTGGACTTTTTGTCCGGTCTTGTTTGTAAAAAAAAATAGGCTATGAAAACATTTGGAACTGAAAACTATTTCCATGCGTTTAATCCTAAGTCACTAAAATTGTTTGCTGGGTTGCTCAGGCAAATAACAGCAAAAGCATTTTCTATGTTTGTGTGTGCATGTGTGCAATCGCTGACTTTGGTTCGGTGGTATACTGAAATTTATTCAAGAGCGAAAAACGATTAAAACTTTGTGGACGATAGACGTGTTTTGCGCTGCTAAAATTTAATTTGTAAAAAGACAACGTTCAGTTCACTTTAAATAAATTTATTGCCGGCTAGCTTGGCCAAAAACTTAAGCAGTTTAATTGTACACGCATTAAGATTACAATTTAATAAACGTGAGTTTTTACCGAGAGTGCAATCATTTTTATTGAATATTTTTAAATGTGCAAATATACATACAGGTTGAACGGGCCCATGCAAGCGGAATAAAATAAACCACCATTTTTGACTGGTGGTCAAAGTCCTCGTGGCAATTTGCCCGGATATTTAAATAACGTAAGTTTGTACATTTTGCTTAAAGCCATTTTGGCCAAAAGTTAAAATCAGTGTTTTCATGAAACCCACAGGGTGCTGGGCAGACTGAACAAACGAGCTACGCAGAGGTGTCGCAGCTTTCATACCTTGTTGGTTCACCTAATCGTAAATTTTTCCACCTTGTGGACAACTTCGGTAAGCTCTATCAAAATAAAATCTTGGATCGCTCCTTAAGAACGCGAATCCGTAGTGAAAGATTCTGTTCCAGTAAACCTATTCTGAAAAATTCGCCTTGAACGGGCCCAATGACGTAGATGAAAAAAGGTAATCACGTAAATAAAAAAAACCAATGACGTAGGTGAAAGAAAGCAATCACGCAATCACGTAAATGAACCAAATATTACGTAGATCGGAAAGCAGAACATAATCACGTAATTAAAAAGTAAAAATATCACGTCGGCAAAAATTAAAAGTCAAGTAGGTGATTTTCATAAATCGATCTCGGCCAAATTGTGTAAGATTGTGGTGTTACCACGGTTAAACCCAAAAATGAAGGGCTGAAGGCTATGGGCCTCAAATAATCAAAAATTTGTACTTGTGAACTTCAGCACGAGTGGTGTAGCACGATTGGTGTGGTGAATTTATTTATTATTTTCGAATATAGGCATACACATATAAGAATTATTTCGCGATTTTCTAAATATTATCATTATTTTGAATATTATTTAATATCATATTTAATCATTGATGTTTTTGTATGGCCACCTAGCGGGCCAAAGAATAATTTTCTTTTTGCGTTTGGCAACCCCGAAATTTTAATTACTGTCGCACAAGTAAACCTCCTTGCAGAGCTCTACCAGGTAGGATAGGACATTTTTTTTTTGTATTAAGCGTTTCTTGGTTCTAACGCAGTACCAAGTAACATTTTCAAAATAAAACTTAATTGATTTGTTGAGGGGGCCTAAAGTATTCGAAATCATAAAAAAAAAACACAACACGTTGTTGAATTTGGGGAAAATTATTCTTTATTCAAATTGCATAAAAACATAATTTTATGTCGTTTCTTAAGTGTGTTTTGTAACCTAAAGGGAAATTATTTAAAATTTATTTCGTTTATAAATCTTAAACTTAGTTTCCAACAGTGGATGTTGGTGTCATTGTATTATTGTAAAGTCAAATGTAGATTTAGTTTGGATCATAAATTCCAAAACTATTGGTTTGTAAATATACATATGCATTGGTAGAAATATACTCATACACATGTATATATGAAGATAGGGAATAATTTCTTGAATAAAATTAAATATTTGTGAAAATACAAAAATCCATATGTCGTGCTAACTTGAGATAGTAAGGGGGGGATTCTTAAATGGGGGTTGATACATTTGGGATACTGCGTATAAGATGAGTTAAAGTCTCTTTTGAGGCGTTTGGCCACGAAGGGTTAGGGCTGCATATCAAGTGTAATAAGGTGCAGTATGGTAGGGAGGGTCACATTAAGGATCATTCCATCGAGATCCGGTCTGTCAGTTTGTCGCTTCGTGTAAAATTATTTTGGTTATTTTGGCATGAGTTTTTTTCTCTAATCTTGTTCCATTCCGATGAAAGTCGGAGTATTGTATGCTCCACGACCGGATGTGGAGGTAGGATAACCCCGCCCGAAGGTAAAATGCTAGCCGGTGCAAACCACAACCGGTTCGATGAACTAGGAGTCATAACAAATTTCACCACAAACAGCAATAACAACACTTGCAACAACAGAAGCCCTTGTACCCCTTTGAAAACAAGAACATGTGAAAAACTTGACTTGCTCTTGTAAGTCTATAATTGTAAGTCTATATCTCGAAAACAAAGCAATTTATGAAAAATATTATCTATTTTTTTCGACTTATTTTGTGTTGCTTTATGTGAAAACTTGACGATGTTTACATTTCTTGAAATTTCTTCATTTTCTTCTCGTATTATTTATTTAAGCTTTGATATGTATCTCAAAATTGATATGGATATCGAAAAATTTTATTTAATTTTTCCAATTTATATAATTTTTTATTTTAGGTCGATTTGTCAAAAAAACATCGCCAAATTGACGGGCCACGAAAATCGGAGTCGTGCCTAAATCTGCATCTCAGCAAGGCTACCATTTTTGGCTATTATCGACCAAGTGCCACCTCTTAACTTTGATCATAGGCATTAAGTGTCGTTAAAAACAAAACAAATAGAAGATAAATTTTAAGAAGAAAATTAAAAATAACTTTCATTTCCCCACTAATGGCATTTACTGTCAAAAAAAAAAAAATAAAAATCTCTTAACGAAGAGATTCATAGCTAAATCTACGGTAAAAACGTAGTATAGGATCTTTTGTGCAGAATTACATGCTCTACAAACGGAATCTCATGGATTCCGGAACAGGCCTGTTAAATAGTTTCTTTTGAAACAACACTTTTTGATTACGTTTTTATTTTTCCCCTATAGCTCTATTTTCTATAAAAAAAAAAATTGCTCATTCTTGTCAAACTGTACTTTTGGAAATTTTTTTTTGCAATAATTTTTCTTTCAATTTATATAGGTAAAAATACTAGATGGTGGCGATGGAAAATGTAGTGCTGAATTTACTGTAGCTCCTGAACATCTTAATCGCTTGGGTGGTCTACATGGTGGATTTACAGCAACATTGGTTGATATGATTTCAACATATGCGCTAATGTCAAAACCAAGCCATGCTGGATTATCAGTCGATATTCATCTAAGTTACCTGAAAGCAGCTAAGGAAGGCGATGAAATACTTATCGATGCTAATTGTATAAGATGTGGTCGACGGTTAGCCTTTATTGATTGTGAGTTACGCCATAAAAAAGATGGATCCATCATAGCGAAAGGTACTCATACAAAATTTGTTGATATGAAACAATAAATAAGCTATCGAATGTTATCGTTAAGATAGATGATGTAAAATTAATTGTTAAATATAACGATGTACGAAGTTTAGTTTTTGCTAAAAATGTATATTTTGATATGTTGATTTATGTACACATATAATTATGTTTATTATATTATGTTTACATAATTACATAATTTTAAATAAACAAAATAATAATCTTAGGTAGGAAGCATTCTTATGCGTTGTTCTCACTATCTTGGTTAACCAAACTATAATCAAGAAATACCTAAAAGTGAAAATCCGCGTTTAAACTACAAATCTAGGCTAGTTTTTTCTCTAACAGTATTTCTTTGGTTAATTCACTAAATTCTCATATAAATCGGAAATCTATTATATGGCAAACTAGGCATAAACTAACTAAATCGCCTCAACCAGGCAAATGAGAATGGGAATCGTATAGCTGAAACATGTGGTAAGAAGATAGACCGTACAATAAGAACTAAGAAAGAAAAACTAATTTTAAGATCATTTCTTTTTTTTACTTTAAAATCGTTATTGTTTTAATTTTAAATACAATACTTTTATTTATTGCAATAGTTATGTATATCGTTAATTTGATAAAGTTCTCTAATGATTTAAAATGCTCAACTTCTTTGTTGGCTTATTACTGATATGAACACAATGTGAGCAACAGGCTTCAGGAGGCGTTATTTCAACCTCATCTGTACCACATTTGACATCTGGACATTTGTCTCGCATGCAAATGACTTGCGCATGGCGACATTCACATTTGGTACAAGTATCTGGTGTCCAAACCTCATTAATAAGGCGCGTTGTACCGCTTTGATCAACACAGTGATTACGTTTCAGTTTTGATGCACCCGTACCCACTGCAGCAGGCTCTTCATCCCTAGCATTGCTGCAGCTTTCTTCCAGCTTATGCAATTTCTTATGCAGCTTCTTCAGTTCTTGCTGGAAGCTACCTATAACTTGCTCTAAGCCACTAACACGTTCTTCATTGAGTTCATACAAAGTTTCCATATCATTCGCCACTATATTGCCGTCAGCCTTTTCAATTTGTTCCTCCACAATGGCACGTCTATGACGTCTTTGCTTAACATATGTCTGCGGCACATAAGAGTCGAATATTGGCGGCATGCTTTGACATTGGCCACAATCTTGCCATAAATATAAATTAATACCTCTTATATCTTCGCATTTCTTGAAACCACCTTGCTTTTTGGGTAACACGAAAACATCATCCGTTGCTTCTTGAATGTTATCGCCAACATCGCAGAGTACACGTCCCAGATTGGCCTGTTTAATTTGCTGCAGTTGCTCTGGTAGAAAAACTGTTGGATTCTCATAGTAAAAACGATCACCATCACGCAAACGTCGCATCTGTTCAACCAGTAGACATTGGAAAAGTGGACCTACTTTCCCACCAGATACTTGTTCTTCAAGTACACCACCAACCCAAACATCAATATTATCGGGATGTCCATAAAGTTCTTTAAGTTTGCGTCTGATATCGGCATCAATAATCTCTTGTTGTAAATCGTCGAATGTCTCGGCACGCGTGAGATTGCAAAATTGACGATATACATTGTAACTGGGTATACCATGATCACGACCACGTTGTATGTTGATTGCTGCCAAATCTAAGGCAACGGCATGTGTTGCTTGAAAAAGTTTTTCTGTAAGCTCTGTATTTAAGTTCTGATCGGGTTTCTTAAGCTTTGCAGGCACAGAAAACATACCACGCATAAGTGGGTCGACACCACCCTCATAGGCAATACGCCAGGGTGCGAAAAATGCCTTATGCAGCTGCAAGTGTCCTTGTGGTATCGGTTGGAAGCTTGAATTCAGACGATGCAGCACTGGATTGATGATTGTGTGTCCAAATCGCAAGGCGGCCGTGGCAAATTCATTTGCTATAGTCGGATTAACATTAGGATTATAACCGCGATACTCGCCCAACATACGCATGCCGCTTTCGCCTACAATCAACGGTAGCCAGTGCTTAAACGTGATGTGTTGCATTTGAGCTCCAACAATCTTACGTGTCTCTTGGAACAGCGTATCACCGTCCCAGTGGGGATTAATATCGCGCAGCTTAATCGCTATGCGATTATGTTCTCGCATCCAAATAGTGTGCATGGCTAGCAGACCGATTTGTTCATTCACGCGTATATCGCCGGCGACAAAACAATTCATTTTGTTCTCATCCAGATTGCGACGACAATCCATGCCGTCTTGCGGTGCTGCAAATGGCAACATATCCTTTTGTTTTGGAAAATGTACTCCTACACGTAAAAGCCCATCATCCGTAGTGAGATTTCGCAATTCCTGCGCAAACTGGAAACTATAGCCGTAAACTTGTGAGGCATCAATAAATGAAGTCAATTGGTTGATTTGCTCACGATGCTGTACGCTGTCAAAGAACACTGATGTCATGCCAGAACCACAAATCGAACTGGAACGCACAACATCAATGCAACGGCGATTTTTAACGCGTGGATCGTTTGGTGGCACTTCGATAGGATAGCATGGCGGTGCAAATTCACAAGTCTTCTTACAATCAACGCCATCCCAACTTTCGGAGCTGACCGATGGTATAGCATGATCCAAGTCATGGTCGAGAAATTGTCCCCATTGCATGACCATATGTGTGATTGTGTCATCGGGAGTAATCTCTTTTGTGGATATTAATGAGGTTGAGATTAAACGTGCACTTGGCTTAGGATATCCAGCGTAAAGTTTATTTTTCATCCAACCGATAGGCATGCTAAATCCATTCTCGTAAATTGGTGAAGCAATACGCCGGAATGCAGTCAAAGAGGCACCCCATGTAGGATGTTGCAAGTTATTGCAGGTACCATCAATTGAGCGGTACTTCGAGTGATAGCACATATCTGTGCAGTTTGGCATTTCGCGAGGTTCCATGCAGCCAGAAAGTTGTGCAACCAAATTGAGATGTTCGCGTGAGAGCAAATCCTTGAATTCATATTTATCGCTTGGCATTGTGAGGTTATCTCCCATCTGCACATGTTTCCGTATGTTGACCAAAGTGCGTTCGTAGATTTCAGCAGCACGAGCCAATTGTCGTGCTTCGCCGACGGGAAAGCGAAAAACGCGCAGTAGATCACTGTAGTTAGGTGGTGCTGGAGTGCCATTTGCTGTGTTGCGTGTGCGATTTGAGAAAAGTGTATCGATAGTGTTATTTATGGCCAAATCAATTTCCTTGGCAGCTTCTTCAAAAGCGATGCGTACATAACGATCACCGGGTGCCAGATCGACGTTATTGCTGTAAATAAAGAGAAAAAAATTTGAAATTCTATATATTAACGAACATATAGTCATATTTTTTATTGCTTATTTAAATTATTTACAATTTAACTGAGTTCTTTAAGGGAGTCATTGAAAGCAGACAACCTCGAGAACATGGTCGTACCAGCACAAGTGATGTCGAACGTTTAGTGCGCCCAAAAGAAGTCGTCACGCCAGAAATCTTCGATAAAGTCCATGAAGTGATATTGGATGATCGGAAAATGCAAGTGCGAGAGGGAGCTGAGGCTGTACATTTGGAAATAAACGCAACAGAATGACTACTTCAAAGGAGAGTATGGCACAATCCGAACGGGTATTTGCACCGTTTCGTTATATTGAACGAAATATGGATACATCACAAAACACCAGAGGCCAAGAAATTTTCAAGATAGTGGGTTTCTTTGGTAAAATGTGCCACAAAGAAAGCCATGGTGGGTCTATCGGCTAACAAGATCATGGCCACTGTGTTTCGGGATGCACGCATCCACATTAATTATTTTCATAAGGGTGAAACGATCACCAGCATATATTATTCAGAGCTTTTTGATGGGTTCGATATTGATTTGAAGGAGAAGCGACCGCATTTGGCGAAGAAAAAATAATTCTTTAATCAATAGTGTGTAGTCACCATGGCAAAAATCCATAAATTGGCCTCCTAACTGCTACTCCATCCATCACGTTCTGTAGATATAGCAACCTGCAACTATTTCTTGTTTTCAAACCTGAAGAAATGTATTGGCGGTAAAAGATTTGTCTGCTTTCAATGGTTGTAGAACATAAAATTAACGACGCATCTTGCTCAAAATTTCACACTGGCCTGTTAATAGATAATAGTTAACAAGAGCAGTATTGAATTGAAAGTTATTTTGCGTATATATAAAGAGGTATACGATATCCTCATAAATCAAATCACATCTATTCACTAATTTGACTGCTCATATTAAAGCTATTATCACGGATCATTGCAAAATTTATTAGCTACTACATACAAACAGTTCCTTAATGAGAAACATATTTTCCCTTGCAAGTTATGTGAAAAGTTAACCACATCATCTGCTATGCACAAAGTACACCAACTAAATCAATGATTCTGTTTTCAGTATGTCCTGGGAGGAAATAAAAAAATGTGCATATTTTATGCAAAACAGCTTAGAAAAGTGGGTGCCTTCGTAATGGCGCCACTATCCTTATAATTGGGTGAAAAGTTGGTTACTTAAGTGACAACACAGAAAAGAAAAAAATGCACAAAACTGGGCAAAGTAAAATGAATTTAATTAACCGCGTACGAGTACGGCACAGGCATTAGCGCGGAAAACAAAGCGAACTTCAAGTCAAAAAAGTTGTAAAGTTTCCGCCACCAATTGTTGTGTTTCTCCAGATCCAACAGCACTTGCAGTTAGCATCCATAGCTGCGTAACATCATGCAAACGTAGCTGATTACATATTGCTGCGGGCTGTGGGGCATAACGAATGGGACAAAAATTGTTGCGGTAATGTTATGCAGCTGATTGGACAAATAGAGGACGGACTTGGGGGGAAGGGCACGGAAACACTTTTGTACAAGTGCTTTAAAAATAAAACTACATAATCTCCTGTGCTTGTATAAGTAAAACTATGACAAAACCAAAACCAGGATAAAGCTTATAAAGACAAGGATAAGCGGGTTCAAAACAAGCATAATACAAGGACTTATGATGTACGAGTTGTTAGTTGTAGTGTTGTAGTTGTTGCAGTTGCAAATATGCGGACATTCCTTTGTTGAAGGGTGAAGCGCACACATACACACATTACATTCAACTGTGTGCATTTCAACCCTGCAGGAAAAATATCGCTGAGTTAAATTGGCTTCAAAGTGCAGCTTAATGACTAATAAAAATTTAATAACGTGTTAGCAGTTGAAGTATTATGAGTAAGAGGGTATTGAAATATGCCGTCTGATAATACCGACAGCTAATCACAGAGCTCAAGGAAAAAAAAAATGATTCGCGTTTTTATTCAAATCTTTCGCAAAGAGATTTGTTAAGTCCAAATAATTTTGGATCCCATCTAATACGAAAAAAAATCCTCAATTAATACGATCAGCTTGAAGTGTACGGATCGTTCGAATAGTTAAATCGATTGATTACAATAGTTCTATTCCTTTAGGAAAGGGATAACACGTGTTTTCTACCCAAATTGTTCCCCAGGGAAAGATGATTTACCTGGCTTAATCGATCCAGCAGAATTTGCCGATGGGGTTCCAATTTACCAAATCATTTTATCTGCAGGGTTTCATACTCACAAGCGTTCTTTTGGGAAAGAGACAATACGGTTTTACTGACCAAATCATTCCGATAGGAAATGCCACTCTTGAAAATTAACAATGCAGGCATTATATTTTGGTCTCTGTCTAGGTTTTGCTCATGTTTTTGATCATGGACTTGATCCTGACTTAAGAAATAAAGAAATACTGCAAAAATTGCTAATGGGTGTTGATTATGTTTTTGAAAAGCAGTTGGGTTTGTTACCATATTGAAAGGTGAATTTGTGTTCGAAAGGGGCGTGACATACATTATCATAGTGAATCAGTCTTAGTCTTGGTTATTTCTCGACACAAAGACCAAGACGCTGATATAACCTGAAAATCATACTCAAGACTTAGTGTTCAAGACCGAGACTGCTATGGTCTTAATCAAGTGGATAAGCCAGACTAAAATGGGGTGAGGCATGAACACTGGTGTTCAAGATCAAGATCAAGGCCTAAATTATGATCAAGACCGAGACTAAGACTGATTGCCCAAGACCAAGGCTCAAACCAAAACCAAGACCAAGACAAAGACAATGAAGATAATGACGACAACAGCAAAAAAAGATCGCTTACTAAAGATATACTAAGAAAAAAAGAATTGCAAATCTTAAAAAACATGAAAACCAAATTTATTCTTTTGTTTGAACAATCGCTGTGGGGGAGAGGTGAAATTTTTAATTTTAACATCATGAAATTTACGGACAGCACATTTTTTTTCCTACAGTGTACGCAAGCATACTAAATGTTGTTACATATCGCTGTAATAGTAATAGCATCGTCATCTCTAGATGATGATGACGATACCTTCTTCCTGTTTAGCTGTTTGTCAGTTGTGCTGGTTGCTTCTCTTCATTTTAGTTGTGCACAACTAGAGCTGGAATTTTGTGGTTAGTGCTGAGTTTACCCCAATTGTAGTCAAAGGATTAAGAACGGGGGGGTGGTTGTAGCAAAAAGTTCACATAGAGAAATAGTGTAAAGGAATGTGTTTGCTCAGTAAGAGATTTGCGGAATTCTTCGAGTGTTGTTGGCATTAGTGTTATGCTACTGCTACGTGTAGATATTGCTGCAATTGCAGTTCCTTTGGGAAGAAGTTTATCCTAAGTTTCATTTCTTTTCAAGCATTTTTCTCTGGTCTAGTCTGGTAACTTCTTGTTGTTTTTAGTTGACGCCAAAGGCGCTCAAGGTTCCCTACAGTTGGATGAGGAAGCTGCTTGCATCGCTGCACATTGTGTCAGTTAAGGAAATTAAGTAAATGTCGCTATGAAGACATGCAAAATTTACATTTGATATTAAACTTATAATTATGGTGAAAATTTCTTTTGTTCTTTTTTACAATTGAAATTAATTAACTGTGCGGAAAAATATTTGGTTTGCTGTAAAAGATTAAGTTATAAAGTCAGTTACAGAAGAGTCAAAAACTTCCTCTTCACGAATTTGAACATGATTTTTCTCTATTGCGTCAGAATTCAAAGGAATCTGTGCTCTAAAGTGCAGAAATCACTGTTTCGAGGCATCTACATATATTTATATAATCATCATCATTATTATATAAATAGGCAAACGAAATCGGTTCAGTTCCAGTTTCTATGCCTTAATCTCAACATATTTGCTTGAGGGGGTCTAAAATGTACCCCCGAGGAGTTATAGGCTTAAGACTGATTTTCTGACTTGTTCAAGAAAAAAAATTTTCTTGGATCACCCTAACGTTTTAGAGAAAACGCCTTTTAATGGCGAGGTTTTAGCTAATTGTAAGAGCTTTCAGATAATGTATATGGTTTATAGGGTTTAAAAGTATTTCGCAAAGTTCTGGACCTGTAAAGTTGATATTTTAATATTTTCCCAATTTTTTGACTTTGGCGGCCATTTTAGTATGAAAAGTTCCTATTAACATACACTTTTATAATTTTTTTCTAAATCCTTGTTAAATTGCCTTTAATTCGAACGCACATTTGTTATACCAATTTTTTAAATTTGAGTTCGGAAAAAATACTTTTCTATGTAACACACGGGTTACTCGCATGCGTTGCGCTGCATATGATGTGCGCGCTACTCGTGCTGCTCTTTATCTACTGGAGCCTTCAAACGGAAAAGTATTTTTTTCTGACCTCAATCAAAAAGCTGGTATAACAAATGCAGTACGGATTAAAGGAAATTTAACAAGGATTTAAAAAAAAATTATAAAAGAGTATGTTAATAGGACCTTTTTCATACTAAAATGGCCGCCAAAGTCAAAAAATGGGGGGAAAAAATTAAAATATCAACTTTAAAGGTCCAGAACTTTGCGAAATCCTTTTAAACCCTATCAACAATATACATTATCTGAAAGCTCTTACAATTAGCTAAAACCTCGCCAAAAAAGGTTTTCTCTAAAACGTTAGGGTGATCCAAGAAATTTTTTTTTCTGAAACAAGTCAGAAAATCAGTTCCTCCTCGGAGGTACATTTTAGACCCCCCTCCAGGTGAAATTTTTTGTAAGTCAAGGCCTTTTCTATCGTTTCTCAGACGCTTTGTAACCTTATGAAATATACACTGTATAAATCTTTGTAGTTAAGTGGACGGTGACACGCCCGCTAATGGAAAAAAAAGCCCTCACAGCTAAACCGTTGCATCTATTCTTATAAAATTTAGTATGCCGATAGGGTTAACGTTAATATGACCATTATGTTGTTAAGTGGACGATACCGCGCCCCTAAATGAAAAATCGCTCTCGGTAAGCAAATAGAATTCTTTAAGAATGGATTAATCCAACCAAATTTCACTCAAACACTAAGAATAGTAAGTGAAAGATCGGAGCAAAAACTAGTTGAATTCGGTCAAGAGGGCATGGCTCCTCTCGTACAAGCAAAGTTTTCAAAATACTACAGTGTAGGGTATTTAATTTTTGACCAGGCCAAAGGTAACACCCTTAGTAGTTAATTTTTGCCAACGACGTCAATATTCAATTTTCCAAGCTATCATAAATTAAAATAAAGGTACATATCTTAACTCCACACAAAGAACAATGGATGATATCTCGAAAGTAAGGATTCAATAAGATTTGTTAAAAGGTGGAGTTTAATGAAGAAGTTTATGCCTAGCCGATGTCATTGGGAAAAATGACTTGCACTATATTCTGGAATTGCAATATAAGCCTTTTAAAAGAAAAAAAAAAGTTTTAATATGCAGGCCTCTGTTATTTTTTTACTCATATATGACTACTAGTGTGTATCGAAAAACGAACACCCAATTCCACACTCAAATTATGAAAGAAGAGAGCTAAAAAATTCAGGGAATATAAATTTTTTTACTTTAAAATAAATTCCTAGCTGGCCAAATGGCCATTGTTTATAAAAACCGAGTGATTTTGTACTGGAGCCTATCTTACGGTAAATTTTTTTCCAAAAAATACCATAGATATCGATTCGTGGTCTAAAATAACTTATGTGTGCAAATTTTCAGAGAGATCGTATGGCGTGCAGGACCGTCAGCAAAGGAATAAGAAACGATTATCTTCAATGAAACGAATACTTTTTGTACTGGAGCCTATCTAACGGCAGATTTTTGTCCAAAAAACACTACAGATCTCAGTTCGTAGTCGAAAACAACTTATGTATGCAATTTTTCAGAGAGATTGTATGACGTGCAGGAGTGTCAGCAAAGAAAAAAAAGCACTTATTTTCAATCAATCGTTTAATTGTTGTACTAGAGTCCATCTAACGATTCATTTTTTCAAAAAAAAATTGTGGTACTTGATTCATCATAAAAAATAAACTATGCGCCCAAATTTTAAGATTGGTGGAACGACCTGTGGAAGTGTCAGCGAAGGAATAAAAAATGGTATACAGCCATTTCATGCCTATTGTAACAAGATCTGCCACACCCCTTCCAAATTCGCTGAAATCTGGTACATGGTTTCGTTTCATGCTTAAACTTTGAGAAATGGCAAAAAAAAATTTGGCGATTTTTTTTTGTGGCTAGTGGAGGGGTACAAAAAGTCGAAAAATAGGTAAAATGTAAATTTAGTAATTTTTACCAAATACAAAAAACTTTAACTTGTGCGCATAGAATGATTCAATCCCTTTCTAAAAATGGTTCAAACATAAAAATGAGATAAGAAATGTTCCAGCTATGGGTAATTTTCTGATCGGACCCTTTTTTAAATTTTCAAAAAATCATAACTTCTAAGTATGTCTCGAATACCAATTTTCTCTCTTTTTTGGCTGAAAGATTATTTTTTTTTATCTTTCCAAAAAAAATATTTTGTAAGGTTACAAAAGTGTACTCGGGCACGTTTTTTGTAGTTTAGTACTAAAATAGTAATAAATGTAGTAATTTTTATCAACTACGAAAAATTTTATTTATTTATTTATTCAGCTTATAGCCTGATTCAATGCCTTCCCAAAACAGGTCTAAACATGAAAATCGGTTAAGAAATGGCCAAGTTATTGGTAATTATTTGAGGAGAGTTTGTTACATTTTACCTATTTTTCGACTTTTTGCACCCCTCCACAAGCCACAAAAAAATCGCAAAATTTTTTTTTTGCCAGTTCTCAAAGTTCAAGCATGAAACGAAACCATTTACCAAATTTCAGCGAAATCGGAAGGGGTGTGGCAGATCTTGTTACAATAGGCATAAAATGGCTGTATACCATTTTTTAATCCTTCGCTGACACTCCCACACGTCGTTGCACCAATCTTAAAATTTGGGTGCATAGTTTATTTTTTATGACGAATCGAGTACCAAAATTTTTTTTTGAAAAAAATGAATCGTTAGATGGACTCTAGTACAAAAATTAAATGTTTGATTGAAAATAAGTCCTTGTTTTTCTTTGCTGACACTCCTGCACGTCATACAATCTCTCTGAAAAATTGCATACATAAGTTGTTTTCGACTACGAACTGAGATCTGTAGTGTTTTTTGGAAAAAAATCTGCCGTTAGATAGGCTCCAGTACAAAAAGTATTCGTTTCATTGAAGACAATCGTTTCTTATTCCTTTGCTGACGCTCCTGCACGTCATACGATCTCTCTGAAAATTTGCACACATAAGTTATTTTAGACCACGAATCGATATCTATGGTGTTTTTTGGAAAAAAATTTACCGTAAGATAGGGTCCAGTACAAAATCACTCGGATTTTATAAACAATGGCCATTTGGCCAGCTAGGAATTTATTTTAAAGTCAAAAAATTTATATTTCCTGAGTTGTTTATCTTTCTTCTTTCATAATTTGAGTGTGGAATTGGGTTTCAAAACTCGTCCATATATTTCAATACACACTAATGACTACAAATCAATTTCAATTCTAAAATAATTGCAACTTACTTGATTTTCACCAGCGCTGAAGCCGTAATACGACCAAATTCATTTTTCAATGAACATTCATAGCGTCCACCATCCAAAATGGTGACATTTTTAACAAATAAACTGCCAGCACCGCTGATCTGATATTTTTCCCTTAAAAACACATTCGGGTCAATTATGCGACCATCACGACGCCATGTTATCTGAAAGAGCCAGACAAAAAAAGAAAAAAGGATTTCCCATTTTATTTTGCAAATCCTTTAACACCACCACCACAAATGACAAGACCACACCAACCTGTATGCTTTCGTCATCATCCTCTGCTTTACATGGCAATTCAATGGTTGTCCCGGTGAATGCTTCCAAATCATAGGGTTCAATTATTAATTTTGGTGCAGCACGAGTACGTTCCACTTTGATGGTGGCCTCAACTTTAGTCATGCCATTTTCATTTGTTGCAATGCAAGTGTATACACCTATGCGGGGGGCGGAGACAGTAATAACAAATATTTAATTAATGATTCACTTGCAGCTTGGTCATGATGACCACCAACCAATGCACATGGGCATGGGAGTACATACCTGAATCTATTTCACGGGCTTCGCTTACTATTAACTCTGTGTTCTCATTCTCGAGCACAACTCGTTCATTTGTTGCTATCGGATTGCCATTGAATTTCCATGTAATGGACGGTATTGGATTTCCATCAGCATCACACTCCAATATGAATGGTTTACCAATTTTGATGGTTTGATTTTGTGGTGCCATTAATATTTCAGGAAACTCTAGAGAGAGCGGAAATTGAAAAAAAAAAAAAAAAAGTTTTGTTTTTTGGATGCTTTCTTTTAAATTTTTAATTGAAAAATTCTTTTTATTGAAATTCACGTTAGAAATTTTAATGAAAAGAAAATATGCAATGTTGAAAGCACGCACATCCTTGCAAGTTTTATTCACAAAAGGATATGTGAGCATTCAGTGGGATTTTTGTATTTCGACAAAGATTTTTAAACCTTGACTTTCTTTAGAAATCAAGGATGTAGTATATCACAAGTTTATGATGGACATGAAAAGCCATAAAATTTGGCTTATTTGACTTTTAAAATGCTGAAGTCCAGTACTGATTAACTGAAGTAGGTCAGATACGTGTGAAAAAATGCTATACATTGTTCGTTTTGTCCTCACTAACATGGGAAAAACTTAATCATGTGATGATTTTATAATATCACTTTAGCATATAAACGCTAACTCTAGCACAAAAAAACGATTTGATTGTATATACCAAAATTTGGTAACAGTTAACATATGACAATTTTAATATGAAGTATTATATGTGACCGTTTAAGGGAAAAAGAAACTTGTCTTTACTGGTAAACTTTGAACTCCGATATCTACAAACTTGAAATGAAAATGAAATGAAACGAAACCGGTTCAGTCCCTGTTTCTATGCCTAAATCTCATCATAGGATTTTTTTTTTCAAAAGTGGGAGGTGCCACGCTCCTAAACGAAAAAACGCTCTCATGGCTAAGCCACTGTTGAAAATGCCTAGACATGGATACGGATGAGAGTTCATTTGCTGAAGTTAACAGTGTGATGGTATTTTTGAAGTCAAATCGAAATGGATATCAAAATTTTCGTTTATTTAAAACCTTTTGAAAGCCGAGTGGTGTTTAAAAAAATTTGAGTATGTTGACGTTGTGACATGCCCCGAAAGAGTGTGTTGAATTTTTTTTTTCAACATTTTGGCGTAACTTTCATCACTCGGGAGTTCTCGGGGTTGCTGATCATGAATCTGAAGTCAGAATTTGAAAATTTTTAAATCCAAGATGGCGGATACAAAAAATTAGGAAAATCCTAATTTTGTTATGCCTGCCTTGTTTGAGAACTCTAACGTTATTCTTCGTATACGTGTATCTATTCTTGTTAAGTAGACCGCAAAATACTACAAAAAACTTTTCAATACTCTTGGGGTTTTCAAAAGCGTCAAAATTATTGTACAGTGTTAAATATTCATTCAAAAGGATTTTGTTCAAATGGCTGCTCTGGTTGTCATACGTCAAATGATGTTAAAAAAAAAATGTTTACGAGGTGGCAAATGCCACGCAGGATTTATTCATTATTAAATTAAGTAATTAAATATTTATAAAATTTATTAATATTATTTATTGTGTGTCATATAAATTAATTTTGTATGAAAATCTTTGGATTAATTTTTTATATTAAATTGTGGTAACAAAAAAGTTATCACATTTTTTTTCGAATTATTTGTAGCTTCCACATTTAGCACAAGTATTCAACCGGAATAATTAAATTCTGACATTATTTTCAAGCATGAAAATTTATTAACATTGCAAAAAGTCAGTATTTTATTAAATTTAAACTACAATGTTACTATTGTACATTTGCATAGCAGACGCATTTATAACATTAGAGTGCTGCGAAAAAACCAAACGAAATTTCATAAAGCATGCTTGTCAAGTTCTTTCAGATGTTGGTAAATTCGTCTGATGATTTCATATGGTTATCAATAAAACTAGTAGATAACGAAGATCAGCCTTCCGATATGTATGTATATATTTTTTTGTTTTTCTCTATGCATTTTGCTTTGTTTTTGTAATATTGGTCAATTTACTAAAAAACGTGGAACAATAAGCTTCAACCACCAATGACATTTGACACATGCTTGGATGGTAGCTAATAATGAAATTTTGTATTGTTTTTTCAGGCGCTCTTTATAGTAATACATTGACTAATTGCTTAAATTATGTTTAAAGAAAACTTCCCACAAACTTGAAAATTGTATCAATAAATATCACAGGCAGACACCAAAAACAAAAGAAAAAATGGAATGAACTTTTTATTTTACATATGCAGTCTTATGTACTTTTTGATGTTGAGTCCGAAGTCATCGTCAGAATTGTCAATATACCTACGGAGTTTTGAGATATCCTTGCTTGAAGTTGGAGAAAACGCTGTTTTCAGGCTTATGGCGTAGGTAGCTATATGAAAAGTAGAAATTCGTTTTTTAATGGCATTGAATAGTCACACTCTTCCTTATCAAAATTTATCTTGAGACTTCTTCAATAGAACTCTTATTTTCCGAGTTATGATCCTTTGAAGGGAAGGTATTTTAGCCCCATGCAAAGTACAAACTATTTTGGAGGCGTGGTATCGCAGATTTTTATCTTTTTTATTCATACCCTGCGCCAGATTTTGTGGTTTTTGGCCATAAATCGCTTTTTCGATACTAATATAATTTTGGCTGAAATATCTTCCGTTCAAAGGATCATAACTCGGAAAGTCAGTATCCTATTGGACAAGTTTTAAAACATATTTTGATAAAGTAGAGTGTGGCTATTCGATGCCATTAAACAAAAAGAATTTCGCCTATTTTTGTAGCTACGCCATAAGCCTGAAAACAGCGTTTTCCCCAACTTCAAGCAAGGATATCTCGAAACTCTGCAGATATATTGAAAATTCTGACGGTGGATTTGGATTCAGCCTCGAGAATAACATGAGACTGCAAATGTGAAATAAAAAGTCATTCCATTTTTTTCATATCGTTTTCAATACTTTTTTGCATGATGAAGTTGCGTTAATATTTTCACGATTTTCTTCTCGTTGCATCTCGCTCTCCCAAACACACATACCCATGTAACGAAATGTGACGCTATCTTGAAATTTAATTGTTAGCCCACCCAAAGATATTTCCACCAAATGTTGATAAAAAAAGACTTTTTGCACAACTCTAAATAGTCACATATGTATGCTAATAATTACGAAGATCATTAAAACCATACAAGTAAGTACAATACAATCGAAATAAAGAATATCTGCAAAAAATAACATGGTGGAACCATAGAACCACATTTATTTGAATTTTGTTGAATTGCAACAATTGCTGTTTATATTTAAATTTCCTGCATTTTCCAGTTGCATTAAAGAGTGCACACACATACAAAGCACACCACTAACCAACACCCACATATACATAACTTACCTTTCACATCGATTCTGGCACTACTCTGAATGGTGCCCAAATGATTTGTGGCTTCACATTTGTACGTTCCGGCCGTTAGCAATGTTGGCTGTGTAATTATGAGGCTTCCATTCGAGTGAATGCGAATTGTTTGTGTTGACTGTGTGACCAGTCGTCCATTGTGGTACCATTGAATTTCGGGTAAGGGTGAACCATTCGCTGTACAATCCAATACCACGACAGCGCCATCTAGTGCGACAGTACGGTCACTTGGTGTACTAGTGAAATGTGGTGGCTGTTGCTGTTGTGATAAAGTACCACCCCCAATATCGTTACTTAAGCGTACGTGTTTCGTTGTTGAAGCAAACTTCCTGTCGCTGTTGCTTGGTGTGCTTGACGGTGTCTCAACCATTATGCGAATCGGTTGAGATTTTGTCTCGCCAACATCATTGCGACCGATGCATTCATAAATGCCAATATCATTCGATTGTACTGAATTTATTTTTAAACTACCCGTTGGCAGGACTTTCATGCGGGGTGAGAAATCATTTGAAATTTCGTTTGTATTTTGCATCCAAATGATTTCGGGCTCTGGATCGCCAATCATCTGGCATGGCAGCTCAATGGATTCACCTGTTGTCAAACGCATGTCATGGGGAGCAGCAACTATCGCTGGTTGTTCTAGAAAGTGAAAGAAGGAACAAAACAGAAATTGCATAGCAAATTAGACAAATGAATGTGGGAAATATTTTTCTAATTGACATTTGGCTATGCCAGAGAAAGCGGAACTAAAAATGCTATTGTGACAGTGACGGTACTGATTGAATTGATGGGTTTAAAGTTCAAGTAACTCCACTGTGAAGCAGGTCAGATATAGTTGAGTGACTTTGCTGCTTAATGTAAAACACCAAAGATGATACAAAGCAGGACAGATCAACATATTCGTTGTTGTGATTAAGACATATAGTGCGCTTTAGATAATACAACTATAGAGATGACTTCAGTGACACTTTGAGCTAAAAGATTTCCAACGATGTTGTCAACTTTTCACCTTTTTGATCAACAAAAAAACTTAAATGGTTTCAAAACTGTTTATAAGATTTCTCCACAAAAACCACGGACCTTATATTTTACAGGAAAGCTAAAAATAAGAGTTAGGGTAAATTGTATCGGATTTCAGCTTAAGTTGGAATCAAATTACAAATATCAGAGGTCCCACATAACCCCATAATCCCTCTTGAATACCTAAGTATGTAGATATTCTTCGTTTTGACTGGGAAGCTTTCGGGTGTTGATAGTTCGCCATAGATGTTTCCCTCTAGTATATCTAGATTTTCTTTGTTTTGACTATGAAGTCTTGAAGTAATCTTCGGGAACCTTTGGGTATTCCAAAAAACTATCAATTACAATTTGTTGATAGTCCGCCATATATATTTTTCCTCTGGTGTACTTGGATATTCTTCGTTTTGACTATAAAGGCTTCGGGTGGTCTTCGGAAACTTTCGTGTATAGCATAAAAACATTCCCATACCTGAAAGCTCTGTGAATATTTAAAAACTTTGAACTTCGATATCAACAAACTTGAGTTTTTCAAAACGACATAAAAAAGTCAATTTTTGAAATTGTCTGGACATCTGGTCAAAATAATGTTTTCCAAAAAAAAACTGACATACTTCGAAAAAAGCATCAGAAACATCGTCAAAGGGCTTTAAGGTAGAAAAAGTCTGAGCCATTTGTTTGGTTTTGACCTCAAAACAAATTTATATATACCGTTACTGTCACTCAAAATAAATCACAAAAAAAAAACCTTTAAAATTTAAGCAATTCCTTACTACAGTGAAAATCGTATTCGTGCAGTTCAGCAAATGTTTTACGATACAGCTCCGCTGGTGTCTCACAACTCATTCGTATCGTAATTTCATTGCGTTGTGGGTGACGTTGACGGTGTTGCCACAGAGAATAAACGCCGCAATCACAATCAATTGGATTGCCATCGAGACGTAGACTCTTGAGACTTGGTAAATCGTTGAATGTTTCACTCGGGATGTTGGTGATTTTATTGTTAAAAAGAAATCTAAAGTCCAGAAGTAAAAAAAGGAATGAAAAGGAAAAAATAGAAAAATAGAAAAATAAAATGCAATTATTAGATTTTGATTACATTTTGTAGAATTAATTGTGTAGAAAAAAAGTTTCACATTGCAACTCTTTTGCGGAATCAATTTATTTGTCAGCAAAATGTTGTGCAAAATGAAATATAAATCAATAGCAATTTCAATTAATATGGGCATTTTAAATAAACTGTTTTCTATGCGCCGATGAAATTGAGTTTGGCTGCAATGTAATGTAATACTTAGCTGTGTAATAAAATTCTGTATATTTTTAATAAAAACAACGTCACTCTAGATGACCTGAAAAATTTTAAATTTTTCTTGGTAGTGTCTTCTAAAAATACATTTTTCAAGTCATCTATGCTATCAACTTATACAAGCCTGTTCCGGAATCCAAGCGATTTCAATTACTTTTCATTTCGAAAGCTTTTTGATGCAAACGGTAAGTCGTAGGGGAAGACGGGGTAGATTCGTACACGGGGCACCTTCGTACAGTGGCTTTATTTCGAAAACTATAGAAGTTAGCACGTCCGCTTCTTCACATGCAATATTGGTGCTTTTGCAGCCATTAAGCTTGTGAAATGTGGCGGTGGTACGATTGCTGACTTGGCCGAAAAAAGACTTTGTGTGTTTTTCCAGTGCAAAAGCTATTTTCTTATCTGACGTTAACTTCGTTTAATGGTAATAACTTTATGCTAAAATTTTAAAATACTTCTGCTAGTTCAAAAACAGATATGCTATTTTACTGTGTGTTTACTAATTTTGCGACTTTGCTAATAGTTTTAATAGAAATAACAACAATCTATATTGATCAGTTTGGGGCACATTCGTGCTTATAGTTACGGGGTACATTCGTACATACAAATTTACCCCTATGAAGCGTAATTTCAATTTATTTAGTAAATATAACAAAATTAAGAGCCGATGCATAATTACCAATTAATTCATGGAATTACTGAAACACGTCTAAAAGCAAACGCAATACTCCAAAGATAACCTTAATATACCACTAGTCGACAGCTATGAAAGTCATTTCTCAATAGATGCAGTTAATTATGCTTGGGGCAACGGGATAGTTTATTCCTTACTCCTTTCACACTTTTCACACCATCTCCAACCAATAGAGGCTTGATTGGGCGTTTTAATTGAAAACTGAGAGCTGCATTCAGCAATTGGAATATCAATAACCATGGAAAAGTTCCTACTATGTACAATATTTCAAGTCTGGATAAAGTTTTCAATCGTGTCATAGTAAAAATATTACAAGTGCATTTGAAATAACAAGAATATGGCCATTTAACAAACTTTTGTGCAGCGACGAAGATTTTGCATCTGTTGGGACTTACCAGTCAAGTTCTATGGCAGATCTGCATGCGAAAGATGTTCTATACTTTCATGAGGATACTCTTTCATTCGATCCACATACGATGTCATCGCCTTAATTGCTGCATCCACCGTTGCACGTATACACCACGTTATGTACGAAAGTACCCCGCATATGGGGCACATTCGTACATTTTGAGTATCTTCAGAAAATCTGTCATTGCTCTTAAATGATAAATCGGACCGTCTTTAGCTTACACTACATTAAAAGCTTAATATTGTACTTATTTTACTGCATACTAGTTATTTTGAAAAAGCTGGTAGCTTGCTTTATTTTTAGCCATAAAGTAGAAACTGTACGAATCTACCCCATCTTCCCTTACGGTAAAAAATATTTGATTGTTTTTTGTTGGATATTTTATGATAATATGAGTGTTCGCATAAAACGTACGTAAACTAAAGCTTTTCGGACTAAAAATTTAATTCTGGACTAGTAAACGAACACTCATATTTGCAAACCAAAAAGTAACCGTTTAGGAAGGAGACATTCGATAAAATCGAATTTTTTGAACGTTTTGCAGTTTTTTAAGAATTTTTCCTGAATGGTAATTTTTTCATATACACAAATTACACTAATCCATATAATTTGTAGAACATGTAATTCTCCACCAAACAGATTTTCGTACTTTTTATTGTATAACTCACCGTTTTCATGAAATAGCTTACAATACGATGAGTTATTAAAATCGCTTGGATTCCGCAACAGGCCTGACAAGTGTACTTTTAAAGGCTCAGTATAATTGAATAGTACATATGAATAAATGTATGTATTGTATAGTATATTGTTAATGTGAACTCATAATACTTACAGTCGAAAAAGCCGTGGTATGTTTGCAAATGTGTCGGGACTAATTTGCCAGATATCATTATTTTCAAGGTAGCTGAATTTAGAAAAATTTAAGTGAAATGAACAAAAATGAAAAGAGAGCATGAAAAAGATCGGTTAGTAGTATTGCATCAAGTTTAATTTTTGTTTAAATAAGCGTTTTGTTATTGCATAATATGATTGGTTAAGATTTGATTTGATTTTGTGTTGCTGACATCCTAAAATTAATAAACAGCTCTGTTTATTGTAACGCTTATTGTATTCGAAGCTTGATGAAATTGATGTAAGGAGATGCCAAAAGAATTTAAAACTTTGATCATATCATGTTCTGTAATGTCTTGTATCTCGAGAACCAAAAGGTAAAGAAGGTGCCAAAAAGCTAACAAAAGCTTTAAAATTATGATTTTAACAAAACAGGCAATTTTTATTAGAAACATCAAAACTTGGTCTTTAGTTAAGTGTTATTCACCAAATCTCGACTCTCATGTTTTGTACACACAAGTTGTTTCCCTGCTCCTTACAGAAACATACTTATCCATCATCCGACTTTAATAGTGTTCACACATTTTTCATTAGTGCATATTCGTAATTTGTTTAGTGTCCAGTAGCGTTCAGTTTCAACAATTTTGATCACTGAAAGCAACTGGTCAGTGTCAAATAGTGTCCATTAGTGAGAGCTCAAAGTATTTAAAATTACTAATGGTAACTAAACAAGCTTTGTATAGCTCTTATAAGATATCTTCTTTTTGTCACTTGAAGTCACATAGAATTATCACTGGTGTTGTTAATAGCACTATTGACGCTAATAACACAAGTAATGCAAATATTATAATATGCTTAATCATTAGTCTCCCTTTAGTGATTCACCAGTATTTTTTTGTAAGGTGCAGCGTCGGAACTATATTTGACACGAGAATTATTTTTTTATTTTCAGTCGAACTAAAGTTAAGCACAGAGGGCATTTTTTTAGAATTTAGTGAACTTTTAGATAGTGGGGTAGCCGGGGTCGGTTAACAAATTGGCCCACCCTAATATATATGTATTTAATATGATTCTAAAAATTTTAACAACTTACAGTCCTTCCAAATTTTTCAACTGCTTGAAGATGTTCGCAGGTAAACGACTAATTCGATTGTTGTTTAAATATAAAAAGCGCAGCTCAACAAGACCATCAAGTGCATTTTCATGGATAAAACCGATTTCGTTTTCATTCAGGAACAAAGTGCTTACTTGGGACAATCCATCAAAGGCATTTGCTGGAATCTCAGCAAAGCGATTGAAGCGTAGATCCCTGAAAAAAAAAAAAAATATTAGATAGAAATTAAAAATTGGTATTACAAATAATATTACATATGAGCATTTTAAGTGTAGCGGACAGAAAAAAAATGTTGATGTACTCGATTTCAGTAATTTTTGACCAACAAGAAATATGAACCAAATGGAAGCTTAACCTTTCCTCCAATCAAATATGTGAACAATTTTACCGAATTTCAAACCATAAAAAAAAAATCAATAAAAAATCATTTCGAAAACATGTTGACAGTTTTGCACCACTTTAACTGATTTCCGTACAGAGCTGGAACGTGAATTTTTCCTAGTTTAAAAAAACGATTCTAATAGATTTTGTTGTGCTGATTCCAAAACTGACCACAGAAACCCTGTAACTCATCAGGATTTCGAAGCATCCAAGGATTTTTTCTGCTCTATTCCGTAAAGTGCACTAGAATATTTTGCTCTTTCCCTTTCCAAAAAAGTGGAGAGTGGTCATCTACGATTTTTCCTTGAAAAGTAATGGCCGCTCTAGCAAACATGCTGACAGTTTTGCTTCTTACTGTATAAGGTCTGGTTAACGAGCTAGAAAGCTTTAAGATTTTGACTGACTGGCAGATACGTACTACTTTGAATCCCATTATAAATAATAAAGTAGCCAAATTCATACTTCATTTAATGAGCTTTTTAACTGCATTTTTGGATTTTAAAAAAAATTTCGTTTTTTGGAAAAAAAAGGTGGACCTTAATTTTCGAAAATTAATTCTAACAAATTTAAATTTTCTTAATTTTTTTTACTAAAAATAGCTGATAGTGAATAGATAATTCTTGCCAAATTTCATGGTGGGCGCGTAAGTCGTTTAGAAGCTAGACAAGTTACAATCATTTCGTCAGTACGATTTGAAACTGTATAATATACATACATACCTATTATGGTTAGGAATAGTTACTTGTTGTATATTAAGCTATAATTTAAAAAAAAACCCATCAAGGGTTTCACTCAGCTATGGTAGACCAAGTATAGATAAGTCTTGTCCCTATCACATTGTTTTTTTTAAATCGATTCACTGTGTAATATAAATGACAAACTCCATTAAAAGAAGTGCTCTTTGAAATCTTAATTTGTGGCAAAAAGAAAAAACAGTTTAACAGGCTTATGCCAAACATTTTGTTAGTTCTTTTGGATGAAATTCACTTAACTTTTTTGGACATAATAAAAGCTTAACTGAGTTCTTAAGAAATCATTCAAAAAAGTAGACAAATTTCAATTACCACTGATTGGAAATTGAGTTTTACGCCATTTTTCTGTAGAAGGCTTAAAGTCTTTTTTCTTTTTGTCGTAGAAATTGTTATTTTACCAGCAAAATTTGCTAACTACCAAACATAATATTTTCTGGAATTTTGTTGTACAATTAAATATTTATTTTAATTTTTATACCTTACTTGTGCAATTACATAAATATTTATTTTGGTATTTACACACAAGAACAAGCATAGACACACACACACACCCACGTTCACCAAAAATGAAATGTAACAACTTTGTGTAAACAAGGAGCGCAAAACCGTAGCAACACTAATTGATTCAAGTGAAAAAAATACTGTTACCAACTACATACAACCAAAAACAACATACGTTCACCAACACGCACCGCACAATCCAAGCCACCACATCACATACTCAGTAGCAGCAGCAGCAACTTCTACTACTACCACTACTACTCAAACAAATACGAATTACAAAAGTATCACATGATATAAACAAAAACAGCGTCATAGGAATAAAGTCCCAAAAGGGCGCACACACACACATCGCAGTGTGATATGTACCTTTTTCACTCTATTCTCATCCCAATAGGAATAATCGTTATGATGCATTTCATTTAACTGATGCGCTTGTTACACACTTGCATACTTTCAGAGTTGCCAAGCACATGCATAAGTATGTATATATGTCAAAATGGTGTTGTTGATGCTACCATTTTTCTGATGTTGTTGTCAACACTGCCAGCATCATCATCAACATCATCAGCACCTGCAACCTGTTTTTTTGTTGTCTTTTTTTCCCTCTTTTTAAACTCCCGTTTAGCCACAGTGCAGAGTTGAGTTCAGCTGACGTCTGCAACCATTGCACTATGTCTGCTATGGTGATAGTCTTGCTGGAGTTGCATATTTACAGGCGTTTTACCTATTTAATCGTATATTTTTTTGTTTGATTTTTTACATGCTCGCCTAAAAGGTTGTATGTATGTGTACATATGTGTGTATGCATGTAGCACATTGTGGCATTTATCTCTGTGCAGAGATGTGCAATATTTGCGCATATTCACTAAAATTAAAATGCAATTTGAAGTTGAGTTCTTGAAAGATGAGATTTGCAATTATGCAGCACTTTGGAAAGTTGGATATTATCCCGCAGGTGAAAGCAACCCTTTCAATTGATTCAAGAAAGTTTGAATTTTTTTTTTTTCACTTTTTGTGGTTTTATCTAATTGTGCTTAGAAATAGTTTATCAGTCAAACATCATTTGATGTTAAAAGTTTCTTCTTGCCTGCGTAAAGATTTGGAGACGTAGAAAATCGTAGTTGGTATTTAATTTTGGTTTTTTGTTTAGATTTTGGTAAAGCTTTAAGAATGATGTTTCAAGAGATAAGAAACTAAAAAGATACCACTTTATATCCTTCACTGGCTGTTTAAAGAAAATACTGGAGAAAGAAAACAACAAAGTGATATTTGATTCAAGCAAATCCCCTATTGATATTTCGCTTAGTTGTAGTTTAGAGGTGGCTTATAGTAAGTAGAATTCCTATTGTAGTTAGGAAGCTTTTGGCAAAAAAAAAAAACTATGTGATAACATCGATCGGCAGAAGTTGGTAATTGTGAAGATTGGAGTAAATCAATCAATATAAGACATGTCTGCCAATTATTTCTTGCTGATTTTTAAAATGGCAGCTCTGTTAAAATGTAAAAAAAAAAAATTGCTTTGATATATAATAACGCCCACTTGTCGTCTATTTCGTGCATGCCAAATCTGAGCCTTATAGCGGAGGCCGTCCTGTGTACTAAACATAAACATATGTACTTCAGAGTGATATACAGACAAAGTTATTCGAAACTTCTATTATTTACGGTGTAAGATATTTAATTTTTTGCCAGATTAAAACTAATACCCCTACGTATACTAGTTTTATTTGTTCTAGAGACATTTGTAAAGTTTAAAAGCTTGAAGTTCTAGTCTTTTTTTTTTTTTTTTTTGTTTGTTTAAAGAACTAAAAATAATTGAAATTGAATAAATGAAATAATTTTTACACAAGCGTACTTTTTGCTTGACTTGATCTTTATCGACATATGTTAACTCAAAGGTAAGGCGTTACAAAAACAACTACATACAATGTGTACAAAGCTTAACTAATGTAACAAAAATAAAATTATCCATATCCAAACTCAGTGGTAACCCATAGCACTAAGTAACCAACGATTTAAAACAACAAAAAAAACATCATGTAAAACATTTTACAAGCAAAAGGCTCCTTGTTTTTACTCTTTTAAATGCCCGTTGGCTAAATGCCATACAAGCGCACATTATAAACGTTCAGTGAACCACAGATTCCACTTGGCTCATGGTGCTACTACTGGGTTCACAATGGCAACAAGAAAAAGTAAGAAAAGAATACAGTGCATGAGATGATGGACCAAGCCATGCCAAGCTAAACTCAGCTAAGCTAACCTTACTTAACCCATATCGCCTGTTTTCTTGTTGTATTTGTACATATGCATGTGTGTATGTGTTTTACCATGGTAGATAAATATGGCAAGTTTTTGTAACTTTTTTTTTATTTTTGTTTTTATAAACAATATATTTTTATTTTTAAAGTTTGCGGTGTTTTAAGGTTCACATGAAATCCTTTCAACACAAACACACACTTACCCACATGCATACATAGACATACGGACGTGTTAACACTTCGCTGTAGCAAAAAAGTTGGCTTGTCAAAGACGAATTTAGAAACATTCCTTATTCCACAAATGTGCACATTAAGTAGGATATATGCATGTTGCAGGTTATACGTGTGCGATAACCCAGTAGGGAAGTATGCATTTGCATGATAACAGTACACCCCTCTTGTTCAAATGCGCTACAGGTTTTCTATACTAAGTATGTGCGTTTGCCAAAATTCAAGGATTTTAAATACTCTGGACTCTGGTTATAAATGTTGCTGAATTTCAGGCTGACAAAGAACAAAATTGAGGGATGGATCTATAAATGTTTTTTTGTTTCATATAATGAAATTGCCGCATTTTTTAACTTTTTTAGAAAGACGGTTTTATTAACCCTTTCGAACCGGTTGGGACAATATATCCCAAAAATTTTTGAATAAATACTTTTGAATAATATAACTCGGTTATTAACGTCACTTAAATTGAATGAATTAATTAAATTAATGCAATTTTTAGTAACCACTGTTTTTTCTTATAGCCATCCTAAGGACATTGTATCCCGAATATTCAAATCAAAAACATCTGTTGGGAGTATAGACCGGAACCGCCTCTGGCGGTGAAAATTTGATTTTAGAGACGGTCAAACTTTTTACTTAAATTTAGTTTCTAAGATTAACCTATCACAAATATTGTGTACCCCACAGTTTTTTTCCGGGTCGAAAGGGTTAAAAAAATTACAGCTTACATCGAACTATGTAAATAATAATGTCATACACTGAAAATTCCAACTCGGCATCTTTTCTCATAAGTGTGCTTGTGATGAAAAAATTTCATGTGTATGTGTAAGCGATACAACTTTTTTTTTATCCACAAAAAGTATTGCTTTAAATTTTTATATATTTTTATTTCGTTGCTTCGAATTGTGCTACTTTTATTTTTTTTTATCAAAAAGTTTTCTGTTATTGTTTTTATCGTTCACCACCAAATTGTTTTGTTTATGTTAAAAAAAAAAAACTTTCTTTTTTAATATAAATTTTTGTAATTTTATTATCTCCCATAGCACTAGAAGTTTACAAGGTTTCTGTAGTATTTTTTGGTCATACTTTTTGCGTAAACCGATCCGTTAAAGTTTTATCATCTGCTCATATATTCTGTTTAAAGTTTCCAACTATTTTTGTCGTATTTTGCGGTTTTAACAGTAGATAAGAATTTGTCAAAATATTTTTGTCAAAGTTTCTAAACATAAGGGATTACTCAGTAGAATATTAAATTATCTTTGTGTGATGTAAAATTTGTGTTGGATTTTTTAACATTTAGTTTTTCGATTTAGTAGGAATGGAACTTATAAATGAAATTGAAATGAAGATAGAAAAGGTTCTATAAAATTTACACACCAGATGTGAATGTTGATCTTAACTAATAACACAGGTTTACAAAATAAAAAAATGTCATGGCGTTTTGACCGGACTATGTGTTTCCTAGGGACTTTGACGTCCTGAATCCGAATCCCGGGTCCGTTTTTTTCCAGAACGTCTGAGAAAAATTGTTCAAGGTCATATGGAGGTCATGTGTCGTTTAGTGATAAATTCGCTAAAATTCTGAAACTAATTTTTTATCATTGAATTCTTGGTCCTTAAAAAGAATATGTGATCAAAAAGGGTATCTCGGACCTAGTTTCGGAGATATAGCCATCGGAAGATCCGGATATATCTTCTATGAAAACCACTATAAGTTAGGAACCACTGGATGGATTTGTAAAATATTGATATCATATGAAAGGTATTTTGACAGCCTATAAAAATATTTTGAGAATATTTTTAATTGCATTCATAGTTTTCGAGATATTAGCTTTTTTGAAATTTTGTGAAACTTTTTAATTACAACAACAAATAAATTAACAACACCAGCAACAACAACAACAAAAACAACAACAACAATAACAAAAACAACAAAATACCTTTCATATGACACCTATATTTTCTAAATCCATTCAGCGGTTCCCAACTTATAGTAGTTTTCATAGAAGATATATATTCCGATCTCCCGATGGCTATATCTCCCAAACTAGATCCGAGATACTCTCTTTGCTTACATATTCTTTTTAAGACCTAAGAGCTCAATGATAAAAAATTAGTTTCAGAATTTTAGTGAATTTATCACTAAACGACACATGAACCCCATTTTGACCCCCATATGACCTTGAAATCTTTTTTCTCAGACGTTCTGGAAAAAAACGGACCCTGGATTCGGATTCAGGACGTCAAAGTCCCTAGGAAACACATAGTCTGGTCAAAACGCCATGACATTTTTTTTTTTGTAAACCTGTGTAATTACTATTATATAGTATTGGTGGATCATTTGAATTATGAAATCGCATAAAAATGGCCCCATCTGAAGAATAAAAAGTGTTGTTTCAACAAGACAATTCACCATGTCACAAGTCGATGAAAACAATGTTCAAACTCAATTAAGTAGGATACGAATTGCTTCTCCAGCCACCGTATTCTCGAAATTTGTACCCCAGCGACTATTTCCTATTCGTAGACCTCAAGAGAATGTTCGCTGGAAAGAAATTTACCACTAATGAAGAAGTAATCGCCGAAACAGAAAGCCATTTTGAGGCTAAAGACAAATCGCACTACAAAAATGCTATCGAAATCTGGGAAGACCGGTATAATCGGTGTATCGCCTTCGAAGGCATCTATGTTGAATAATAAAATTGAATTTTGCCAAAAAAATTTATTTTTCTTTAAAACGATACGAACTTTTCAGCCGAACTACTATATTCTTTTAAACTGATGCAAATAAACGAACTTTATTCTGGATTGACTCATCAAAACGCAAATACATCAGTGAGATGTAAAGCTGCTGCATTACAACACTTCAATATAATGTTGTAGCAAATTTAAGCATCAAACAGCCACATAAATTAAAGTTTTTATTTTTTAAGTATATAAACCGCTAAAGTGTCTGTCATTAAAAAGTACTGAAATAAGCCAATTCAATCCAGTATTTTTTTTTTTATTTAAAGCCACAAGCAAAAGTCAATTTTTGATTGCACGGTTAAAAAAATATATCCATGTTAAACATGAAATGAATGAAAATAATTTCCTTTAAATAACAGCTTCACGTAGAGTTCCAGGTCAAGTACACTTCATCACTTGTCAAAAGGATTACAATCACTGAGTTGTATGGATAAAAAAAAAGAAATGAAATAAAAATAGAATATGGAAAATAAAAATAAAATGAAAAATTACACAAAAACAAGTACAAGAGGAAAAATGAAAATTCAACAATCATTCATAGCAAATGCATGCATTATTCAAGAATGGTATGACAAAAGTACATACATATAACTGATTGTATGTATGTAGTGTTGCCATTGTATGCTTATAGTTTGGACTTATTATTTTAAAGATAAAATCTTTAAAAAAATGTAACAAAAGTTTAAAACAATAGCAGCTTTCAATATTTAAACAGTTTAAAAAGATTTTGTGTTGTAGAACTTTATGATATCCTCAAAGCTTGGAGAACTTAACCACAAATGGTATTGTAGTCAAAGTAAGTATTTTAAAAATATCTTCTATATATGAAATTTAGTCTTAAGTTCGTTTACTCAATTGTATTGCAATCAAAATCATAAAATAGTTTCAATTTGATATGTCTTCGTTTCAACTTTTGCTTTGATTCGCAAATTATAGCACAGTTTTTACATGCCACTCACATTTACATTGATTTTTATACCCTACACCCAGGGTATATTCACTTTGTCCTTCCGTTTGTAACGCAGAGAAGGAGGCGTGGCAGATATAGAAAAGTATATATGATCTTGATCAGCGTGACCACCTGAGTCGATATAGCCATGTCCGTCTGTCTGGCTGGGTGTGCGTGTAAATACATTTTCTGGGAAAACTGAGCAAGATAATTCAATAATTCAAATTTAATGCACTGCCTTCGTTGTCAAAGTTAGTTTGTGGGATTGAAAATAAGTGAAATCAGTCAACGGACACGCCTACCGCCCATACAAAAAATATATTTTGCACGACAATGCAACCAAAATACACATAAATACTACGAATTGTAAGCGCAAGCTCTGAAAAAAAAACTGAGCGAATTCAGAAAAGAGGGCGTGGCATCTCCCATATAAACAAAAGCTTCAAAACGCTATACTGAAAGCGTTTTTTGAGATAATCCAACTAAATTTCACTCAAATACTAAGGACTATAAATGCATGCTCTAAGCTAAGACCATACGAACTCGGACAAGAGGGATTGACACCTTCCATACGAACAAAAACTTCAAAACGCTATACTGAAAACGTTTTTTGAGATAATCCAACCAAATTTCACTCAGACACTAAGAACTATAAATGCAAGCTCTGAGCAAAAACTGGATGAACTCGGACAAGAGGGCGTGGCACTTCCCATATAAGCATAATTTTCAATATACTGCAGTGTAGGGTATTTACTTGTAATGTTTGGCCAGGCCAAAGGTTACACCCTTACTAGTTTTTTATTTTTTTCACTGCTTTGATCTATATTTGTAGTATCAGAAACTAGATTTCTGTGTCAGTTAAATTTATTCCATTTGAAGTCCTTAATCAACTATGTATGTGGCATACTATCATACTACATCAATGTGTGAAATCGCACGCCACGCTCATATAGACACAAAGCCAGCCGTATATGTATGAAAGCATTCATGCACTAAGCAAAAAAACATAAGGCTCCTACTCTCGACCTATGTAAAGCATAAATTTCTACAAAAGCATTGTCATGACGCAGGACCTCTAGAAGTCTATTGCTTTTTGTTGTTATTTTTTTCCTTGTTTTCATTTTTAGTATCGCAGCATGTAGTTTTTATGTTGGCAACATAACTGGAGAAGAATTGCATTTTGCATTTAATATTGCAAAACTGTTGTCAGCATCAGCCTCCTGTTGTTAACAAAAACACGCTTCCCACAAACATTCACCTGTAGTCACTGAAAGACGTTATAGAAAACATGTTACCATAATATGACGAGTAGGAAATAAGCCTCCGACTGATAAGCGCTAATTCTAATTTAAACGGTGGACTGTCAATTTTAAGGATGACTGCTGCAGTAATTCCTTAAGTCAAAAGTATAGCTAAAAAAGTAAAGTATTTGCGGTTCGACCTACGAAAATTTGTTATTTTTGAGGTTGATTGCAGACTGCACAAAATTTTTGGTGATTTCATGATGTAATCCTAAATCGGTCATAACTTTTGATGAAACTATCGCACGGCACTTTTCAAGAGCTCAATAGAATAGTACTACGTGATAAATAAGGTAAAAAATATAATAAAAATTTTGTACAGTCAGCATTTAACCTCAAAAATAGCTGAAATAGCCGTTTTTCGTGTATCTTAAAATCCTTAGGTGATGGGGCAATTCTAACCTCGGATTCGGATTTTACGCAAAAAGTTATTTCGGAAATGTCTGGAAAAAAATCTTCCAGGTATGTGTTGTTAATTAAAACAGTTGATTACTATGATAATAAAGGTTTGCTATTTGACCTATAGTGGATTGTGGGTGTAGATTGATTTGAAAAATTATGTCAGTCAAACGATTACCTCTCGAGTTATTGCCAGTTTGTGCTCGTTTTACGGTTCTAAATTGGTTGGTTTATTGTGAACTAATTAATTTTCTATCGGCATGCAACTCGTATAAATGTTAAAGTCCAATTGCATTTGACGCTATTTGCAAAAAATATGGCTAACTCACATTATGACATTACTTATGTGTATATTCTATGAATTGTTTTTATTCAATGTAAGTTATTTAATATTTGGGTAATATGGTAAAGGTACTCTACACCCGACCTGTTATTAATTTTGTAATACAATTTTGTATAACTCACAGCGCTGTTTAACAAATTTCAATAGCATCATCTAAATTCATGAGCGCATTTCTAACTTGAAAAGGATTACTGATGCCACCGCCCACATTTGTCAAATCAATCCCGATTTATTGTGACTTTGTTTATATTAAGTACCACTTTTTGCATTTCACAGATACATTCTTTTGTTTTTGTCGTTATGTTTTTGTGACAGAATTGTGTCATATTTACATACATTCTATGTACATATATAGGGTGTATCGCATAAGGTTACGAAGCTTCTGGGAGGTGATAGAGGAGGCCTAAGCTAACAAAAAATTTTTTTTAAATTTATAATATCGACTTTAAAGGTCCAAAATTTTGCAAAATCCTTTCGAACCCTATAAACCAAATACAATCTTAGAAAACTCATACAACTAGCAAAAAGTTTCATTTAAAAAAGTTTTCCCTAGCTAATACTTTTATACATAAACCCTGAAAAATTCATAAAAATATGATAAAAAGCCGAGAAGCAATAAATTTTCAAATATGTGAGTATCCAAAGGTTGGATCGAACTTCCTATGGCCTTGGAAATTTTCGTAATTTTGAAAAATCATTTTACCACAGTTATATGTATGTCAAAAACTAACTTTCCACCAATTTCCATAAAAATCGGAGGTGTCAAGTCAAATCTTGTTCGATTACGCAAAGAAAGACTCCCCATAACTTCTCAGGGGTATATTTCAGACCCACCCTCAGGTGCAATTTTTTGTTAGCTTAGGCCCCCTCTGTCACCTCCCAGAAGCTTCGTAACCTTATGCGATACACCCTGTATACGTAGGTACATGTGTGACAATCACATAAATAAACAAGTTGTGTTGTATGAATAAAGGTGAGCGTGTGATAGCCATAAAGTGCATTTTATTGGTAATAAACATTTTTGGTGTTTCAAAAATATTTTAATTACTTATTTTCCGTTGCAGATGATGTAACGACAAAGCTATGGGTTTTTCAAATTGGTGATTTGTTATTAGTTGGAATATTTAGGAACGGTTTAATAGAATCTGACATATATGACATAGAAAAATTTTCGTGTTTTTTCTACTCGTTTCATGTCATTTTAGTTCAACAAAAAATTTTTAAATTCGCAAGACTAAAAAGCAGTCTTGGTCTTGATGATCATCGTGACCAAGACCAAGACCATAGCCGTCTTGCAATGATTTCAGCGCTAATACTTTGTTTTGTGTTAGAGAGTGCCGTTTGTTGAAAAAAACTCGAATATCTTGGGAAAGTGACCTTTTTATGTTTTAATTTCAAATTATAGTACTTTTAGGAAATACGCGAAATACGACAGTTCAAGCTCCGGGTGGGCCATCTTTTTGGTAGTTTTGATCTTTGTTATCAGGCCTTCTCCTCAAATCATCTCTGCTGCAACCTTTGATTTTTCCATTTTTACGAAAAAGAGCCGCACCTCAAAATATGGTTATTCAGACTAAATAAGAGGAAGACCAATTTTAAGATCGCTATGGTGTGCTTCGGCACTCCAGAAAGGCAGTGCCGTGTTCTAGGCTGCCGAAGCAAAATAACGTCTACTGTTTTGTTTCTCAGCAGCTTAATTAGTGGAATGCATCTAGATTTTATTTTTATCTGTATTTACTAGGAACACATGTATTAAAAAGTTTATATCGAGATCCAAGTCCAAGTTTGTAGCAATTTTTCACTTAATTTATTTATTTGGTTTTCTTTCTTTTAAATTTGCGAGTATTATTCATTAACATTGAATTATCTCTGAAATCATTTTATTGCGTTAACTGAATTGAGTTTTTGTGTAGGAAAAGATACAAAGATTTTAATGTCGGTCAACTTGCAGGCAGCCCACACGCGAAATAAATAAATATTTAATTTAAAGCAACAAAGTTTGTGAAATGTTTACTTTGTTTTTGGTTATAAAATAGCATTTCTATTTTGCTTTGATTTTTTATTTCTTTTTTAAATGTCCTCAATTTTACACCTTCATAATATGAATAATAATAATAAACTTTCTGTTTAGAATTGCGTTTAATTTAATTTGGATTTGGATTCGATTTTTTAAATTTGTCTTGCTTCCAAATATCGAAAACACATCTCAGAAAACATATGTATGAAATTTCTCTTACAATTTCACCAGTCTTCATGTTTGTAACTTGAGTAAGCCTGAAATTTACGACCATGATTTGAACATGGGGTATTCCACGTGAAGTGGACAGGTAAAAAAGGTTAATGTTTCCGATTTAAATATTGTAAAATATATACATATGTCCTCGATCCAGATACAAAATATTTTAACTACATAATCCTGAAAAAATTTGGGGGAAGCTTTTTGATTTCTTGTTCAGGGCAATATCCTCTATCGATTTGTATAGGTTTTATGAAACTTGTATATCAATGTTTTTTCGACTAGTTGTACTCATTATCTCAGTTTCTACCACACTAAGGTGCCCAGGACACTTCATGAAATTAAAGCCATAAAAAATTCTAAAATTTATGCCTACAAAGTTTCCTTAAATTCTTGAAACTAAAGAATTGATAGCGAATCTAAAACTTCAGTACAAAATATGAAAAACAAGATGTTAAAAAACGAAAATTGCCCCTAAAACTATGCAAATTTTTTTTTATTTATTTGCATACTGTTTGAAATGTCAATGCATAGTCTAGGGGGCGATTTTCGTTTTCATATTTTGTACTGAAGTTTTAGATTCGCTATACTTTGCTGAGATGAATTTTATGATTTTTTATGGGCTTTAATTTTATGAAGTGTCCTTGGCACCTTAGGGTGGTAGAAACTGAGATAATGAGTACAACTAGTCGAAAAAAAACATTTGGGATAAATTACTTCTATGAATGAAATTGAGCCATTAACAACGATGTACTATACTTGATGATCGGACGTCAAATGGAAAAAATCAAATCGCTTATTATTTGGAGGTCGAAAAAAAATTTTTTCCCTTAAAAATCAAAACCGATAAGCTTTCAAAATGGGCGGTTTAAAGCGAACTTTTTTTTGTGATACTATTTATTGTACATATGCATAGCCAGTATCTAATTTAGAGCTTAGATTGGAAATTGAATTGTGAGAAATAAAATAAGTAAACAGAGAAATTAAAATTTGATTACGCTTACATTAAAAAGTTTCACATGAGACCCCGGGGTTTAGGGACTTACGATTTTTTTTTTTTCAAAGTACATAAACAAATTCCCCAAAAGATTTCTTAAAAACTTACTTTCTTTTTCTTGCTGCCAGTCACAACCTTTTGTCCTTTGTTTTACACTGAACATTTTTGAATGCTGTGAAATATGCAAATGTCTAAGCAAATAGTATGTTCTTTCCATATGAACAAAAGCACGAGTATATAAACAACAGTCAGGGTATGCAAATAAATAAAAAACTGCCAAAATAAATGTCGAACAACATGTGTGGCACAGAAGATACATCTCTTTTTCTTTTCAGTTGCTGTTTCAGATTTTAATATTCGAATTTTTGGCAATTTCTTTCAATTTTGATGTTCACACGATTCAATAGTTTTTGACAAAAGAAAATTCCCATAAAGACGTACACATTGAATGTACTATATGTATGTATGTACATCACCATCCCAGCGGGAAATAATGGAATGAGCTTTCAAGCAGAGTAAAAAGAAGCGTATCTTTAGCTAAGCAATAAATTTGTTACAGCTGTGAATTGAGGTGAAACTTAAGATTTTGGAAAAAGTTTATTTGTCTAATAATGACTAGGGGGTTGCATGGGGTTCAAAAGAATCATTTGCATCAAATGCGTTGAGTTTCAATTACTTTATTTTCTCTTCGCAACTCTTCGGGTTCTTGGATTTCCTTTCCCAACGGCATATTTCATCAATCCATGGTTTGGCAGAGACTTCGCCAAAAATTAAATGCTGTTTTAGAAGAGATACTACTTATATGTATGTATGCTGCCAGAATGGCGTTGCAAGTAGCTTCTTGCTTTACTGGAAGCGCAACAGAGGTATTTTTAATCTACCTACATACTTCCGTTTCCCGTTGGGATGTTACTCACAAGACATATTTGCGATTACAAGAAACAAACATACATACATATTTATCGAGCGTATTCGTATGCATCAGATATTATTGCCTGCAAAATGTTGTTAGCATCATCAATATTGTAATTTAGTGTTCGTTGTAGTGTAAACAATAAAATATTTCAAAATGTCTACGTATTGAGGTTAATATTGTTTAAAAATGTGTTAAATAATTTATTTAAGCTTTTTTTTTTGTAAATAAACATTTTAAATAAAATGAAAAAAAAAATAATAAAAATTGTCATAAGAAATTATCGAATATAAGTGGGCAAAAGTGATAGCAAGATGTAAAATCTTGAAATAATTCGTGTTATATATTGAATACATCTCCTTTGAATAGGCTTTCAAAACTGCGCTCACATAGAATCAAAAAAAGTTTGGAAAAAATCTATAGAAACACTGAATACCTAGAGTTTCCTGTCACTCTATAGATCCAAATTGGGTCATGTTCAATAAAATTAGATATGTTTACCTAGTTTGGCTGGACTTTTTTTGTTTCGCAAAATAACAAAATTTGTTCCAAAATTCATCATGGATGATTTCTTTATAGTTTTTTTCTCTAATTTATTTCCAATAAAATATTTTTGTCAGAATTTTATGTAAAAAAAAAGCAAAAATAAGAAATTTTAGCGAAAAAAAATTGTTTACCTTTAAGAACCAACGGGACACGGGTGTCTCATTTTATCTAAGCACGTTGCTACTTAGATGCTTCATATCGTTTATGTAACACTATTCGAGATAAAATCTACTGAAAATTAGTAAAAAAAAAACCCTGTGACGTCCTGAGGATATAAAACTAAATTTTTCTGATACACTCGAATATCTATATCTATTTTCTATGGACGAAGATCTGTCCGGCTCCAATCGCAAAGAAAATGTGGGTCTGACATAAAAAAAATTCATATGGGACATATATGTTGCGTTGGTCCTGAAAGAGTTAAGGGTTGCATAGTCGGTTTTTCATTGAATTGCAGCAAACTATTCACTTATATGATAAAATATGAAATATCTCGAAAAGTTCTTTAGTTTAATTTTTTTTTAACTTAACGCAAAGTTACCCAATTTATAATCAACAAACACTCTATTTATATTTCGATCGCACTTTCTTGGACCAATTTTTTTCTTTACAGAGTACAATATTTTTGTTCAGGAAACTTCACTGATCATTTTAAAAATAAAAAATGTTGAAGACAATCCCTTGGGCGTTTTCTTTTTTTAAATCGTATTTTCCTTTTTTGGCTAATTGTGTTAAGTCAATAAAACCTGATTCTGAATTTAAATCCGGTAACAAAATTGCTTTATCGCGTCAGAATTTTGAGATATCCTAACCTAAAAGTGCCCTAAACACAAGGTTTTCCGCTATTTTTGAAATTATATATCAAGTCAGTGTAATTGTTTGGCATAAGACCAGGGGTCGAATCGACGCACGTACGATGAACGTACAACTCGTGACGTAGAATCATGTGTTTTACATGTATTTCGCATTACAAAATATGTACATGATTTTACGTCACGAGTAGTACGTTCACTGATGCGGCGATTCAACCCCTGTTCTGTTACTTGAAAGTACTAATCTTTTTCTTCTTCTCTATTTTTATTTTTTTAATAGAATCGATATATTATTTTGTCTCCGAAATATTCTAACCTTAAGTTCTTTTGTACTAAATGAATCACTTATAACTATAGTATTTCTGATCTTAAAAATTGTTATCGAATGGTCATCTACGATTTTGCTTTTCTTTAGGTGCTGCATCGACGGAAAAATTAAAAAAAAAACTTTCCGGACTAAAACAAAACGAGCCAAAATATACTCGTGAGCACTTGAAGAATTGAATAAGAAACAAGGCTCACGAAAAGTTTTAAATTGGCCCAATTCGAATCAAGCCACAGAATTGTTCTATCACGTATGGTTATATTTGGAAATCCTAACCTACTATAAAAGTTCAGAAACTAAAGTTTTTGCTATTTTTGACAAAATAAAACAATAAACTACCAACGATAGATCCAGGTATGGTAATTGAAAGTATCAGTCTTTCCATTCAAAATCCTATACCCATACCTTTTTTTTGTTTTTTAAACTTTTATGTAAGGATATCTCAAAATCCAAATGCTATAGAGTAATTTTAATGGCAAATTTGTTTTCGTCTTCTTCAGGTCTTAATATTTTGGTAGATTTTTACATCTTGGGCGATAAAAGTTTAAGGGATGCTTAAATTTTCAGATGTTAGATATTGTTTTTTCCAATTTTTTTTTTAATATTTCGTCTATATCACTTAAATATGGGACGTTTCACGTCAACTACGCCACCTCGTTGCCCAAAATCTGGTGCATCTAAATAGGTCAAATGAAAGTTAATTTTTTTTTTTGTTGAAGTGTATGCTTTCGAATGCCGAGTGCTGTTTTTGAAAACAACAATATGGCGGAACAATATGGCGACAAGAAAGATGGTTAATTGGAAAAAATCATCAAGTTGATTCATTTATCACGTTATATCTCACAAACGACACACCTATTCGTAGAGATCAGTATTAATTTGTAGAATGTCAAAAAATTATATAATATCACCAGTGGGCGTGGTACCTCCCATACAAGTGAAATACGTTACATGGTATAACTCAAAAACTATATAAAATATTTTGGTTCAATTTCGTTGGGAGGTGTGAATTCTAAGTACCTTGAAATGGATGAAAAGTAGAAAGCATTAAATGAGTGCCACGCCCACTTTTTAACAATTGAAAATTTTAACTTAATAATGATCAATGCACTGTTCATCTGGAAGTTATTTTCATAATCCGCTCTCAGCTTTGCCCAGGATCAATGGTGGGGACGTGGCGGAATTTGATCCCATTGTGTGTTTTTTTTTTATATTTTTTTTTTTTCTAATTTTTTTTTTTAATTTTTTTATATAATTTTTTTTTATCATTATTATTGAAATTATTGGATTAACTATTTTGAATGGTTGAATGGTAGATATAGCTTGTTCACTTCCGAGTATTCAGTCAAATTTAATTATGTACTATATTACCAAATATTGGTATACACAATGAATTTGCTTACTCAATGTGTGCCAAACAATGACACACTAAGATTTTTGAAAATTTCGAAATTATCCCTTAACACCATAAATAGCCCTATTTCCCACATTATCCTCTTAAGCTCACAACTTAAAAGTCTGAACACTCACATACACGTACAAGTACATATTTCGCATACTAATGAGGCTAATTTGCAAACGAGGAATTAAAAATCAAATGCAAAATTCATAAACCACAAAATGCGTTCAATTAATGAATGTACAAATTAATTGAACGCGTGATGCCGTGCGGTGCGGCATATCAACTTAACTAAGACAACGCTAAGCCACCAAATGGAATTCCTTTTACTCGCTTGTATGTGTGTTTGTGCATTGAATTTGATATTAGAAATGCAATATAATGTACTCACAACAAGTTGGTATCCTGGGGGACACGCGGTAATGCGGTTAGGCGTGCGCGTATACAACGCACCGAACGCTGATAGCAATTGCAACCGGGAGGGCAGTAAAAACCCAACGACATGTGCAAAGTGCACAGGCTGAGGATGCACACGAACAGGAAATGCGTGAGCTGCATATTGTTGTTGATTGGAAATGCTGCTGCTGAAGTTTTTCGGCTTTTCAATTAAAACTTTTCGGGCATTATTTTAAACTTTATGATTTGAATTGTTGTCTATTTTTGCGCTGGTCTTTTTTAATTGATTTTCTTTTAATTGAAAAAATTTTTGTTTTTAAGCACTTAAAAATGTTCCAACTTTTATGTTTCACTTTCTTGTGTGACCTTAAAATACGCAATGCACAAGAACCGCGCACAGTAAATACCGCAAGCCAGTAAATTACTTAAGTACGACAACCGTTGGCCAGGAAATTTGTCAATCAACTGAACTGAAAGTTTCACGTAGAACAAGAAGTCTTTTTCAGAAAAAAAAAGTATTTTGTTCTTTTATCTGAATATTATTTTGTTTAAAATATTTAATTTTTTTTTTTTTTTTTTTTTTGAATTTTATTTTATGTAGGTAAATTAAAAATTCACAGAGCGTTTATATCCGTATGTGATTTTCAAATTGTTTAAAAATTTAAATATTTAGCGCTAATCAGTTTTTTTGTGTGGTTACTATGCTGCTTATCGATGGTCTTATTATTATATGTATATATTTTTTCGAATCAAAAGCTTAATTCTGCTTCAACTTACTCTATGGCAACTGGTTCAGAATTGTCTGGATAAAATTAATGTTGCTCGGAATTTCCGTTCCCAGCACAAAAGTATCGTTTTGGTGTAAATAAGCAACATGCACATTAGACCGGGTCGATTTTCTATGAAGCAAAATAAAATCATCCCGAAATCGACTCAAAAGTTAGAGGGACTATTAAAAACGATATCTGCATAATTTTTTTTTTTTTCATGCCAAGAAAAGCCAATGGAGCATTTTTGAGTCTACTGAAAACATGTTTTTTGGTCACAACTTTTTTTCATTACAAAATGGATACCAAAGGGTACTTCTGAAATAAAGACTATGTTTTTACAAAAATTTTGGCCTTTAAAAATTAAAAATTTTTTGGGCGATATAGATAATATTCGCATCCCAAAATCGATTTAATTGTAGCTAGTGTAGCATATCTCAAAACCAGAGTGTGTTACCAACTAAAAATAATTTAGCAATTTTTCACGGCAGACGGCGCTAGTGAGCCCTATCATCGATGCATATGGCGATCCTGTGCAGAGAAGTTTATCCGCATTTTCTTTCATTAGAAAACCGGAGTAACGGGTTCGAGTACGGTTTCTGACAAGATTTAACTTAAACTGATGTGATGAGGCTATATATATGTTTATATATGAAAATATATAAATATGTATGTGGAAAAAGCCGTAAAATATGTAATCAATTTCCATGCAATCAAGTGCGTCTATTGATGAAAAATTGCAAAAATGACTGTTTAATTAGTTCAATATAAATTTATTACATATACTTAGATTTTTTTTACGTTTTTCAATTTCGCAGTCAAAAAGCTATTTTTTACTGAAAAGTAAGGCATCTAACGAAAAAGTCTATAAGGCAGAAAATATTTAGAACTGTCCAAAGAAAACGTGTAAATTTTTTCAAGGTTTTTGGGATTTTATTTTTGTTTCAGCTGTTAAGCTCACGTTTGTCAGCAAAATGCTAGGTTTATTTAAAACCAAGGCATCTACGAAAAAATTTCTTGTGATATAAAATGCTTAAAATCCTTCAAAGAATTGGTGTGAATTTTTTCAGAATTTTTGGAATTATTTTTTATTTTTTTGACCAAGTTTTGAAAAATTATAAAATATCCCAAAAAATTCTGAAAAAATTCGAACGTATTTTTTGGACAATTTCAAGCATTTTTTTACATATATACTTTTTTGCCTTGCTTCGTTTTTCCGACCTCGTTATTGAAAAACGTAAAAAAATCGATTTTTGGAACCGATAGATAATACCAAAAAAAAAAAAACCAAATAATTTTAAATTTTTATGTGCTTTCGATACATCTATGGAACATATTACCCATTAATTTAAAACGCATAAGTAACACACACATTTTAAAGCGAAAACTCTTTGAACACTTTACCGCGGTCTCCTAAACGTTTCTTTCTTCTTATATTTTCTATCTTTAACTATAGCCTTCTATATGCTAATAAGTTATTTTTTTACATATAATTACTTATTATTACCCATAGCATATAAGATATTTTGAATTTGTTTTAATCATTATTACATATTTAATTGTACAACTTAAAAAGAGAAATCTTATTCGTACAATTGTTCAATAAAATCAAAAATCAAAATCAAACGCCAAAATTTTTGTAAGAACATAGTCTTCATTTTTAGTAGAATTTTCTGCAACGCAATTAATCTCTTAGGGTCTATAAGATTATCAGATAACTGTTGGGTATTTCAAGCAGAAATATTTGCGATAGCAGAGGCGGCAAGGTGGGGAAGTTATGGTAATACTTAAATTCAGTAAATTGCTCCTTAAGTGCAATAAAATAGAAATAAAATCATTTATAGCAATAGTTACAGGACTTAATAGTTTATGCAAGCACCTAGAACGAATGGGGTTTGAAACTAAAGACCTTTGTGGATAGTGTGGGGACTGCGAAATGGAAGAAGACAATCCTTCTATTTTCAGGATATGCAGATATAGATCCGACTAAGTACATTAACGCATCTCAATGGGACCAGAAAACAAAAATTGCACCATAACAACCAATATTTTAGCTACAAATATTGTATTGTATATGTTTAGAGTAAAGATCCGTAGAGTCATCAAAAAGGAGGGATCACAATGGACCAACAGTATGGTCTAAGTGGAAGTCGGCTTATCCGCTGACGAAGCTCTCATAACCTATCCCAACTTAAGTTATACCTTCTCAATAAAAAAACTAACCTTACAATTTCAAAATCCCATATCTCCATAATTTTTTTAAAGTTTGCAAAAATAATTGTTAGTGATATTCTCTACTATGCCACGGTTGTTTATGCCAATTCATAGCCAAATCGAATTCCATGAAAAAAATCTTGAGCTGTTTGACCTGGAATCAATCATTTCATTAATTTCTTTACTTATCTTCTCTTCATATAAGAGCTAAAATTGTATGTTTGTTTGTTTTTTTGTTTGTACTTATTTCTGTGCCAATATTTTTTCTCGAAAACGGCTACAGCGATTTCAATGCAACTTGGAATAATGTTAGATATTAGCAATCAATGAAGAATGAGCTAGGTTTGAACTTTGTAAATGCTCACCAGAGGGCGTGGCACTGTACTAAATTTTAAATTTGATTTAGTCATAACTCGCAAACCACACAAGGTATTTGAATGAAATTTGGTGAGCGAGTACGGCTTAATATTACCTTGTAACAGTCAGAAAGTGGGCGGGATTGAAGAAGTGCCACGCCCACTTTTTAGCCCTTGAAAATTTTGATTCATTATTACTCGAAAACGACTCCAACAATTTTTATGAAAATTTAGGAAATATTACCTCTAAAAACAAAAATTCATATGTACTACGCCATTATATTGGGAAAACTCGTTGAAGGGCGTGGCACCGCCCACAAAAATATAAAACGGTATAAAAAAAAACTAATAAAGCAAACATTCTGAAATTAACTGTGAGGAGCCTAATTGCAATAGGGCATCTCTGATTTGAAAGTGGGCAAAATGGCGCCATTGCGCGTTGAACCTCCCATACAAGCAAAATACGTTAAATGCTATTTCTTGCAAATGTTACAAGATATTTTAATGAAATTTGGTATGTAGGTACTACTTATCAATTCTTTGTGATAACCGAAAAGTGGGCGGTATCGAAGAAGAATTCTACGCCCCTTTTTTAACCATTGAAAACTTTAATTCAATATTACTCGAAAACGACTCCAACAATTTTAATGAAAATTTAAAATATTTTTCCCCTGAAAACAAGTATTAATATGTGATATGCCGTTATATTAGGAAAACTTGTTGGAGGGTGTGGCACCGCCCACAAAAATTTAATACGCTATAAAAAGAAAACTACTAAAGCAATCTTTCTGAATTTAACTGTAGGGAATCTTCTTTTTATGAGGCACCTACGAGCTGAAAGTGGGCAAAATAACGCAGGTGGGCGTGGAACCTCTCATACAAGTAAAACAAATTAAATGCTATTTCTCGCAAACGGTACAACATATTTTGATGAAATTTGGTATGCGGATCTGGATCACGAGTATCAAAAGCATAACAAAAAGTCGGCTTTGTTCAATAATTGCCACGCCCACTTTTTACCAAAATAAAAATTTTAGTTAATAACTCATGCACAAAAAAAAATGGAATGAACTTTCCGAGGCATGATGATACGATATTTCAGCCCCCATACAAGAGATGAAATATTTTGGGTGCGTGGCGTATCCCATTTGTTTATTTTAGGTCATTCTATTTCTCTTAAAAAATTTGGAGTTCTTGATATATTTCTATACCATTCGATATTTTCCGAGTTTTTTCTTATTATTTTTATCATCGGTTAATTTATTATTTTGAAAGCATTGGAGGTGAAAAGGTACGAGTTTCATAACAAAAAATAGCTATGAATAAAAACATCGACTAAAATAATAAGATCAGATTGTTAACCGAGCAGGGATCGGTCTCCAAGTACTTTTCTATCCTAAAAGAACAATATTTCTAGGTCTACAAAAAAATAAATTGCAGATTCGGATAAAGCGGCTCAAAATCCCTATAAGAACTTGAACAATTTTATAATAATTTTTTTCATTTTCAGAAGCATTTTTCGGTTTTCAAATTGTTTTTGGATCCATCAAATATTATCCGAAATGGAATAAAATATACATGGAGCTTGTTTACACAAAAACAAAAGTTTTGATGCAGTGGGAACGAAATTTCGAGCAACTTTAATTTTTGTACCAGTCTAGTATTTATATTCACTATATTTCGAAGAATTATTTCACTCACGTTTTGTATATAAATTTGCATGTTATTTTATGGTATTTTTTGATGTTTTAAGCATTTTTGTTGCTTTACGTTTTTTATATAAACATTTTTTTTTTTTAAATTTTTTACTTAGTCTTATTTATTTTGCTTTGAGTATTTTTAATTTTTTTTGCAATTAATCAAATTAAAACGTATTTTTTTAAACACTAACGCTCCTATTTAGCTTAAATTTATTTACGCCTGCACCAACTCCAAGTAACGTCCGAAACGACCGACGACACTTTTAGATTTGAGAACACACATCACATTCGCATCGCATCGCATCCTCGACTATAACATCGCATCAGTGCCGAAAGTTGCATGCCACGCACTATGGGACATTTAGGCATATGCAGCGGTTAATTGCGATGAGAGCTTTTTCAAAGAAACTTTCGTTAGATTTAACAATAATATAACACTTAACCCTTATGGATTACATACTTTCTAAAACTTTTCGCATAGGTAATATTTATCAGAACTAAGTTTTGTAACAAACAACTATGGGACTATGGACAACTACTTAGTTAACCAATAGAATAAGGTGGTTTGGTAATATTTATCAGAACTAAGTTTTGTAACAAACAACTATGGGACTATGGACAACTACTTAGTTAACCAATAGAATAAGGTGGTTTAACTAATAGTTAACTAATGACTGATAACAACATTTTGTTGGTGAAGCCCTTGTTATAAGTAAACTACTGACTGTGAATCCGGGCTTTGAGCATAGGTACTTTTGTTTATTAATAACTATCCAGAGTTAAACAGAAGCCTTGCATGACTCATTTCATATTAAATGGCATTGATTAATATGATCCCTTCAGTTTTGCACATTATTAAAATCTAAATTAAGACTGAAAACGCATAAAAAGAGTAATTATACCCAGAACAAAAAATTAAAGAAAATTTTAAAAAACTCGTTAAAATGTAGCATTTAATTAATTGTCACTCATACGTCATGTAGTACAAGAATTAATGACAAAGTGAACATTACATTAAATGATCGAAGTTTAAATGAGCAAATTGCATTCTGATTAATGCAAAACTATTTTTTTGATGAGAAATAATCGATTTCTTAGAAGCTAGTATGCGATTCTTCATGAAAACCCTAACTTTTCTAAGAAAACTTTCATTTAATGGTTAATATATGCAACTATTAATATGCAGTATATAAGATAGTATCGACCCCCATGAAAAAAAAAAAGTTCGAATGACCGCCCAAGTTTGAAAGCTAACATTGAACGATTTTGAAGGAAAAAACATTTTTTTTTTTGGCCTCTCAATTCGCTTCAGTTTTGTTTTTTCTATATATCTCCTCCATTTGACGTTCGATCAACAAGTATAGTTTATCGTTAATTCATAGAAGTCATTTATCTCAAATGTTTTTTTCGACTAATTGTCCTCATTATCTCAGTTTTTAGTAACCTAAGATGCCAAGGACACTTCATAAAATTGAAGCCCATAAAAAATCATAAAATTCATTTCTACAAAGTTTCCTCAAATTGTTGAAAATGAAGAAGTTATAGCGGATCTAAAACGTCAGTACAAAATATGAAAAACAGGATGTTTCAACAACAAAAATCGCCCCCTAAAACTATGCAAGATTCTTTTTTTATTTATTTGCATGCTGTTTGAAAAGTCAAATGTTAAAAAAAAAGAATATGGCATAGCCTTAGGGGGCGATTGTCGTTTTTGAAACATCCTGTTTTTCATATTTTGTACTGAGGTTTTAGGTTCGCTATAACTTCTTTAATTTCAACAATTTGAGTAAACTTTGCAGAGATGAATTTTATGATTTTTTATGGGCTTCAATTCTATGTAGTGTTCTTGACACCTTTGGGTGGTAGAAACTGACATAATGAGTACAACTACACGAAAAAGAAATCTGATATAAATGACTTCTATGAATGAAGTGTTGAGACATTTACAACGATATACTATACTTGTTGATCGGAGATCAAATGACGGAGATATATATTAAAAACAAAACTGCATCGAATTTAGAGGCGGAAAAAAAAAATATTAGCTTTCAAGCTTTAAGCATTTTTGTTGCTTTACGTTTTTTATATAAACATTTTTTTTTTTTAAATTTTTTACTTAGTCTTATTTATTTTGCTTTGAGTATTTTTAATTTTTTTTTTTTGCAATTAATCAAATTAAAACGTATTTTTAAACACTAACGCTCCTATTAAGTTTAAATTTATTTACGCCTGCACCAACTCCAAGTAACGTCCGAAACGACCGACGACACTTTTAGATTTGAGAACACACATCACATTCGCATCGCATCACATCCTCGACTATAACATCAGCAGAGCATCATCGCATCAGTGCCGAAAGTTGCATGCCACGCACTATGGGACATTTAGGCATATGCAGCGGTTAATTGCGATGAGAGCTTTTTCAAAGAAACTTTCGTTAGATTTAACAATAACACTATGCAACAAATGAGTAAAAATTTTTTCCCCAGGGAATGCTATTATTCATTTTATATGTAAAATGGGCTGCTGATTCCGAAAATCGCATTATTTTTTTTTTTATTTCGTGTCGTTTTCGAGATATCGGTCATCAGATAGTTCCATTTAAATACAAATATCTCAAGAACCAATGTTTGTATTCAAACGTATTATATGTCATATTAAAGGTAATTAAATTACCTACAAATGTTGTTCACATCACTTTTTGGTTGTTTTGTTAGTTTCGGCGAAATAAATTGATTTCTAAAAAAACATTTTTTTTTTCGAAAAAATTAACAAAAAATCAAAATCAACTGCAGATTTAAACAAGCAGAAATAACTTTTTTATAATTTTTTTTGTATCATAGACTATATATTTGTGAAGAAAATATGATACCACTTAAAAAAATCCATGGAAAAATGCAAAAGTTGTATACGATTCATTGAAAAGTTACCAAAAAAAAGAGTTTTGTAACAAACAACTATGGGACTATGGACAACTACTTAGTTAACCAATAGAATAAGGCGGTTTAACTAATAGTTAACTAATGACTGATAGCAACATTTTGTTGGTGAAGCCCTTGTTATTAGTAAACTATTGACTGTGAATCCGGGCCTTAAGCATAGGTACTTTTGTTTATTAATAACTATCCAGAGTTAAACTGAAGCCTTGCATGACTCATATCATATAAAATGGTATTGATTAATATGATCCCTTCATTTTTGCACATTATTAAAATCTAAATTAGGACTGAAAACGCATTAAAAGAGTAATTATACCCAGAACAAAAAATTAAAAGAAAATTTTAAAAAACTCGTTAAAATGTAGCATTTAATTAATTGTCACTCATACGTCATGTAGTACAAGAATTAATGACAAAGTGAACATTACATTAAATGATCGAAGTTTAAATAAGCAAATTGCATTCTGATTAGTGCAAAACTATTTTTTTGATGAGAAATATCCGATTTCTTAGAAGCTATGCGATTCTTCATGAAAAAAACCTAACTTTTCTAAGAAAACTTCCATTTAATGGTTAATATATGCAACTCTTAATATGCTGTATATAAGATAGTATCGACCCCCATGAAAAAAAAAAAAGTTCGAACATTGAACGATTTTTTTTCAGCCTCTCAATTCGCTTCAGTTTTGTTTTTTCTATATATCTCCTACATTTGACGTTCGATCAACAAGTATAGTATATCGTTGTAAATGTCTTAACATTGGCTACATTTAATTTTTACAAGTCATTTATCTCAAATGTTTTTTTCGACTAATTGTCCTCATTATCTCAGTTTCTAGCAACCTAAGATGCCAAGGACACTTCATAAAATTGAAGCCCATAAAAAATCATAAAATTCATTTCTACGAAGTTTCCTCAAATTGTTGAAAATGAAGATGTTATAGCGGATCTAAAACGTCAGTACAAAATATGAAAAACAGGATGTTTCAACAAAAAAAATCGCCCCCTAAAACTATGCAAGATTCTTTTTTTATTTATTTGCATGCTGTTTGAAAAGTCAAATGTTAAAAAAAAAGAATATGGCATAGCCTTAGGGGGCGATTGTCGTTTTTGAAACATCCTGTTTTTCATATTTTGTACTGAGGTTTTAGGTTCGCTATAACTTCTTTAATTTCAACAATTTGAGTAAACTTTGCATAGATGAATTTTATGATTTTTTATGGGCTTCAATTTTATGTAGTGTTCTTGACACCTTTGGGTGGTAGAAACTGACATAATGAGTACAACTACACGAAAAAGAAATCTGATATAAATGACTTCTATGAATGAAGTGTTGAGACATTTACAACGATATACTATACTTGTTGATCGGAGATCAAATGACGGAGATATATATTAAAAACAAAACTGCATCGAATTTAGAGGCCGAAAAAAAAAATATTAGCTTTCAAACTGGGGGCGTTCATTCGAACTTTTTTTTTGTGCTACTATCTACTGTATATGCGAATGAAATGAAATTTGCACAAAAATTAAGTAGTTTACACCACTGTGCATAGCCACTCGACAAAATGAAACATCTGGAGCGCAAGCTTCATTCAGCGCCGGATGCATTCTGATTTTTTTTTTTCAGATTTTGTTTTTGTTTTTTCTTGTGATAACGTTCCATCCACATGTAATACAAGTAGCAGTACGAGTACGAGTATCTTGTGTAGTGTTGCTGTTGCTGTTGATATTGTTATATTGTCGTAGTCGTCGCTGTGGCACATGCTTTGTTAATATCTGTAGTATGAAATAATGCTCCAAACAGTTTGAGGAAGAAAAAAAAAAAAATCTTCAATCTTCTTTTTTGTTCTTTGTGCTTTTTCTTCGAAGCATCTCGTTCATGGCAAGCAACCAAACTTTGCACTGGGTCCATTTTACGTCGTCGTCCATCTGTCGAAAAGTCAGACTCAGAATGCGGCAGTGTGGGGGAGGTGCAATGATGAGCGAGCGCAGCAGTCCGCACCGTGTGTGCGCGTGTGAAGGCGTTCATGTAATATTTATTTTGCACCGTTTGTTGGCTCCCAGTTGTTGGCGCACTGTTGGCTCCAAAGAAGTGTGTCCTGCATTCACACCAACCCTTTTACACGCAGAGTTCAATACGAGGCGTACGAGCGATTTCTCTTGAAATCAGATTTTTGAACGGTTTTTCTTTGTTTCTTTTATTTCAGTTTTTTTTTTCATTTGTTTTCACTGTAAAATTGCACTGCTGGCGTTACGTTGCATACGATGCTACATACGTTTTTGACTGAAGGATCGTAAAATATTTTCACTGTGACGTCGTTTTTGTTTTTCATTCGTTTTTACTCATATTTAATACATGAGAGCAGAAAAAAAAATTAGTTGCTGATAAGAAAAATCAAATTTAAAAGCCATTACTTCGATATTAGAGCAGCAGCACCATCTACAAATAGTCTCACCTTCTATGTCTTCCTGGAGGCGGCTGGGGTTACATATTTGTTAAAGATGTGCAAACACCCCAAAATAATTTGGCCACACTTTTATGTGAACTTGCATTGTTGCTGGCAAAAAAGTGAAAATAAAAAATATCAAATAGAAGTCATCGATGCACTTTTAATTTTTCCTGCAGATGATTTATTAATGCTCGTATGTAGGTGCAGGCATGTCCCGGTATAACGCATGGTATTCGACCGTTTTTTTTTTTTTAATAAATTCATTTCAGTGATATAAAGCTTTTCTTTATATCATTTGAAAATCGTTTTCTTATTAGCGGTTTTTCCCGGCATTTCCCGTGCTATATTTAATTTCATAGAAAAACAACCACTAATAAATAGTACCATTCCGCCTCACAGTGAGAGGGTTTATATGGAACGGCGGTCCTAAATAGTAATAATAGACCTAGGCTGTAAAAATTTGATACAGATGTGAATGTGAACAAAATCCGCCCACCGGCCACCGGCGTTACTAGTATCGTTATAAATGTCTCGATGTGGCTATATTTCATTTATGGAAGTAATCTCTCAAATGTTTTTTTCGGCTAGTTGTACTTATTATCCAGTTTTTACCACCCTAAGGTGCCAATGGCACTTCATAGAATTGAAGCCCATAAACAAATCATAAAATTCATGTCTACAAAGTTTCCTCAAGTTGTTGAAATTGAAGAAGTTATAGCGAATCTAAAACCTGAGCACGAAATATGAAGAACATGATGTTCAAAAACGAAAATCACCCCCTAAAACTATGTAAAAGATTCTTTTTTTATTAATTTGCATACTGTTTGAAATGTCAAATGTTAAAAAAGAGTATAGCAGAGTTTTAGGGAGCGATTTACGTTTTTGAACATCCTGTTCTTCATATTTTGTGCTGAGGTTTTAGATTCGCTATAACTTCTTCAATTTCAACAATTTAAGGAAACTTTGTAGGCATGAATTTTATGATTTTTTATGGGCTTTAATTCTATGAAGTGCCCTTGGCACTTTAGGGTGGTAAAAACTGAGAAATTAAGCACAACTAGTCGAAAGAAACATTTGAGGGATTACTTCCATAAATGAAATATAGCCACATAGAGACATTTATGACGATACTAGTAACGCCGGTGGCCAAATTTTGCCCTTTTACTTAAAGAAAGACACACTTTTTCTGTACCGTTTGGTAAAAAAGAAAGCCAGAACATTGAGTATTCATTAATCGTAGTAACCTTTTTTGAATGCAGCAAGCTCAGTGTATTTCCAAACCGAATAACATAAGAATTGGTGTAGTGCTTGTGCCGAAAAATATCGAAAAACATCCCAAATATTGGTAAGAGTCCAAAAGTATCGATAGACATCTAAAATGTCGCTAAAAGTCTAAAAGAATCAAAAAACATCTAAAATATCGAAAAGAGCTCGAAAGTGTCGAAAAACAGCGGAACTTATGTAGATAAGAGTGCAAAAGTATCGAAAAACATCCAAAATATCGGTAAAAGTCTAAAAGTATCGAGAAACATCCAAAATATCGGTAAAAGTCCAAAATTATCGAAAAACATACAAAATATCGAAAATAGGCCAAAAGTATCGAAAAACATTCAAAATATCGGTAAAAATTCAAGAGTATCGAGAAACTTCCAAAGTATCAATAAAAGTCCAGAAGTATCAAAAAACTTCCAAAATGTCGGAAAAAGTCCAAGTGTATCAAAATATCGGTAAATGTCCAAAAGTATCGAATAACATTCAAAATATCGGTCAAATTCCAAAAGTATCGAAAAACATCCAAAATGTCGGTTAAGCTCCAAGTGTATCAAAATATCGGTAAAAGTCCAAAAGTATCGAAAAACATCCAAAATATCGCTGCAGAACGTTGACAGATTGCAACGAAACAAGAAGCAAGAGAAAAACAACAACAAAATTTCTCTCACTCCACTGTCTCATTCACTTTCTTAACAACACAGCATAACACTGTGGGTGCTGTTATTATTGTGATTATATGGGAAATTTTGATCTTGTTTTTAAATGCCTTAATGGCAACTTATGAGGATAATTTTTGGTTTTGTGCATTCTACACCACAAATATCGAAAATCGGTTAAATGGTTAGCTCGCAAAAAGGGAGCAAAAAAAACTGTTCACGTATTTATATATAGATACTATACTAACAACAAAAAACAAAAAACAAAAAGCGTATTATTTAAAAGTCGAAAAAAAAAAAAAAATTTTTCCTTAAAAATCAAAACTGATAAGCTTTTAAAATGGGGGCTTTCAGCGAACTTTTTTTGTTATACTATCTAATGGACATCCCACATAGCAGCGCACACTGGTTCAAAATCCTAAAAAGCTGGCCAAAAGTCGAAAAAAAGTTTTTTTAAATTAACTTTTTATGGACCGTATTGTCTAACAGATATTCATAGGCCTCAAAAAATGTATAAGAAAGATCCAGGTATTCCTACAATGCTCTTGGGATCTCTCCAAAAGTACGCTTCTCAGACGAAAAATTCTGTGAGTTAAAAGTACAAATTTAATGTTCACTGTAAAAATTGTGTGGTTACTGTAAAACTGGTCCGATTTTAATGTTAGAGTCTGGAATCTCTTTGGAAAAGAAAATTCTATCGAACCTCTATATTCAAAACTTGCAATGATTTATGTTTTTGCGGTATTTGTAATAACCTTAAAATCAAATTATATCACAAAATCAGTTTGCAATGGTTATGAAAAAAGTCCAGAACTAATTTATACCACGTCTTACCACCAAAATTTTTTTGGATTTAAGAAGATTGAAACCTTCTCTAACACATATAAAAAAATTGAGCTGCCTTTTTTTGCCTTTTTTGTTTGACGCGGTTTTTTCTGAAGCAACCAGAGGAAAATTTAGCTCATATTGCTTGCCAAGTGTCAAATGTAGATCAATTTAACGTTGCACACAGCTCTATCAAAGTTAAAGTTTTAAAAGAAATTTTTAAATTAGATGTAAAAATTGTGCAAGTGTTATTTTTTACCATTTTTAAAAAACTAATATCAGATTCGTAATCAGTGAACCCAAAAACCTTCGAGTAAATTTTTTTGTTGGATTTGGTTGAATATTTATGCAAATCGTCCGCCATTTTGAATACGCCATTTTTTTTTTTAAATCTAACATCAAATTCGTAATCAGCGACCTCAAAAACCCCCAGGTAAAAAATTTCGTCTCGAAACTTTAATGATTTCGACTTTTGGCCAGCTTTTAGGGATTTTGAACCAGTGTGCATCGCCACATAGAAAACTAGATTTTGCTGAGTCAATATTTTTGCAAATTTTAAATAAAATTAGAGACCGAATATGAGCTCTAATTTTGCTGAAACCTTTATAACATGTTTATTGTGTCCAATTATCACTTTTCCCGCCACTTCCGTTAAAAAATGGCAACACTGTCACGCTCCTACCTAATTTCTTTAACAATTTTTATTGATAAGCTATAGTCGTACATTTCAAAAATATTTTACAAAAATAAAACCATGTACATTTAAAACAGTCATTTATTTATTGACTTTGTGCGATATTCAACGCATTGTTCAAATCGTTAATAAGGTCTTCAGCATCTTCCAGTCCTACCGATAATCTTATTAAAGAATCAGTAATTCCCAAACGTTTTCTATCTTCATCAGGAACAGATGCATGGGTCATAATTGATGGCAACTCTGCTAAACTTTCATAGCCACCCAAACTTTCAGCCAAAGTAAAAATGTTCAAAGCTTGTAAAAACTTTTTAGAATGTTGCAAATAACCTTTAATATAAAATGAAAAGACACCACTATAGCCATAGGTTTGTTTCAGTGCAATATGATGATCTGGATGTGAGGGCAGTGCTGGATGTAAGACTTTTTCAACAAATTCGTGCGCCTCCAAGAACTGCGCAACTGCAATTGAATTCTTTTGATGTTGTTCCATACGTATTGATAATGTTTTCAAGCTACGATTCACCTGATAACAATCAAATGGTGACGGTACAGCACCAATGGCCTTTTGCAAAAATCTTAATCTCGTATGCAAATCATCCGAATTTAGCGTGACGGCACCCATAACAACATCTGCATGTCCATTAATATATTTAGTTAAAGAATAACATACCATATCGGCGCCCAACTCCAATGGCCTTTGAAAGTAGGAAGTCAGAAAGGTGTTGTCAACAGCAACAATGATATCATCACCACCATTAGCATGACATATTTTGCTAATTGCCGCAATATCTGCAATTTTTGTCAGTGGGTTGGTTGGCGTCTCAATCCATACCAATTTTGTTTCGGGTATTATTGCCGACTCAAATGCTTTTAAATTGGTTGCATCGGCAAAAGTCGCCTTGATGCCAAATCTTGTCGCAACTTGCCTAACTAATCGACTGGTTCCCCCATATAAGTAAGTCATCGCCAAGAATTATATGATCGCCAGCGGATAGCATTGATAGAACACTCGTAGTTGCGGCGAGTCCAGAAGAAAATGTTAGACCATATTTTGCGTTATCAAGTGACGCTAAACATTTTTCCAAAACATTTCTTGTTGGATTTCCACTGCGCGAATAGTAAAATTCTCTGTACTGGCCTGGTTCATCTTGCTTGTAGTTTGTGCTTAGGCAAATAGGCGTAACAACGCACAAACTCTTCCATTGCTCTGGATCCTGACCGACATGAATTGCCTTTGTGGCAAAACCCTGAGGTTGTTTTTTGAAGTTGTCGCTCATTGCACAAAGCTCCTGCAGCTACTAAAACGAACTTATCTTTGCCAACTTTGAAATGTTACAAATTGATAAGGTAGATAAGATTTTCAAAAAGCAGCTGACATTAGCTTGTAGTGCATTGAAGATAAGGGAGGGATGTAAAGTTTCGCTCTGTCGACTTTTACTGCCCAGAAGTATTGTTTGGTAAGGAAAGTGTTGTCAGTTTAGCAACGCCGCCATAGCCCAAGAGGCTATTAATGGAGTGCCAACCAAAAATTTATTTAAAATGATCTTTGAAAGCTCAACCTTCAGATTTAGATATTGTTAGGGGGGCGTGCATAAATTACGTAAGACTTTCAGGAGGTTATCATAATCTTCTGCTCCTTAAAAAAAAGTAAAAAAAGCTATGAAAAAATCTTAGACTTAGGAGGGGCGAGTCTGAAACGCTCGAAAAGTGTCTTACATAACTTATGCACAGCCCCTTGGGTAAATTTTTAATATACTTGTCTTGAAGTGTGATAATATTTCCGAGCGTTTTTTACTACTATTACTTTGGATAGCGAGTTTAGCTTCCTAAATTGAATCCAGTCGCAAAAATCGATTTAGATTTAGGTTCACATCTCCGATTTTTTTGAAAATTTGTGAAAAGTTAGTTTTCGACATACATATGACAGTGGTGAAATGATTTTCCAAAATTCTAAAAAAATCCGAGATTGCGGCCATAAGTTCGACGCAACTTTTGGATACCCACATATTTGAAAATTCATAGCTCCTCGGCTTTTTATCCGATTTTTATGAAATTTTCAGGGTTAGTGTAAAAAAGTATGAGCTTTTAAAGCAAAAAAATTAAACTGAAAAATAACTTTTTTTTAGGTGCAAAAAAAGCTTTTTATATTTTAAAGCCAATTTGGGGCTTGAACACTTTTTTTTTTTAAATATGTTTATTTAAAAGTAAATTTTACTATAGCTATTTTGCGACCCTCAAAATCGTGCTATCTTTTACAGTTTTCAAGTTATGAGCTTTTGAATACTCATAACATATAGGGTGTGTTATTACATATTGGCAACTCTGGAAATGCTCTTTAAATTTGTAAAGAGAGAACACATTCACAGGTAAAAATGTTTGCATAGATTTTAAGCGTTGAACAGAATGATGAAGCTGTAGTATGCCGCTGTAGTACAAAATGTAGTGTAGCAGACGATGAAGCGCTTCGAGAATTTCTATGAACAGAATAGCGAAGTTTGCTGCTTATGGAATAGAGTTGCCAATCTTATTTCGTTATAAAATTTGCATACATTTTCGAATGACCTAAACTTTTAAAACTTGAAATTATTTTCACAATTTTATTTGCTGCTCTTTTTCATGAAATTTTTATGAATTTTGCGCTGAATTAACTTTTAAATCATTGAATAATTTTTACAAATTTATTTTCATCAATTCGGTAACATTGTTCTTCTGTCAAAAAGCATGCAGCAAGCGACAAAGTTGAAAAGTTCGAACTTTGTACTACGCCGCAAGCTTCAGCTACAGCGTTAACTTCACATTGTGTTAACGCGTATTAAAATATGTGTAGTCTACTTTTGACAGTTCGTCGCTTACTTCGTACTTCAAGCTTCAGCTACACATTCTGTTTCAGCAGTTACTCACAAAAGCTTCTGACAATGTTGCCGGATCAAAATTCTTTGCAGTGAAATAATTTTCATATCATTTTGCGCAAAGTAAATCTGTCCTTTTTTTGATTTTTAAATAAAAAATAATGAAATTTCTGATTTATTATCGATTTTTTTTTTTTTTTTGTATCTCACACAAGCAAACATAAAAGTTCGGCTCTTTTTACGCTAATTCCGAATCCGGAATCGATCTGTTGCTTATAATTGCTTATAGTTTTCGAGATATGTGACCGTCCATTGGAAAAGGTACCTTATCTTCACTCACAAAATTTAGCAGTACAACTAAGTAAAAACAAGAGATAGGGTCAATTTTACCGGTTTTCAGTTTAAGGTGGAATTCAGTGCTTAGACATGTACTGAACATTTTACAACTGATTTGAAGTCGATTATCAAATTACAAATACCAATAAAAGCGGTCTTACCGAACTTCTACCCAGTAAAAATTGTTAATTGACAAACCTTGAACCTCGATATCAACAAACTTCAGTTTTTCATTTTACGATTTCAAAATGCCATAACTCAGTCAATTTATGGAATTTTCCAGTGATCGAGGTGTCATTTTATTCAAAACTTTTTAGAAAATGCAATTTGTCAAGATAATGTACCTTTTCCACTGGACGGTCACATATGATGGATGACCTAAAAATTTAAGAAAACATAAAAAAAACACCGTTTCTAGCTATTTTCAAAACTATATAAAGAGACAAACAAAATTCTGACCGTAGAACCTGATATGACACCTAAGTTTATTAGTCTTTTCCTTTAAATTCCACCAAAGTGGCAACCGTGCGTGCAGTAGACAATAGCAGTGTTTTAGACAATAGTTTTCAGAGTTTAATTAAGCACTTTCTGAGAAACGTATGGGAAAGCAACAACTAAACTGCTTAATTTAACACAGATAAATTTGCGTGTTTCATTATTCAAATATCTCGATGCTTTTTCGTGCTTAAATTTTTTTTTTAACATTAGAGGATGGCAACACTGACTTTAAGTTAAACAATTGAATGCTAGTATAAAAAAGTATGTACCGGTTTATCTTTTTTCAGTTTTCAACAAGTGGTTGCTTAAAGTAGTTGGTTTGTTGATAAAAGTGTATAATCTTATCTTCGGAGTGTTGTTTTTTTTTTAATTTTGAATTATTGTGAGTTGTGTATATTAAATCTATTCTACAATTATCTCTACAGTAATGGCAGCCAGTAAAATTACATATGTAACACATAACGACGGCACAAAAGTGCAATCCATTGGATTGGGTACATATTCGGTAATGAAATTTTTTATTTAACTACATACTACTCGCACCATATACGAGTATATGCATAGTGCAAACTCACACGAGGGCACGGTGAAAGCACCACTTCCCTCCGCTTGCCTAGAAATTTGACGTGCCCTACGTGCCCGTGCCCTTCGTGTGAGTTTGTCCATATAAGTACATGTAAGGGGCATTTTAAATTTGTATAAAGCAAAAAGTAGTGAGGGTGTTATCTTCCGATTTGCAAAGATATCAGTATCATAATATCTATAGCTTGATGTGACCCGCGTGTATTTTACTAATTGCATAATTTTGTCACGCCTTAAAATAATTTGATACGCCTAATATACCACAGAACAACAATACAGATGTTTGTATTACAACAATAGACTCATTTTTTTTTAATTAAAATTTTATTTATTTAATCTTGTCATAAATGCATCAAAGTCAAAGTCAAATAAGACGAACTTATTATTCAAAGAATGTAATGAAAATTATAAAGTTATCAGTTTAATAACATACGTATGTACCCTACATTAATAATGTGGCATTGTAAAGTTTTAATGTCAACTTGCCTCATTTTCCATAGATCTTTAGTGGAAAGATTTTATAAGAAGTGGCATTAGGCAAATTTCACAAACACAATTCTGTTAATTTTGAAATTGCGATTGCTCATGAACGGTGAGTCGCACGATTAAAAGTCCAAAGATATATTTTTTTTTATGGAGAATCACACGCTCTACCAATAGTTTTAATTTCTTGCAAAAAAAAAATGTATCATTGAGGAGTTATTCGACAAAAACCAGCTAAGCGCCGATAAACGTCACAAAACCACTTTTTATCAAATACCTCCTAAACCATAATTTTTTCTACATAAATGAAAATTATTTAAAGAGCATGCGATTCTCCATAAAAAATGCCTTTTGACTTTTTATCGTGTACTCACTGTATATGAGTTATCGCAATTTAGAAATTAACACAATTGTATATACGCGTCTAAGAAACACGGCTAGTATCTCAAATATTAAGTATGTAAGTATTGTTTTTGTGCTTAAATGGATAGGGTCATCTCATATTAAGTACCACTGCAAACTAAACAAATTTAATAAGTATTCCTTACTCCACATTTCTGCTGTACAATCATAGAACGGAAATATGTAACTAGCTTTTCATTCTTATGAGAAAATTGAGTTTACATTTTTATTTATAAAAAGCAGTTATACGTACTTTCTCTATTTAAAAAATCTATTACATTTTTCATCTGTTTTGTATGGAGTTACTGCCTTTTGGATTTGGTTTTATTGAAATTATGAAAAATCTTTTTACATCCGGTCCTTAACATTTCTTTATTTGCAATTTGCAAGAGAAGTAGATAACGTAAAAAATCGGCGATTGAACCAAAATATAGACAAACAATTGCTTAAACCATCAGGAACATAAAATGTAAAAGGCCTACCTATTGAAAACGAGAGATAATCGAACAAAATTGGTAATATTGGAATCAACAGCTCATTTTTGTGAACTTTTCTTCATAAGTATTTTACTCCGTTTCATATCAATTAATGCATAATTTAAAGGCATGACTTCGCACTTTAAAGTCGTATCAAATTATTTGAAAGTTTATCGTATCAACACAGCAAAACTTAAAAATTAAAAGTATGTATGCACTTGAAAGATAACATAAGTTATACAATTAGGTACATATATAATCAATATCAATTAAAAGTTAAAAATAATTCCACCTAAAGCACGTATAGATATGTAGATTTTGTCGTCAGTAAAAGCTTCACTGATAACAAGCTCATTATAGCTATAGGGTATTGTCATGGTCTGCTAACAACGCTTATTGTTTCGGATTTAATTTGTTGCTGTTTGCTTATGCCGCTCTCTTTTATTATTGCATTTAGTTCTCTTATTTTGAAAAACCGGCCGGTTTATTTGTTGAGTACATAGTTTGTCTTTTTTATGTCACATAAATTATGTGGGTTTCAATTAAGTAATAGTGTTGCCACATTGTGAGTAATTCCTCAAAATTGGGGCTATTTATTTTGAATTCTTTTTGAGGAAGATTTTATTAAGAAAGCTAACAATTCTTTCTTCATAAATCTGTCATTTGTACTAGGAAGTAATTTGAAGCATTCTAAGCTTATCCAAAATAATGTAATTTACAGTTAAAATAGTGCATAGGTGTGCAAAATAGGCTGTAGCACAAAGAAAAAGACAAAAAGTGACTTCGTGTTTTTTGTTTTGCTTACGTTTCGCTTTATATCGTACCAGGGATGACAAATGAGCATTCCTATTTTGCTCCAAATAGCAAAAACAAAAGAACTAACAGTGTCCTAAAATTACCGAAATTTCAACAGAACAAAGTTGTGCATTAAAATATAGTTTCATTGAAAGAAGCGTCGTGCGACTCCAACAATTTGTGGTCGAATTTCGATCACTGGGTGATACTAGTTAGAAAAAGAATATCACTTAGTATATGGGTTGCTTATTTCCTATTTTAAAGAAAATTGAACAATACTAGCATTACTGCTATATATGTCCTTTAACAAATGTGTAAGAAGAGCTCATATTTAGGATTAGGTTCAAGTAATAGCATCTCATTGACCAATATGGTTTATAGCGATATTACAGTATCTCGGAACGTTAAGTCATGTCGATGTGCTATATTATGCAGGGAGCAAAACACGCCAAGTATAGGGGAGATGTGTGTACCTTGGTCCTCTTTTCAGTTTTTTCAATGTGCTGGATTTTCCAAAAAAGTTTGTTTAGTTTTTTGATTAACTTATGTTTCTACAATGCTTTCAGCATCAAATTACGTGACAGTGATATTTCTATGTCTTATCATTGAGTAGAAATATAACTTTTTCCATTCCAATCTCAAACGGCCCAAGGTACACCATGCAAGTGTACCTTGGACTATAAAAAATAAAAGAAAATACAATATATATAGGTCATAAATTATGAAAGAACCATTTATTATGTAATCAAAAGTAACATTTTTTTCAATAAAAAAAAAAAAAAATCAATCATAAACTAAAATTATAACACAAAAAAGTGCATTTAGAAAAAACCATTGATTAAACAAAAAAGGTTGCAAATAAATACATTAATCACGTAAATAATAATAATAGTATTATATTGAAAGGCGATTATGGCTTCCTGGTTGCCCGTCGACAAAAAGCTCGCTGGTAAACAAGCATAGGTCCATGTTTTAAAAACTGTCAAATCCCATAACACACATTAATGAAAATGTATCTAAAACACACTAAAAGCCTAAAACAATAACTAAACTTGCTTCCAGATGTTGTAAAACTGAAATATTTCAAGTAAGTTTCTCACAAAACATTTCGTAGTTTACTTCAAGAACAAATTTTTACACACAAAAAACACTTTTTCCGTCGCTTTTTATACACGCATAAAACTTGACTGTCTGAAGTCTACTAATATGATTCACCGGTATGAGTGGACAATTCCATAGAAGAACATTATCGTACACGTGCAACTGTTGAGTGGCAACTGACACTCGGACCGAGGTACACTCGGACCAAGGTACACACATCTCCCCTACCAGCTGAAAACTTTTCTGTTACAAATTTAGCTCAAATTTGGCAATATTGTAGTTCCGGTGTGCAAAATTCATAAGGCGGAAGGATTTGTCCTAGTATCATTTGTTGTTACAACACAAGGTGTTGATGTTGGCGATTTTTGTGATATTCATATCACCTTTTGATTTACGAGATAAAAGACGTTAAAGAATATGATATGACAGATTTTGTATGATTTTTTAGATCAAATTAAAGTTGATGTTCTCTGAAAGCCTTATAAAAATTCTTACAGATGTTTAAGCTAAATATATTTGTTTGCCCCTAGTTAGATACTTTAAGTTTGTTGATGTTAATGTGAACATTTTTTATTTAATTGGTCTCTTCCTTTAATTAGTCTCTTGGTGGCGATTGTGAGCGAGCAGTAAAGGATGCAATCGATGCCGGCTACCGTCACATAGATACCGCATATTTCTATGAAAATGAACATGAAGTTGGTAAGGCGATACGCGATAAAATCGCAGAGGGTGTCATTAAGCGCGAGGATATATTTGTTGTTACCAAGGTCAGTTAATATGTTTGCTTGCGATAATGGAAATGTATAAAATATTTGTTTATTCCATAGCTTTGGTGTCATTTTCATGAACCCGAACGCGTTGAGTATGCATGCCGTAAAACTGTATCGAATTTTGGCTTAGACTATGTTGATCTTTATCTAATGCATTGGCCATACGCTTATGTACATCGTGGTGACGATGTGCTTATGCCAACTAATGCTAATGGAGATGTTGAATTAAGGTGAGGCGAGAACCAAATAAAGGAGTGTAAATTACAATGAGAATTAAAAATGAAAATTTATATTCTTAACAGTGATGTCGATTATTTGGATACGTGGAAGGCTATGGAAAAGCTTGTTAGCTTGGGCTTAACCAAAAGCATTGGCGTTTCAAATTTTAATTCCGAGCAATTGAAAAGACTTATGGCAAATTGCACAATTAAGCCAATACATAATCAGGTAAATAAATTGCTGACTTTTAAATAAATACAATATTAATTTGAATTATTTTGTTTTGAATAGGTTGAGTGTCATCCAGCTCTTAATCAGAAAAAACTTATTGCACTTTGCAAGCAGTATGATATTGTTGTAACAGCTTACTGTCCTCTAGGACGACCTGATGTTGCCAAAAAGACACCTAATTATATATTTGATGATAAAGTGAAAGCAATTGGTGCCAAATATAATAAGAGTCCAGCGCAAGTTGTTTTGCGATATTTGGTAAGAGTATGACATTCAAAATGGTAAATCAAAAAACTAAATGTTGCGATAATTTTCCAGATCGAACTTGGTGCTGTACCTATTCCAAAGTCGGTTACCAAGAATCGTATTATTGAAAATTTTGATGTTTTCGATTTTAAGCTGAGCGCTGAAGATCACAAGGTGCTGGACTCCTACAATACGGGTGAACGTTTAATACCAATGGATCATGCGAAAAAGAGCAAATATTATCCTTTTAGTATTGAATATTAAAAAATACATGTTTATCTATAAATAAATGTTTAAAATACTTAATGTTACTTTTACTTTCATGAAAAAAAAAAGATTTTGTGGAACAAAAGTCAGTTATAGACCGAAAAACTGTGAATAGTTAAAAGTTTTTTATAGTTGAAATATATTCATGGTAAAATAAGTACTTTCGGAAGTCGAAATGTGCACATGTCTTCAGAAGGTACAAAGCCTTAAATTTGGATACTTTTCTGGTAGATCTTAATATACAGACATGTTTGCGTTATATAATCCTACAACTCCTAGAGGAGCATAGAGCCAAAATGAAAAGTCACCATCCCATACGCTACTTTGCGGTGATTTTATCTCTTTCCAGTTCATTCCGGATTCTAGGATTTCCTTCTCCAACAATCTTTTCTAGGTGCCTTTCAGTCATCACGACCTCTCACTTGGGAGCAAACTTCGCAGTGAGAAAAGCGTTTTCATGTCCTATAAATGTAGAAAAATTTGCTTTGTCTACCCTACCCTAAATGTAAACAAAAGTGTGGCAAGCTTCAAAAAGAGAGAACATTCACACATATTTTTCTCACAAAAGCTTTGACAATGTTGCCAGGTCAACATTCTATGCAGTGAAATAATTTACAATTTTTTAATAACATCGCACAGTGGGAGATTTCGCTTATTTAGTTAGAGAAAAATAAAAGGAATAAGTACTTCTACTACTCCTTTGATTTATTATTTACTTCAAGCTAAGAAAAATTCGAAAGATGGGAGTGATTAGTTAATGGGCACGCCTACTTCCCATGCAAACTGAACCTTCTTTTATGTGTGTGTGAGGAAAACGAAAAGGGATATCGAACTGAAATTTTGTACAAATAAATCCCATTACATAAGAAATGTTATGAAGGCTTTAAATGTAGTGTGTTACACAACGGGTTGTTGTCACCGACATTCACCACTAATTCAGGCGTACGGCAGGGGTGTCTACTATCACCATCACTCTTCCTTATCGTTCTTGATGATATCCTAGATAAAGCTCTTAATAAGGAACTTTACCGAACATCTGGAAGATCTCGACCACGCTGACGACATCTGCCTCTCTTATCGTCCAAACATTCAGATATGCAAAGCAAAATTGAAGACCTTGTCTTTGAATCACAAAAGGCCGGCCTAAAAATCAACGTATCCAAGACTAAAAGCATGAAGTTAAACGCAAACAGGGATGACATCACGTTTAGAGCTGGCAGTGATGACATCGAAAACGTCGATAGCTTCACATATTTAGGCAGCATTATCTCCATGGATTGTGGAGCAAAAGAGGATATCAACTCAAGAATAGCAAAAGCAAAAGGCGCGTTTGCTCAACTGAACAAAATATGGTCTTCTTCCGTTATATCCACCAAAACGAAAGTGCTCATTTTTGATTCGAATGTGAAATCGGTATTGTTATATGGGTGCGAAACATGGCTTGTTACTGAACAACTAACGAACAAGCTGCAAGTATTCGTCAATAAATGCTTAAGGCGTATACTAAAGATTTGGTGGCCTCGCACTATATCAAATGCCGAGCTACATCAAAATTGCAATCAGAGGGCTATAGCAAACGAGGTCAAGCTGTGCAAATAGAGATGGATTGGTCACACTCTCTGGAAACCACACAGCGAAGTTTGCCCCAGGCTCTTGATTGGAATCCACAAGGCAGTAAAGGACGTGGTAGACCCAAAACCAACTGGAAAAGGTCGCTGGAAAAGGAAATCCAAGAATCGGGAAAGTCATGGCAAGAGTTCAAAGTCATCGCAAGGGATCGCAACGAATGGAGACATTTCATATTGGCCCTATGCTCCTCCTAGGAGTTAAAGGAGAATACATACATACATAAGCAATGTTATGGCATAGTATGGAGTTAATCGTTGAACGCGCTCTCGTCTTGAAAGTTTCGTGACCTTTGCCTTTGTTAAGAGGTCCGCTGGCAATAAAGATATCAACTTGATATTCTGTTCACGTTTAAATGTCTGTATTTAGGAGAACATATCCAGATTTAGTGCTGCGGTCGAATATTTTTTTGGAATTCAGTGATTTCGTAATTTTTACATGAAAATTAGTTGGTAACATAAAAGTGGGAGTAATGTAATCAGCCGCATTGTTAACGTCGCTAGAAGAAACTTAAACTAAGGTGCCATACAGCCTTGGTACAGGGAAATGGTAATGATTTACAAAAATTTTTTGTCATAAATAAAAAACCTAAATCTAAAGGATGGCAAGACTGACTTTAAGCAAATAAATGCGAGTAGATATAAGGAAGTGTCAGTCGGATAATTTTTCCAGTTTTTAACGGTTGGTTGCTTTAAGTGGCAGGTTGTTTTGATGAAAGTGCATAGTTTTATCTATCAAGTGTTGGTTTTTTAAGTTGATAGATTATTTACAAGTTGATACATTTTAAATCTGTTCTTCAATAAACTTTTCAGTCATGGCAACTAGTAAAGTTACATATGTCACACATAATGACGGCACAAAAATGCAATCAATTGGATTGGGAACATTTTCGGTAATGAAGTATTTTAATAATTTAACTATTAAATACCACATTTTTGATAAAATTTAAATAGGTAGCTTTAACATGTAGGATTACTCAAAATAATTACACTGTGCAACACGAAATTTTGAATGTGATCTCGAGCATATTTTTGATTTAGTTGTGGTCGCTGATTCTGGCCACCGTTTTCCTCTATCTGGCCTATGATCCGAGCTAACTTTGCGTTAAAGTACAGATAACGCTTTTTCAGGTATATGACACTCATCCAGGCACTAGTGTAGTTCAACGTAGGCTAAAAAAATTTGAAATTTATTCCAGGAAATATTGAAATTTATTCCAAAATAGCTTAAAATTAATAGGGAGAGTCGTTATTCGACTGTGAATAGTTTTTTATGATCGGTTTCAAAGTGCTATATTCTTGATTTAACTAATTGAAAAAGGAAAGTGTTATGCGTTAGCATTGCTGAAAAAGTTTCATGTTCCGGGTATAAAATATGATATTTCAAACATATATTTCAAAACACAGTAAGAGAAAAGTAACGGTATTATTTCAGCTATCATTCGATTAGAGATCAGTTTAGTAGTACTGACCTTAAATACCGAAGTTTTGTTGAAAACTTTAAAAGGGGAGACCTACGTTCGGCAAAAATAAAATTAAAAATATTTTTTAAATATTTCTAATGTGGTAATCGAAATACTTCCTGAAGAAAAGTTTAATGATTTTTTACGAGTTTTAATTTTCTGAGGTTAAGGTGCTACATTAGCATGGTAGGAACTGAAATCTGATGGGTAAGTACTAGAACTTGATCTTTGTAGCAATAATGTTGGTCTTCTTGAGGCATAAATATTGATATAGCACACATTAAAATCGGACTGTTCGGTAAAAAAAAAGAAATTTTTTCCGTATTTTCTTGCTAAAATGCATCGTTGGTGTGGCAGGTATGGAAAAGTATATATATTCTTGAACAGCGTCACCTCCTGAGTCGATATAGCTGTCTGTCTGGCTGGTTGGCAGGCTGGCTGTCTGTGGAAATATTTTTCACGGGAAAGCTAAGCAAGATACGATAAAATTGGGTACACTGCTTCCGTTGCTAAAGTATGCTCGACTTATTGAAAATGAGCAAAATCGGTCAACGGACACGCCTACCGCCAATACAAGTGAAAGCTTCAAAGTGCTATACCGAAAACGTTTTTTTTGTGTTTTTATTGTTGTTTTACTCAAAAACACTGAACAGTAAGCTCAACCATCAATGTATTTTCATTGTTGGTAGCTAATAATGTTTTTTGATATAATCCAACTAAATTTCGCTCAGACCCTGAACAGTAAGTGCAAGATCTGACCAAAAGCGTAAAGCCCAATTAAGCCCTTTACAATGAAATATAAATCTTAAGCATAGGGCATACATATAACTGCTGAAGTTATGGAAAAAACACGATTTTGGCTGTTATTAGAGTGGTAAAAAAAAATTTGGTTTCTTAGATACTCTCAAAGAAAGCTTTCAAATAGAGGGTGGTTTTTCCATTGATTTTTTCATCGACCTGGCCTTGTATACACACAGTAATTGTTAAACACTTTAGAAGCATTAATTGTGACAGCACTGCAGGTAAATTATAACCAAACTTGCGGTCCCGTCTATTTACCACATTAATACTTTTTCTATCTGCCGACGATTGGGAACTTTCCCGATGGTTCTCGCAATAGCTTCATGAAATGAAAAGTTAGTTCTTCGTGGTTTTCTTCATTTTTTCTTCAATGTTTGCGATTTCCAACTTTTTTAAACATTTAATTGCTTCTGTTTATACCAAATGTGATTCATTTCACATTAGATGGCGCTGATGGATGTCAGTTTGTCGAATTTAGTAGTAAATGTGTATTTTGCGTATTTAAATGGACTATAATTCCTTTTCTTTAATTAGTAACTTGGTGGCGATTGTGAGCAAGCAGTACGAGATGCAATTGATGCCGGCTACCGTCACATAGATACCGCATATTTCTATGAAAATGAACATGAAGTTGGTAAGGCGATACGCGATAAAATCGCAGAGGGTGTCGTTAAGCGTGAGGATATTTTTGTTGTAACCAAGGTCAGTTAAGATGTTTGCACGCGATAACATAAATGTGCAAAATATATTTTATTTTTTTCTATAGCTTTGGTGCCATTTTCATGAACCCGAACGCGTAGAGTATGCATGCCGTAAAACTGTATCGAACTTTGGTTTGGACTATGTTGACCTCTATGTAATGCATTGGCCATACTCTTATGTATATCGTGGTTACAACGTGATGCGGCCTTCTGATGCCAATGGAGATGTAGAATTAAGGTGAGGCAAGAAGGCAAATAAAAGGGTACAAGTAACAATGATAATTTAAAATGAAAAATTTATAATGTCGATTATTTGGATACGTGGAAGGCTATGGAAAAACTATTTGGTTTAGGCTTGACCAAAAGTATTGGCGTATCAAATTTCAATTCCGAGCAATTGACAAGACTTATGATAAATTGCACAATTAAGCCCATACATAATCAGGTAAATAAAATGTTTACTTTTATTATTATCAATACCATAAACAACTTCGTTGGTTTTATTTTTCACAGGTTGAGTGTAATCCTGGTTTCAATCAGAAAAAACTAATTGCGTTTTGCAAGCAGCATGATATTGTTGTAACAGCTTGCTGTCCTCAGAGTCGACCTGATCCAGAAAAAAATACACCAAATTATATACTTGATGATAAGGTGAAAGCAATTGGTGCTAAATACATTAAGAGCCCTGCGCAAGTTGTTTTGCGATATTTGGTAAGAGTTTAGCGTACAGAATGGGAATTCAAACATTTTACTGTTGGGATAATTTTGCAGATTGAAATTGGTGCTGTGCCTCTTCCAAAATCGGTTACTAAAAAACGGATTATTGAAAATTTTGATGTCTTCGATTTTAAACTGAGCGCTGACGATCATAAGGTGATGGACTCTTACAATACGATTAATCGTTTGATACCGCTGGATGATCATGCGAAAAAAGCAGACATTATCCATTTCCTATTGAATATTAAAAATATAGTATATGTATTTATCTTTAAATAAATGCTTAAAATGGTTAATGTTCTTTTTATGTAAGAGAAGAATGTAATTTTTTAACGCCTTGTTCCCATTTCCTTCGTTAACCAAGCTGACAGTTGGTTTATTGTTAATAACGTTCTCTGTAAAAGTGGGTTGTTCCACTTCCAATAAAAACTGAGAATTCTTCACAGCAATTCATTTACGAAAAAGGTATATCTTTACATATTCCTTTTTATTTAATATAAAATATTGAAAAATAATAAAAACAAGTTATTATATTACAACTATAATTTTCATTTAAATATAAAACAAAATTTTACATCTATACAGAAGCTGAAGCCAAATATTTGATATCCAAACATGATTTTAGTTCATTTAGAGCTAAACATTTTCGAATTAATGACCCCACCTCCACAACTTTTTTTAAATAAAAACACAAATGTTATAATAAAAGTCAGCGAAAACAAAAAACCAAATAGAATTACATTATTTTCGTAGTAAAACCGCAACACAAAATGTTGTGGTAAAGTTTATTTCCTGTGTTCTCTTGTAATTTAAGCTAATGGTAATATTGAATTTTAATACCGCATAATGCTTACGAGAGCAACTTCCGATGTCAACGGGAACCGAATTGAGATGACTTCTAAATACTCGTACAATGTTGTCAGATGTGAAGTCATTATTCCGATTTTCTACTAACATTTTGCTCTATCCTCTTATATTCAACGTATTTTCGTTACCATACCAGCAGCGATTGTTACTCCACTGACACGGAGCATGACACGACCCAATTCCTTAAAATCGGCATACAATTCAATACAAATTGGACGCGTCGTTTCGATTTCCACCAAAGCACACGAATTGTTGCCCAAGCATCGAGGCTTCTTTTTTACAATTTCGCCAGTGCCCTTGTTGATTTGTGCATTCAATTTACAAATAACTGCAGGCTCGATCAGCGACTGATGATGCAATAGCACTGGAAATCCGATTGTAATAGGTACCCTAACGTTGAAAACCAAAATGCGCGCTTGAAAACGTGTTGTTACAGGTATGGGGTTTTGTGGATCACATATAATGCAGCCGACCATAATGTTATTTATATCGACACCAGCTAGAGTGACCGATACCTGATCACCGGCAAAGGCATTTATCTGGGACATTTCATCGATGCTTAATCCTTTAACTTGTCCTTGCTCACGATTTGGACAGACCAAAACTTTATCATTCACACACACAACACCCGTCTCAATACGTCCTGATACACAGAAACCCGAACCAGTAGCTTTAAAAATATCCGAAACAGACATGCGGAATGGTCGATTCACGGCACGTTCTGGTATTTTAAAATTATCGATTACCGCAAGTAAATGTGGTCCTGTATACCATGATTTTAATTCTGGCTCACTGGCTGGTTTCGATAGATTTTCTCCCGTTAAGCCAGAGCAAGGAATGAACGTAACATCAGATTCCTTAAAACCGGCTTGTTTAAGAAAACTACGTAATTTTTTAACAATCTCATCAAAACGATCTTTGGACCAACCAACTGTATCCAGTTTGTTTATGACCACACCCAGTTGATTGACACCTAATGAACGCACCAACAGTGCATGTTCACGTGTTTGACCACCTAATTCGAAGCCAGTTTCGAATTCACCACGTGTTGCGTCGACTACAAGTAAGGCGACATCAGCTTGTGTTGCGCCAGATATCATGTTTGGTATAAAATCCTTATGACCAGGTGCATCCAAAAGTGTAACAATTTTAGTTTCAGTCTCAATTCGTGAGTGTCCAACGTCCATTGTGATACCTATAAGGAGATAAATGAAAAGTACAAGTTAAATGGCTTGACGCTTAACAGCATCTCAAAATAACATAAGTCTGTGGGTTTTATCAAATGTCAGGTATACAGCTTTCGGAAGAGGATTCGCTTAAAAAAAATCAACAGGATTTGCATTTTTTTTAATCGATAATAAAGTATGGAGACAAAGTTATGATGTCAACTTTGCGCCATAACACTAAATATGGTGCTTTTGGAATTTTACCCATATTTCGGATGTTTTTCGATACATTTAACGATTTTTTCGATGTATTTTAATATTTTTCGATATTTTACATGTATTTGATACTTTTGGACTTTTACCTATATTTTAGATATTTTGCGATACTTTTGGACTTTTACCGATAGTTTGAATGTATACCGATACTCCCGGACTTTTACCGATTTCTTTCATGTGTTTCAATATTTTTCGATAATGGTTTTCCGCATTAGTTTTTTTTTAGTGCTTTCTTGCCTAAAAAACGCATTCATTTAAGTGGAATAAGTGTTTAATATTTCTATACAAAAAGTGTTGCAACTTCTTATTTGTTTTAAATGCAAAAAGTGAAACTTCAAAACACTACTTCTGTAATAGGCTGCATACAGACAGATACTTGTAAATATATTACTAACCCCTTTCGCGTTCCTCTCCAGTTTCATCCAGAACCCAAGCATACATGAAACTTTGCTTTCCCAATTTCTTCGAGTCCTGTTCGTACTTATGCATTACACGCTGCGAAACATTGCCGGTGTCAAATAGCAAATGACCCATTAGTGTACTTTTTCCAGCATCTACATGCCCAATAACAATCATATGGAAATGAGCCTTTTGATCGGAACGTTCCTTAGTATATAGCTGTTGACCATTGCGTTGCGATTGTTCCTTGGAAATTTTAAAAGAGGCGGCCGTAACCGTTGCAGCAGCATTTTTTACCGCATCTTCTTGCAGCTCAACTACTGGAGTATTACGACCTGAAACAACGGGAGAAGATTGCAACTGTGGTGAATTAACCTCAAAACCACGACGAGCTTCACCAGCATTTGTTGCGGATTGGACGGTTATTGCAATTGTTGGTACATTATCTGTCACACGTACTGTAGTTTGTTGCGGTTGTTGCAGTTTTGATATTGGTTTTGTGGTTAACGATGTTTTCGCGGACTTCTGTTGCCCCTTTTCCTTGCTGCCACTAGCCGATTCATTTAAAATTTCATCTAGAATCTTTTCAATGTCATATCCAAATCGTATCGACGTTTCTACGATACGTCTCTCAGACACGGTGTCACCAACAACGCTGCGTACTTCATCAATGCAGGAATTTAACTTTGCCTGATCCTCTTCCTTAAGTAGTGGCATATTGAAGTTTTCAGAATCTCGTCGCGTTTTCTCATAAGAATCTTCCCCGTCGTCATCTTCGTCTTCTTCTTCTATATCACGATTGTTTTTTACAAATGAGGACATGCTCTGTTGTCCACGTGCCCGATCGTAAATCCATTGCTGAGCATCTGTTGGTGAAATGCATTCATCATCTACAGAATGTCCATAAACGTCATCATAGCCATCATATTCATCATTGTAGTCCATGCTACGCACAATGCGGTGTCGGGACATTTTATTTCTTTGCTGCTACTCTTTTTCGATTGAATTTCACAATTTTACTCTTTGGAAAAAATATAATTTTCTTCAAATTTGCCCAAAAATTATCGTGATCTGTGAAATTTCATGGTAAATGGTAAAAACAAAAAAACCACGAAGCAAATGTCAAAACTTCTAAATCTGTTATATACTAATTTCTATATACTTTCTGTCAAAAAAGAACTTCATATTTCCTGCAGGAAATATGGTCATTGTTTATTACTTTCTCATGCTTTTTTTTTTGTATTAGAATCACAGAAAATATTATAATATTCTTTAACCCTTTAACTGTTTAATTTTGTTTCGAAAAACTTTTTCTGCCTGCTTAATTATTTTCCAGCGAACAGAGTAAATTGCCTATAAAAGTACGCAATTATAATTAAAAATCAAACGTTATTTTATTCGTAAAATCATATTATTAAAACTAAAATAAATAAGGTTGCCAGACTAACGAATAGTCTAAAATGTAAATTTTTCAAAAAATCTTTATTTGCCCTTTTTCAGAAAAAAAAATTACAGTCGATTCGTTTAATAATAATACGAATGCGATTTTTTTTTCTTTATACTCGACATAATGCGAAAGATTTCAAATAAAGATCTTTTGAAAAATTTACATTTTAGACTATTCATAAGTCTGGCAACCTTATTTATTTTAATTTTAATAACATTATTTTAATAATGTTTATTTTAATCAGTTTATTTACTTCGCGCTGCGTTGCTAGGGTTCTTCTCTTTTTTATCGAGTAATTCTAATTTATATTGCAAATATAATTTTATAAATATTGCTAAGATAAAAAACTCTAACTAAAAAAATATTTTTTCCGATGACAAGTAAAAAGTCTGCTTTTTTGCGTTTTTGTGTTGGTAAGAATAGTTCGAAAACAGGATGCAACCTGATTTTATTTCTTAAATTGTAATGAATCTAACTCGATATAAGACACTTTTCCAGGATTTTAATCATTTTGGTGTAATTGTCAATCGAATCGAAAGTCAACCTATATCGATGTTTTATTTCGAACTGCATTTGACAAAACATCTTATTTCAAATAGGCTAAGAAATTCAAGCATTTGCAACAACAAAAAACTTTTATAAATGCTTTTAACAAAACAACTTAAATCGACATAAGAAAATGGTTTTTTCTTCACAAAACATCTTAAGTCAAGATAAGATACAGGTTAAATGGCAATAAATAGTTTGACAAAAGCACTTCTTCGAAATAAGTTACTTTTTCTATGGAAAGAGCTGAATTTCTTAAATCAAAAAATAGTTCACAAAATCATCTTGTTTCAATATTAATAACAGCTAGTGACCTTACAGTAAAAAAAGGTATTGGAAAATATTCGTTTAGAATTATGTATAAAAAAATTTTAATTTTTCTAACAATTTCGCATACTTAAAAAAAGTTTTTGCCAACGCCTTAAAAAATTTAACTTGATAACGAATTAATAGTTTTAAAAGCTATTGAATTGCAAAAAAATATTTTCCATGAACTCTAACTAATTATAGCCTTATTTGACGAATGACCAATTTTCTCACAAGGTTATCTGAGGATTTAGTCACCAATAATCGATTTTCTAATAATTGTAAAAATAAGGTTTTCCGTTATTTTTGAAGTTTATAATAAAACAAGGCACACCTCAAGGAAAGATAGGGACAACCTCGAAATTTGATCATCAAAGTTCTTGTGTATTTCAATTTCAATTCATTATAAATATTTCCACATAATATTGAAATATATCTTTTGAGTGCAACAAAGTTAAAGTTTACATTAAATGGAGAATCACATAAAGTCTTAAGATAATTTTTTTTTTTTGAGTCGGAAAATATGAAAATTGTAATCATGATATCTCCTTGCGAATAAATCGTGCTTAAGTCCTTTTTTCTGATGCATGTTTGAATACTTATAGTAACCAGGAAGTCTTGGAAATTACATTTTTTTGATGAGCTTTTGTTTATTAATTTCTCCAGAGTTAAAAAATATGAAAATTAAATCGGAACAATTCCTTATCGCGAACAAATCGACATTAAGTGCTGGATCACACGACAAACTAAATTGTCGGGCGATAGTACTATTTTTAGGCAAACGGTGGAAAGCGGTCCCTCCGTTTGCTTACAAAAAGTACTATCGCCCGACAGCTTAGTTTGTCGTGTGAACCAGCTCTAAGTGACATTTTTCATGGTATCTTTGAATTGGCACTAAACATTTCCTATGTGGTTTTGTCCTTTAACCTTTTCTGAGTGCGATTTGATGAAAAAGTGAATCGACCGAATTTTCTTACAAACAAACTGCCATACCTAAATTGGAGCGTCAGGCGTTGCGTTATTTAACGTTACACAAAAGCGTCAAGCGCCATACCGAAATAAAGAGCGTTGCGTTAAAGTCATTTGTTTGTCAAAATCATATTGTTTATTTTTTTACTTTTATGCAGCTAACTTCACTCCATAACGCTTTGTCAAAATTGGAAAATCGAATAGCTCAGCGTTGAGCGTTGGCAATTTCGGTATGCGCCATACATGTATGTACATGAGAAATTTTTGACATTAAAATAACGCTGACGCTCCAATTTAGGTATGGCAGAAAGCAACTTTAAGCCACCTTTTTGCTTTTTAATGTTTTTTAACTTTTATTGACTCCACATTTATTTTTGGTAAGTATATAAAGAAATATTCCATATCAACATTTTCATTACATATTTTGAAAAACTAAAGCTTATCTCTTATGTCATTGACAGACGGCAGCTTAAATTCGCAATTAAGACGTAAAAATGCAAATGAAAATTTTACCCTGACGACAACTTCTGCGTTTAGTAAACAGGTGATATGTTTGTTTACTTGATTTTTTGACTGCACCTGTTCACCTGCGGATAGTCCTCGAACCAGTAAGGGCGTTTTTTTTTATTCTGGTTTTAAAATTAAAAAATTTTATTGGTTTTTATCTATATATATTTTTTATTTATTTTAAAACTCACTTTTGCTCACTACATTTCCCTTTTTTTTCTTGTTGAAAATATTTCTTAACTGAAGTGACATTTACAAATTTAATAGAGTGGGACAACCGCATGTTTTTCTGTCAAATTGTTACAATCTATTACAATTCGACAGAGTTGAATTTCAGTACTAATCAGCTTTAATTTCAAGGAGTGAATACAGCTTGATTCGCAAGTAGATTGTCAATGCGCATATTTCCGCCGCTTCTTTGTAACTAGCATGGAGTAAAAAACATAAAAATTATACAAAACGTGGCACTTGGCCAAGCCTCTCATCGGAGCGTAGGCTTTATGGTGGCTCCTTAATAAAACCAAAATGACAGCCCTGATCCTTTATTTAATAATCTACTACAGGCGAAGGGCAGAGTGGGATGCATATATAACCAATTTTGACATTTTCTCTTGCAAACCGAAAACAACATAAAGAAGAACAATGATAAAAAGTAATATCAAGACAAAAAAATAAAAAAATTCAGTCAAAAAAATCAAGTTATCGTGCTGGTTGGGCGAGTAATTTATTTTATCCGTTGAATTGTCAGTTGTTCTTTACCTGTGCGCAATAAAAAAAAAAATAAGAGTTCTGTTTTCCATATCAGAAGAAGAAATAAAGTGCATTTTTTCATTAGAGCTTTTTTACAAAAATTGAAAGAAAAGTTCTTTAAAATTTTTTAAAAGTAAAACAAAAATGTGCATGTGTTTTAAAGTGTAAAAATAAAGCAATAAAATCTTTAAAAATTAAACGCAAAGTGAAAATGAATGCAGCTGTGCCAACATTTTGAGAAGAAAATTTTAAATAAAAAATATAAAAAAATGTAAAATTGTGAAATTGTATTCTAAATAAAAATTTAATATAAATTTGCAAAATTTTCCTTAAATATTTCATCATTTAAATCAATATTTGTACACAAAGCAACACGAGAAAGGCGAGAAAAAAAAGAAAATTTTTAGCCAAATCGGGAAGTAACGCCGTACGAATTAAGGTAAATGTTTAAAGTCATTTACTACGCATACATATGTACATACAAATGCATAACTAATTAATATTAAATATTTATATACTTTTATTGCAGCGAAATCTCAAGTTCCATTAAGAATTTCATTTAAGGACTCTCCACGATAGGATACTTTTCAGAGACATATACGCCCACACATACACGTACTGCTGCACGTATACACCCCATTTAATAAACAACAACATGAACACCAACGGTAATTCGGCGCGTCAAAATAAGGAAAAACGCTTTTCCATCCATGATGCATTCGAGGAGGAGACAGACGAAGCCATCCGTGTTTATGGCTCCACAGTGATATCCACGCCGATGCGCGCAAAAACGCGGTCCACAGACGACGTCACTATACGCATACAGGATCCAAAGTGAGTTTGGAATTTTTGTTGTTTTTCCCTTTAATTTAAACTACATAGTATATCCTGATGAGCGTTGCTTCAACTTTTCTAGTATCGCTCACTTTTCCCAGAGAACATTATTTGTAACAGTGCTCTTACAAATCGTCGTGACACCTCCAATTTTTTCATTGAATAATATTGTCTCGTAAACCTCATCAATTTGCGTCAAGAAGTTTCAAAGATATAATCAATTAAATGTAAAAAGTACAATAAAAGTGTGTAACGAAATCTCTAAACAGTTATGAAATTTAGCATCGATTAATATATAATTGATCAAAATCCGCGATGACGGCAAAACATTCCGAAAATTTAATAATTCAAAAATCATTTAAAAATATTTTTGCCAGGCTATAACCACGCCGACCAAGCTTTAGTGTAAACTACCATTTTTCATTAAAAATTTCAGAATCCGCGATGACGGCACTTTTAGTATTGCCGGCTCCCGGATTATAATCTTTACGAAATCGTAACGAACAGTTTCGAATTTGTTCCGAAAAAGTCTGAATTCAGAAAAAGTCGAAACATTTGGTTTGTTGGTTGATTGAAAAAAATTTATTTTTTACATTTTTGTTACAGCTGTGTGTACCTAATTGCCGGCAAATTGAGAACAACACTTGTTATCACACATTTAATAAATATTTACATATATTTTTTCAAATGCTCGTTACATTATTTGTTGTTATAGAATTTTTTGAAATAGAAAAAAATTTCTAAGTGGAACAACAATAAATTAACAGAAAGCAACTAATTACTACATTTTCATCATCATCATCATTTAATGAATGAGTTTTGATGCAATGCAATAAAATGAATATGTTGAAACGTCTAATTGGCGCCAAAGTTAAAATTAAAAAGGAGAAATATGCCAAATGATAATTGCTCGATGAGCAGCCAGTCGATGCTGCATTATCACAATGCAAATAAGCCCTTGATAACGCAACAGTGTGCGCGATATGATAAGCGGAAACAGTCAGTCAGCTATTTTCTATAGAATGCAATGTATGTTGAAGATATGCCACCCATTAATTACACTGTAGAATATCAAATTTGCTGAAAAAAAAAAAAAATCATAATTACACTGTAAGTGCGTAAACGAAAACGCCGATACACGTAAACTTCATTTTGGGTCGTAGAATCAAGTTGTACATACATATACTCCGCTTTTAAAAGTTAAGACAAAATCAAAAGATATTGCATTTTTAGGTTTGTATAGTCGCTGGCGATTTTTGATTATTATTTAAAGAAAAGATTTCGAAAACTTTAGAAATAACCTTATTAATTGTTTATTGGTCGAAACTTTATTCTCACAATGATGACGGTCTATTTTCAGGCAGATAAAATTCACTTATTTGTGGCATTTTTTTTGATGTAATCTAATTTTTATCAGTCGCTTGAAATATAATACAAACTAGGAGCCTGCACAAAACATCTTGAAATATAGTGTACTTCTTTTTACTCGCGCATGATTACATTTTAGCACTCAAGTACACTGTCTTGTTTTATCGGTGTCAAGAAAAAACCTGATTCTAAGAAATACTTCAGTGTACTGTATTTCACACAAACAAATACTTCAATCAGTGTAAAACGTGTGAGTAGAAAAACTTGACTAAAATTTATGATATGGTAACACTTGGAAAATGCAACGCATTGGTAATCCAGGACTGTATTTGATTTCATACATTTTTGCGAGAGAGTGTAAACAAAAAAAATGCACAAAAAAAGAGCGAAAAAGTACTTAAGTACACAGCAAATAGTTTGGGGGTAAAATTGAAACCAAATTGGAATGAATACAAAATACAAACCGTTTACACTTGTTCGCATAAAATTTATACAAATAAAGTATTAATACAATTTACACTATTTTGGTTTAAATTTAATAGTATCACCATACAAAAATCTTTTATTTACTATTTTTGTATAAATTTTATATAGAAGTTCATATGAAAGTGTTTTAAACGTTTTTATATAAAATTCATATTGTGATATATAAACCAATTTTACATAATTTTTGAATAAATATTTCGGAATTAAAAACTGATATTGATGCTTACGCAGTGTAAATTCCATAATAAAAAATATCTTACAATAATAACGTGTGTTTATTCATTTTAAGAGAAACAAATTTCATGATCTACATAAAAAATTTTCAATTAACTACATATTTTCTAGATGCATAAATGCACACTTTGTTTTTTTTTTTTTTTTTGTTTTACATCGTTTTGTAATAAGAAAATTGTTTAAGTTTATGATACTTAATGTATTTGAACTCCAACGAGACGTCTTGTGCAGACCCCTAATACAAACTTAAAAATGCAATATCTACTGATTTTGACATAGTCCTTTAAAACGGGGCATACCACTAGATTCCACGACCCAAAATTAAGTTCACGTGTTCCGGTGTTTTTTGTGTATTTTATTTCAAAATTTAAAATTTTACTTACAGTGTTATCCTTCATTGTATGTAATTCCAGTAATATTTTGCAATCATATCGCATATTTAAAACTAAAGCCAACGAAAACAAGCATAAATGCCACAATTGGTAAAAGGTTAATGTACTTGATATATTATGAAGGTTTAAAAAAAAAACGCTTTAATTAGTAAAGCCTTTAATGTAGTTTGTTGATTTTTTCTGTTTTGTACGGAATGCAACGTCATACAAATGCACATGCAAGCAATTGAGTTCAAAGTTCTTTTCTGCCATATCATGTACTTTAATACCAAATTATAACAACAAGTAAATCAACAACAATAACAAAAACAACATTATAGAAGTTTGTTATGTTAACAGAAAAAGTAAAAATAAAATAATAATAACAGCAGCTGTAATATATAGATATGTGTAGTACGCATTTACAATGTATAAAAATAGTAAACTAACAACATACGTATAGGCAGCCGGCTGCTTAAATAAATAAATAAAGCAAATACGCACCCTTGTCAATGGATGGATATGTGCACATATGGATAGGGTAGGATGGGATAGTGTAAATTGCTATTTGATGGCGATTAACGTATTAATCAAACAATTTGTAATGTGCGAATACACAATGCAAATCAAACGGACGGGCCACATAATGTGAAGTGAAGTCAAGTGTGATTCACTTCAATGACTTTGCTGTAGATTATTTATTTATACACATTCGAGAATCTTTTTAAGTATTGCAAATTATTTTTTGTTTATAATCTTTTGTTATTTTATTGTAATTTTAATTATGTACAGCAAATTAACAAGTTTTATGGCTGCTGTTGAATTTTTTTTTTTTTAATATTTTGGTTTTTATTATTTGAAACTTCAAAGATTTGTTTAAATTGATTTAATTGATCTGTTGGAGCAAACCTGCCTAGGTTATTAAAAACACTAGTGCATTAATTTAAAGTCTTAAATTTCTTTAAAACTTTACGACGTTTCGCACTAATCACACAAAACTTACAAAGTTATTATAAAAGAATTATTCAAAAAATCACAAACGTCAAACAATGAAACTGACTTCTGATTAAAAGTAACATTAAAGTTACATCTTAACTCAACACAGAGTGAACAATAAAATTTTTCAAAATGTATAGCAACATCAAAAAAGTGGCACGCCCATCTTTAAGGGTTGAATGGGTGTCAAATAAAAAGTTTTTTTTTTAAACTTTTTGAAAATTAGTCAAAAATATTAAAATTAATCATATGTAGACAAAACCTGCACGGAAGGGCTTAAGAAGGACTAAACTTATTTTCCACAGCAACGATTTACATTGCAGGTTGTTTGAGTGAGCAATATATCGAGCCCTCACCTCCAAAAAGACTTAACCGACATTGTTTCAGATTTCCGTTTTTTGATAGAAATCGATAACTCGTGTCCATACGCATCTTCCCTTCAAATTTCATAACTGTAAAAAGTACCATTACGAAGATATAGCGAAAGCAATTTTGACTTTTGCACTACAATGTATGCAAAGAAAATTCAAAAAAAGCTTCTACTCAAAAATTTGTTTTTTGTCGGTTGAGTCTTTTTGGCGGTTAAGGTTCGATATAGTACTCAAATAAGTGATGCAATTTCTATTGCGCACTCTACACCAAAAACGCTAAAAATCCAAAACTGAAGGGCAGTGGGTAGCCTGCACCAACGCATCTTATGATTTGGAGTAGCGATGTGCAAACCATAGCAAATCCTCATATTAGTCATATATATTGACCTTGGTTTTGATATTAAGTCATGGCTTTGACCAAGACCAAGACTTATTTTGCTCATTGCTAATTTGAAGCCATATCCTGGACCTTTAGAGGAATCCAAAATGGATTGATTTGATGGATAAAATTAGGTGCACACTTACATATTTAAACGATCTCAACAATCAGTGAAAAAATATAGTTTGTCATGTTCGTGAAATTTGTCGACACAGGAGGATACAATTTTTGCATATATAAAGGGTACCCCTGAACAACGACGAAAGTAATAACAACCCTAAAATTGGTCGGCACCACTTCCTGGTGCATTTTAAATATGTACCAAATTTTATTCATCTGGCGTCGATAATTTTTTCAGTAGATATAATTTGCCACAATATCTTCTACACATGTTTTTTGGGTTTTGGTGACCCACTTCCAAGGGTGATATCTCGAAAGTATGAGTCCAATCGGAAAAGTTTGAAGGTATTGTGGCTATTTGATGCTATTAAAAAAATGGAACTACACCTTTTCCTGGAACTGCGCCATAAGCCCGAAAACAGCGCTCGAAAATTTGAGGGTATATGAGCAATTCTGAATCCTCGGATTCGGATTCAGCGCGCCAAAATATATATAGCCCAGGAAAATAAGAATATTTCTGCGAAAAATTCCAAGTGAATTTTTTTCACCGGAATTGTCTTTATTAAAGCATAATGAATAATGTGTAAAAAGTCCATTGCAAAGTCGTGTGCGCATAAAAAGTTATTCAGGCTCAAAGGTCGCTAAATCAGTTTTTTGCAAATATTTCGCTAACGCAAACATTTACACAATTTTGTAACACAGGAAATTTCCTATGTAAAGATGTAAAAAATGTTTTTGTGTAGCTAATAGTTTAGGAGATAACTCAATTTAAAAAGTTGTGCACAGTTTTTATATGTAAATGCTACGTATAAGTTCATCCTAAAATATTTTACTTTTAAAATTGCGAATACTCTCTAACGAGGAGTCGTACAAAAAAAATTAAAAAACCGTTCAAAAGATAATTGGATTCTGTAAACACCGTACTAAATTTTTTTTGGAGCCACTCATGGTCTAATAGATATTCTTCAAATACTGGTTTTTGAAGGATATCTCTGAAACGGTAAGTCATACGATAAAAAGTAACAGCATCAATTTTGTAGAGAATCACAAGATCTACAAAAAATAAGCCATTGAAGTAACCGTTTAGAAGGTATTCAAAAAAAACCTTTAAATGGCTAAAAAAAAACGGTTTTTATTGAATAACTTCTAAAGGATTACTCTAATGTGTACACATATGCCTTATTTTTTGTAGATCTTGTGATTCTCTGCAAAATTGATGACGTTGCTTTTTATCGTATGACTTACCGTTTCAGAGGCATCCTTCAAAAACCAGTATTTTCAAGACCTTAACGGTTTTTGAAGAATATCTTCAAAAATCCTTCAAAAACCAGTATTTTCAAGACCTTAACGGTTTTTGAAGAAGGCTCCAAAAAAAATTTAATACGGTATTTGCAGAATCCAATTATCTTTTGAACGGCTTTTTTAATTTTTTTTTGTACGACTCCTCGTTAAAAGTAAAATATTTTAGGATGAACTTATACGTAGCATTTACATATAAAAACTGTGCACAACTTTTTAAATTGGGTTATCTCCTAAACTACAAGCTGCACGAAAACATTTTTTACATCTTTACATAGGAAGTTTCCTGTGTTACAAAATTGTGGAGAAAAATTTTTCTGTAAATGTTTGCGGTAGCGAGATATTTGCAAAAAACTGATTTTAGCGAGCTCTGAGCCTGAATAACTTTTTATGCGCACACGACTTTGCAATGGACTTTTCACACATTATTCATCATGCTTTAATAAAGACAATTCCGGTGAAAAAAATTCACTTGGAATTATTTCGCACAGCAGCTATTTTTTCGTCTTATTTTCCTGGGATAGATGTGTTTTTAAAAACTTTTATCTACACGATTTAGGGCCAATTTCACAATGTTCAGTTAAAATTTAACTTCCAGATAAATTTAAATTTTTTATGAAATTTAATGTCAAAGTGCCAGTTAAAGTTCCAGTTAAGACTTAACTTAACATTGTGAAATTGGCCCTTACAAGTTTAAAGTATGACTTAATTTCAAGTGGACTGGCATCGTTTGGCATCCTATTCTTCGTGGCCCTTATCAAATCCGCTTGGCTCTGTGTTAAGGTGTTAATAAATTAAAGCATTACTTCTTAGGGCCAATTTCACAATGTTCAGTTAAGGGGGGCTTCTCATGTAAAATTTTAAAAAAATCGATTTTTTTTTCATAGGTTGATAGAATAACGTCTTGGGAGTATATTCCCAAAGTTTCATGACTCAACTCTAAATATTATGGAAAATATGATTGATTGAACCAGCGAGCTCATGTAAAATTTTCAAAAAATCGATTTTTTTTTTTGCAGATTATAAATTGAACGAGTGCATGAATGTCTGAAATTGTAGAAAAAAAGTTATTTTATACACTTTTTAGCCCCATTTAGCGACAAACAATGACGAAAAAATAGCACTTTTTTTTCAAGACGTGATTTCAATATTGTAGAATCGAATTTTTTGGAGTTGCAGACATTCATGCACTCAGGGGAACCCTCCTGAATAATAAAAAAATTTTGTTTTATGTTTCAGATAAAAACTTTGGGCTCCACAATGTACCGCGATAAATCCGACTTATTAAATGTCGCCACACGCGACATCTAAGGAACTTTTTTATGAAGAATCACGTTCTCTACAAAAACTTTTCATTTTATTTTTAAAAAAATTTATATTTTCTATAAAAACTGGTTAAGCGCCGATAAATAATTATTTTTTTTTTTTACAAAAGATAAAAATTATTTGTAGAGCATGTGGCTCTCAATGAAAAAGACCCTTGGACATTTTATCCTACGACTCACCGTTCATAAGTTATCGCAATTTGAAAATTACCACAATTGTATATACGCGTCAAAAAAAACAGGCCTATTGTGAAAATGCCCCTTAGACAGCCAAAACGAAAAAAATTTTTTTTTTTACTTTTCGAGTAATTTGACAAGAATTGAAAAAATCACTTTAACATCTTCCAAATGTAAATTGAAATTGACCCTTTTTCTTTCCATTTCAATTTATGCACGTTTTTTCTCTTATTTTAGACCATTTTTTTCACGCTTATGCTTTGGGGAATTTCGCCCCAGAAGCAGCAAATAATTATGACATTTTGTATTCATATTTATTTCAAAACTGCGAAATAAAATACAACTTATTTCTCACATTCCCTTATGATTTCCCGATGTTTTTTAATATTTTATTTTTTTATTTTTGTAATATGCAAATTACTGGCGACTGCACTATCGCTTACATCCACATATTATAAAGATACTCATCGAATTATAAATAATCCATGGTGTTGCATTCCAATTACATTTTGCACGCTCTCACTGTAAGCTGCTTAAGAAGCTTCAGTCTTTTTTTCTTTAGACTGGCGACAATTTTATTTAAATTTTGAAAAAATGTATTCTTTGGATTTATGAATTATTTCCGGTATATCTATTAAGACAAAAGTAACAGCAACAGATACAGCAACACGCTGGCGACAAAACGACGATTGTGGCGACAATAAGATGACTGCAACACCTTAAATAGACAAAGCTGACAAAGTGACAGTGTGACTTGTGTGCTTTGGGGAACGTGTGGCTCGAGCCACTTGCGTTTTACACTACCTACAATACTGCGTGGTAGCTTTGTTGTATGCTAAATTGGAAAAATATAGTCATAGCCAAGTGTATGAGGGTATTAATGAATCAATAATTTTTTTTTTTTTTTTTTTTTTCTTTTTTCGTTTTGAGATTCGTCTGTCTTTTGTATATTTTATAATATTTTAAATACCAGTTTTAATCTGGCGAGTTGAATCATATGTATGAAAATTTTATTTATATTTATTTATATTGCTGCAATTATCTTTCATTTTATAATAATTTTACTCTTATACTCCTTTGTCAAACACATTGTTTGACTTTAATTGATTTTGGTTCATGAACACTCTACAAAAATCTTGCGTTTTCTTAAAGTTATCAATGGCTTTTGAGTAGGTACATGTCTCCAATACTTTTTGTGACTTTAAAAACAAATCTATATAATATTAATACGCAAGCAGAAAACTTTGATTCTCTTTTCCAGCCGATTTAATGAACAGATTTAAGTAAAACTTATACCATTCAATAGTTGTAGCTTACCTTCACACTACAAAATCGTTTTTATGTTGAAAGTGGGCAAGATGCCACGCTCCCAAATGGAAAATATGCTCTCACAGCTTAACTGCTGCATCGATTTTCATGAAATTCGGTATGGAGTTAGGGTTAACACTAAGAAACGATATTATGACGTTTTTGTTTTTAAGTGGACTCTGCCACTCAAAGTCAAATTGAAGTCTTCCGCATTAACTGAGTTCTATTTATTACATTTATCCAAATAATTTATTTTTATGTTTCCTCAATGCAATTCAATCTTTTTTCTTATCAGTTACACTGCATTTAACTGATAATTCATGCATGTACAATAATAATATTCTTGGACGTGTCCAAGTGGTTAGTTTCAAGTGCTACACCAAAACAGCTCGCTTTCAATTTCTATCGTTAGCTATAAAATTAACACATTGTAAAATATTTTCGATAATCCATATGGTTGAATAAATGTTGACTTCTAATTTCAGCAACAATGTGCGATAGAACAGAACAAAATAGTACTCTCTCAACTTGTTCCAGAATTTTGGGATTTTCTGCTTAAACACTTAAGTCTGTATGTATGAGGATAGATGATAACCCAAGGGGAAAAATTTCAAGCGCTTCTTAAGCAAGCACTTTTAAAGCGCTTGTTTTTATAGAAATTTAGAAGCAATGAATTTTTGTAAGGCTGCAGTAAGCATTCAAATTTCAAATTTTGTTTAGAGAGACATGTCTATTTCAATATTTGAGTAGTATTTAAAAAAAGAGAGGAAGAGAAAGAGAACAAAATATCTAAAAAAAAAAATTTACACAAGTTTGCCATGGACATGGGTTCGAACCCCAGCGAGGTTGATTCTTTTTATTTTTTTTTTTTCTTATATTTTTTTTTAACGAATTTATTTTTAGTTAAAAAAACTAATAACAATTTTTTTTATTTTACTTTTTTTTCACTTTTCTATTCTCCTTTCTCAAATTTATTTAACTTGTTTAATTGAATTGAAACTAAGTATACAATGATTTTTGTAAAGCTGTAGGAAGCATACGAATTCAAATTCTGGTTGGGCATGCTTAATCAGGCCTGTTCCGTAATCTGTGTGGTTTCAATTACTTTTAATTTTGGAAGCTTTTTGATGAAAATGGTGAGTTACACGATAAAAAGTATCAGAATCTCTTTTGTGGAGAATAACAAGTTCTACAAATAATATTGATTTGTATTAACTAGCTACCAACAAATCACGTGTCAAGTGGTTCTGTGGTGTGAGCTTACTGTTCTGTGTTTTTGAGTAAAAACAACAACATTACAAAAACAAGGCAAAATGCATAGGTAAAAAAACCAAAAAATTGTTAAAAGGTTGGTTTTCGATACGTTTCACCCATTACCATATGGGATCTTCAGTCGAATTCACCTACAAACCAAGAACTCGACCAGTGCTGGATTACCCATTAGGTTAGACTAGGCCATGGCCTAGGGCCTCCGACGAGCAAGGGCCCCCACGAAAGTTAGATGTCAAATTGTACAGTCGATTCAACTGCAGATATCGCTCACGTTGATCAACTCAGTATAGTTGTCCGATATGTTGCTAAGAATGGAAAGCCTGTTGAAAGATTTTTAACATTTTTAAACTTTGATGGTCATATAAGTGTTGAGATAGCTGAACATATTTTAGAATTTCTTGATTTTAAATACTGCAGGGTCAATCTTATGATTGTCCGGTATTTACTCAGGTATTCAAGCGATTTTGTTAAATCTCAACAAATGCCCGATTTATTTACAGTGCTCAGCGCATTCGCTTAACCTAAGTAGTTGGAGAAACCGCAGTGAAGTGCTGCTTGTCCTCAGTGAATTTTTTTTCCATCGTACAATTATTGTACACTTTTTTCTCAAGCTCGACACACGTTTTAAAGAAACCTATGAACTAGAGAAGCACATGCGAACGCCACTGAGGCAGCTCTCAAATCTTTGAACGAAATCGTAGCAGCAGGAAATTGCTGATGATTTGTCACAAAAAACACGAAGCTGAAAGTATATCGGATAAAATTCAAACCTTTGAATTCGTTTTTATGCTCGTCAGTAGAAAATTTGTAAGATAAGATGAGAGAAAAATTCGAGGTGTTTGAAAACAAAGCCAGAACAAATTTACCTGAGACGGATTATGCCAATGTTGCATCGCGAGTTCGACGAAGAACAAAACACCCAAACGATGGCAATGCCCCAGAATTTTTTAAACTCTTATGATTACAAATTGTACAACAGACCGCTCTTTTTCAAAGTTGAAACGCATAAAAAACGAGCAAAGAAGTGTTATGGGTCAAGAACGATTGGACATGCTTTGTCTGATGTCCATTGAATCAGATGTTCTTCGTCAAATTGATTTTGATGATGTCATTAATGATTATAGTTATCTGAAATGTAGGAGAAAAGTTTTTTAAAGATGAACGTCGTTTTAATATTTAAAAGAGATGTCCAAAGATTATTTTATGAATTACTATACTGTAAATTATGTAAAAAAAAAAAAAAATAGAATTTGTCAGAAAAAAAACTATTTTGATTGTTTTATTGTGTTTACAACCTTTAAATGATATGAATACGCTGTTTAAATTCTATAAAGAGGGCCCCAAAATTTGAATGGCCTAGGGCCCCCATTTGGCTTAATCCGGCTCTGAACTCGACCAAGCATGCTTTATTAATTTTTTGCATAGATTAGACGAGAATCACAGCAAAAAATTCAATTGATTTGTATTTACGAAAAAGTAACCGTTTAGGAAATATTAGATATTCGCCATTTTTTAAGAATATTTGATAAACGGTTACTTTTTCGTTAATGCAAATCAATATTATTTGTAGAACCTGTAACTCTTAACAAAAAAAATTATAATAATTTTAATCGTTCGATTCACCGTTTTCATCAAAAAACCTCCTAAATTAAAAGTAATTGAAAGAACTCATACCGCCACATTACAAATAAGCGCTTCAAAAGGCCTCTTTCCGTAAGGCTGCAGTAAGCTTCAGATCCCTTACATTCTATAGTAGGACATTCAATGTTCAATGTTGTTACGGGGCGGCAACGCTTATTGGTGAAAAAGAAGCACTTCAGAAGACTTTGAAGCGCTTCTTTTCCCCTTGGGTAAATTAATATTCATAAATGCATATTTACAGGGTAAATAACTTGTAATGTGTATGATGCTGAAACTAGCCCTTGGGAAAGAAAATACTTTATGACTCTTGAAAACCATTGAATTCAAAAGTAGGTATTTTTAAGTTTTTTAAATACATAAATATTTTTTCAATTATGGAAAAAAAAGAAAAAATTGGGAACGCGAGTTATTAGTTAACAACGCTCTTTCAGAAGCATGCTTTTATAAAAATATTATAAAGAAAAACAGTAGCGGTAAGTAGGGTAAAGTGGGAAATGCCCCTTTCCGGGCAAACTAGCAAAGTATAGCTATCATGCGCTTCTGACATGCATTTGCAATGACCGCAAGCAAATCTTTATGGTATAGCGACGCGTGCAGACGTATCTTTGTGATCTCTGGAATCATGTAATGTTTTTAAGTGATTTTGAAATTTAATTTTTAAATTTTTAAACATCGTTATTTTTACTGTTTTTGGAGATTGTAAGTATACAAAAATATCCTTTGTAGTCTTAATTTTGATAACGCAAAAGGATTCCGTGTAATTCATAGAGTGAAAGAATGAAGCTAACATTTTTGCAAAATGTGGTATCGGGGTAAAGTGGGAAATTTTTTATGGGGTAAAGTGGGAAATGTTATTTCACTATTGCTCGTCCCCACTTGTCAACGTATTATACTATTTCATGATCCAAATAAGTGTCGTACATTTATATTGTTATATTGTGAGTAAACACTCCAGAAAAGCTAAGCGAGTTGCAAAAAGCAGCTGAGAAACGTTTAGCAAATAAACAGAAGAAAGAGGGAAACGAAACCACCAGCAAAGAAAGCGTCAAAGAAGAAACAAAGAAGTTCTTTTGCACCATATGCATGGAACTCATGCCCGAAATCATGACCAGACACAATACCACCAAATGCAACAAAAATGATTTCACTTGAAATGCGTTTATCTCACTACAAGCTTCTTTTATTGCAAACACTGTGACTCGGACTTTGATGTTTCATCAGAGGCCGACGAATAAGCTACTATTTCACAAGTTTTTTTAAACACATTTTTTCATTTATTTTTTTCCAGCAAAATTATTGTTTTTTTTCATATTTACTCCTATGCACAGTGCTCTTAAACAGTCGATAGGTTTTTTGGCTATGTGGAGAAAATCTGTGAATGGGGTTTCATTTGTATTAGTTTAGTGGTCTGAAAAATTCAAACCCCGAAATCGTAGCTGATCATCCCCGCGAAATATCGCAAAAATACATATCCCATATAAAAAAAAAAAAAAAAAATCGGAAAAAAACGCAACAAACAAACATAAAAATAGTTATATTTAATGTATTTTGCAATGTTGAATCTGAATCCGGCCTTAAAGCTGCTATATCTCATATGGTTTTTGAGATATCTTAGCCTAAACAAGGAAAAAAGACCGTTTTTCCTATATTTTTAAGCTATATAACTAGAAAATAGAACATTCATACGCAGAATTCGATACATTATCGGAAAGCTCCAATCTTTTTCTTTAAAATCACATTTAAATTATATCAATAGCTTAATTTTTCTCTGAAATATCGCAGAATAAAATAATGACAAAACACGTTTTTTGCACTTTTTTAACTTTTTAGGTTAGGATATCTCCGAGAAAAATAGAGATATCGACTTTATTTGAATTAGGTTTAGAAGATTGATTAAAGCTTTCCATTTCTGCATCAGAATTTATGGATATACGTCCTGTTATATAGCTCCAAAACACAGCAATAAAACATAGCATCGGCTTTTTTTCCTTGTTTAGGGTAAGATATCTCAAAAACCGTATGAGATACAGCAATTCTAAGGCCGGATTTGAATTCAACATTGCAAAATACATTAAATATAACTATTTTTATATTTGTTTGTTGCGTTTTTTTCCGATTTTTTTTTTTTTTTATATGGGATATGTATTTTTGCAATATTTCGCGGGGATGATCAGCTACGATTTCGGGGTTTGCATTTTTCAGACCACTAAACTAATACAAAAAAAAACCCCATACACAGATTTTCTCCACATAGCCAAAAAACCTATCGACTGTTTAAGAGCACCGTGTATGGGTGTGTTCTTTGAACCTTCTTTGACTTACAATAAAGATATTAGAACTTTTTTGCAACATTTGTGTTAGTTTTTATGAGTTTTTGAAAGTTTCCCACTTTACCCTACGATGTTTTTTTTTTGCCATTTTGGGCATCCTCGCTCAATGCAACATACTCAACAGAAAATCCATATTTTTGGTTCGTTTCTTCGGCAAAAATAAACCTTATCTAATTTTTTTTATTATTGAAAGTTGAAACATGAAAAAATTAGAAGTTTTGTTCATTTTAAGGAGCTTCGAAAAAAAATTTCCCACTTACCCCTATATGATAAAACTTTTCAACATTCTTAAATGCGGGATATTTTATAGATTACGGAAGCCGAATTCGAAACTCTAGTTTCTCGCCGCATTTTTCGTCGCATTAGCGATTTTCCACTTAAGCAATGCCTTAAAGCAAATGTTTGCTAATTTCGTAAGACTTAGTCACATATAGAATTTACTCACGCCTTGATTCAACATTTTAACAGTTTACACAAAGCTACTTACGTGTGAAAACCCTATTTATTTTTAACGATTTGCTATTTCAATTAAGCACTGATTTCTTCGAAAATTTTTTCCCTAATTTGTGCTAGTCATGAAAGAAATTCGTTTTTGCTTTAGAAATTTGCGCGTAAAACTTTTATTGTTTTTTAATATTAATTGGAAATTAGTAATATTTTTATGCGTAATAAATTGAAATAAATACAAAATTCTTGAAATTACAAATGCTTAGCTAAACAAAGAATAATTAAGAAAAGTTAATTAACTTGTGCTGCATTTTTTCCAGTTTTTCTATTAATATTTAGGTGTTTCTCCAAATGTTTGTAAAAGAAAATTAAAAGTGCAACTACGTCAACATAATTCTTTTGAATAAATTTATATCAATCAATGATTAATTCTAATTCATTTTAAGACGAACGGTTTTTTCCTCGATGTTTTTTCTAAATATTCAATGGAATGTACATACATTAATCTTAATACCTGTTGACTCACATCGAAAACATTTTTACTTATAAGCCAGACAATATTTTCTATGATTATATTAAATTAAGTAAATTCTAACACTTGAGCACTGACAGAGGCCTGACTTATAGTACCACCTTTATAAGTAAGAACAATTTTCACGACCTAGAGCTGGTACGCAGACATATATTATATAATATATGTTCGCTCAACTTCTTAATTCGCTCGAAAGCTATCCTAGAGAGCAAAACATTCTGAGTATTATATTTATACAAAATACTTTTCGTTGCTTCAGTGTTAAGTCGAAATTTGTGTGTAATGTTTTAAAATCTCTTACATTTGTTTCACCCTGTATATTAATTAAGAAATGTAAAAACTTACATCCGTTCTATTTCCAAAATTTTATTCGTTAAGACTATCAACAAATCCATTTATTTTCTCGTAATATTAATATGGGGGGAAAGACACTATTTTTAGACAATCAGCAAGCGTAACGCCTTCTGACGCATACAGTCGTCGTCGTCATACCTAAAGACTTAATATCTACATACTTACTTTGGTAAATCGTCAGACGAACGAACAGACAGAGACATTAAAGTTAAACATGATTATTTCAACGTCTGGGAGATTCTTCGGTTTTTATTGTTTGCTTTTGTAAACAATAAACGTCAACGAACGCACGCGGAAAGAAAAGAACAAGGAACTGAATTTACATTCAACTGTTAAGTCAGTTTAATACCATGATGAAGAAGTAGCCTTTACATTTTGATCGGATCTGTTTATAACACAATGCACATAAAAAACGCAACATAAAAGATTTATGAAACCATGGGGTTTTTGTGCCGAAAGTGGCAAGAATGGGGAGTGCTGGTACCAACTACTTAAATTGTATTTCCATTGGGTAGAATAAATAGGGTAAACGCGGGAGATGTGGCACCCTTATTAATTTCAATACTTACGGTTTTCATAGCATATGGACACAGTTTAACTCAACTGCACGAGAGAGACTTCGTGGTCTGTTGTTCATTTGCTGTATTTGCAAAAATAGGTTGAGTGTGGGATTTTAAAAAAAGTTTTTGAAATGTAAACGACTGACTTTTGTTTTGCATATACTTTGAGAGGCAGCAGAGCGCTGAGCATTTGATACAGCTTATGAACATGTTTATTCGTTTCGTAGCATTTTTACTCGGTATGTACAGCAAGAGAGATATGGCACCCCATTACTGAAGGTGATATGGTTCTGATGCCATATCTTCCTTTGCATGTTATAAGATATTTGGGTGCACAAATATTCTTACTTAGTGCTAAATCTTTGTGCAAGCAAAGCAGCAAGTGTTTAAAACGGTCCTTCTGGATTTTCATCTATTGGGATTTACTCTTTCAGTCCAAATAAAATTACAGATCACGCCTTTTTACAGGATTGCATTGCAAAAAAATCAAGGGCAAAATATGTCTGAAGTGTTTCAATGTGCCACTGAATTTTAGTCAGGTAGGATCTTCAATGATTATGTTTTCATTTTTATTTGATTAATTTGAGATTTTCTCTAGGATATGCTAGAAAAGCCTGAAAATGTCTTAAAAGAAATGGCGCCTGTACCAACGACATCGAAAAGTTCTAAGCCGAGCCCAAGAAAACAAATGGCAAAGATTCTAACGTCTCCCGAAAATGTGGTCCAGCAGAAAACAAAAAATTTGAAAAGAAAAACACAACCAAAGAAGAAAACTTATAAACGCAAGTTGGTAACTTGGTCTTCCGATGAAGGTGATGAAAAATTTGTATTTCAAGATAAATATGATGGACCTGAAGATTTACGCGAAAATTAATGCGTTGGATGGGGAGAAGAATATGCACAAACCACTAAAAAAGACGAATGGATTAAATGCGTAATGTGCTGTATGTGGTGACATGAAACATGTACATCATTTGTGCACACATGCAACAATTGCGGCAATAACTTAAAAGCCACCCATGATACGGTGATTTGGCACTTTATAGCATTTTAAAACATATTTGCAATCATTTTTATTCTAGTTCAAGTACTTTTTTTTGTTGTTTTAAATTAATAAAAGAACGAATTTGTTTTTAGTTTTTTTAAAAATCTCTTTTAATTTTGGTTCTTTAGCAGCTTAACGAAACGGGTGCCACATCTCCCGCGCTTACCCTACCATATGTTATATTCAAACGATAGAAAAGCTATCCTATAATCTGGATAAAACATAACAAATAACATCGCTAAGTATGTTTCGATTGAATCTACCAATTAAATCTTATAAGCGGAGTGAAAACTTTGCTTGCACAAAAACACTTGCGACCACCTCATGATTCTTGTGTGCCAAATAATTTCGGAGCTGTGATGAATTTTTTTGAGGGCCGTAGCACCGCCTATTTTTTCAATGAATTATATTCATCTGGTTGCTTTTTACGTATGCAATAAATCTCATCTGTAAGCGTCAAACGGATATGAAGAATTTTGTTTTTAGGGGCGTGGCACCTCCCATATTTACCTTACTGTAAAGTCCAAATACAAAACATTATAAAGTCAAAATGGTTATATAAGGTAAGGTAATTTATGTTTGACAGTACAAAACGTGAACTTTTGGAAATTTTTTGAAATGTTAACCTTTCTATTGCCATTGTGCCACAATCATAATTCGTGCAATCATAATGCTGAATTCATGCAACAAAAACAAAAGTCAACAACACCACAAATCAGCATTAAGTTTTCATTAATCATATACCATTTATACTCATTACCACTTCAGCTTCAATGCAGCTCATTATTACGTCTATACGAGTTGCATGGATGCAGTGCTGTGTGCTGTATCAGAAGTGCTAGAATAAATGCTCGTAATAAATAAAAAGTTGAATTTTATTAAAGTGATTTTCACTGGAACGACGCATAAAGTATTGTCCATATATATTCGTCGAGTTGAAGGTGGTGATGATGGTGAAAAATTGAAATTGAAAATCTGTTTATTGTTAAATTCATTATTTTTGTTCTTTGTCTGTGCTGACTGTTGGAACGTGATTTCGGAGTCGCATTTGCACTTTGTTGCATGCCTGTCTTCTGTGTGGGCTGGCACTTGTTGGTTGAGTTTTTATCTACAGATACTCTGCTGTAAGTTTGCATGTTCTCCTGTGTCAGAGATGTGGAAAATTTATGCAGTTTAAAGTTTTTAATTGCTTTAATTAGATTGAAATTTATACCATTAAGTTATGGAACGCTCAGTTTTATTGTTGATTGTTTTACTTTTACGTTATTTCCTTTCAAACCTTTTACGTATTTAGTATAATTTTCAATTCATTTGAGATCTTTCTCGACTTTACTTTTATTCTTGTGGATGCCATTTACTTTATGCTAAAGGTTTATCCAACTAATGTCTCCACAGTCGATATAGGCATGTCCGTCTGTCTGGCTAGCTGGCTGGGTGGCTGGCTGTGTGTGGAAATACATTTTTTTGGGAAAATTGAGCAAAATAATTCAATGAATTTGGTACACTGCCTCCATTGTCATGAAATTGAAAATGAGTAAAATCGCCTACCGCTCATACAAAAAATATATTAAAAATGGAGTAACCAAAGCAACCAAAATACACATAAAAACTACAATGAAAAACTAACAATCTCCGCCTCAACCCAAACACAAAATTATTATTTGCTTTAACAATTATTTAAATTCAATTTTTAAAAATTAATGAAAATCATTGTTTTAAATCAAATATTTAAAAGTTTACAAAAAATCAGTGTTTTGTTTTAACCAAACATTTAGTTAACAAATCAGCAATATTTTCTGAAGAAGATACGTAGTTAATACAAATTTCATTTCTATCATATACATCTCTAATATAATGATATTTGATGTCAATGTGCTTTGACCTTTTCTGAACCATTGGGTTTTTAACTAAAAACTGTGCTCCCTGATTGTCACACCGGATCAAAGTTGGACTATTGGTATATTCTGGAAAATTCATCTCTTTTAGCAGCGTCCTATGGAATACTACCTCCTTAGTGCCTTGACACATTGCGATGTACTCCGCCTCCATGGAACTTAGGGATATGGTATGCTGTTTTTTGGATTCCCAAGCAACTGGACTACTTCCAAGGAAAACCACAAAACCGCTATACGATTTACGGTCAGTTGATTCTGAACCCCAATCTGCATCTGTATAGCAGCTTAGACCATCTCTGTTAGAACTGTAGACCAATTTAGCATTTGAAGTACCCTTTAAATATCGCAGAATATGTTTAGCTGCCGTAAAATGCTCAAGATGAGGATGCGAATTGAATTGAGATAACTTCGACACAACGTGAGCTATATCAGGCCTAGAAATAACAGCCAAATAATTTAACGCTCCCATCAAAGATTGATATCTCTTGACATCCAGATTCTCGCAATCCTTTGTGCACTTCTGAAGAACTGTACCACTTGGGAAAGGTGTACTAGATGACTTACATTCACTCATGTTCCACTTAGCCAGCAATTCTTTGATGAGTTGATTTTGATGTATTTTAATATCTCCACGTAAACCTTCCCGTTCAATTCGCATGCCCAAATAGAACGAAACAGGACCTTTATCGATTGCCTCCACATGCTGATTCAATTCCCTAACAGTTTGTTGCATCTCCGCATCAGATGAAGAAGCCAGCAACATATCGTCGACGTACAACGCAATTATGTTTACATTGCTACCACTTCTTTTAGTATAGACGCAACTGTCAGATTCACACCTACGGAAACCCATGCTGTTAAGAACCTCGGTGACCTTCCTGTTCCAATCCCGGCCTGCCTGCTTTAATCCGTAAAGTGACTTTCGCAATCTACAAACTTTATGAGGATTTCGTTCATCTACAAATGCTGGAGGCTGTTGCATGTACACTTCCTCTTCCAAATGACCATTCAAATATGCTGCCACAACATCGATATGGTTGACCAAAAGTTTGTGTTTAACAGCCAATGCTAATATTAATCGGATGGTTGAATGTCGCACTACCGGTGCATATGTTTCGGAGTAGTCTACGTTGTACTTTTGACAGCATCCTAGTGCAACCAAACTTGCCTTAAATTTATCTATCGAGCCGTCCGCCTGGCGTTTCGTGGTGAATACCCACTTACATCCAATTATATTTTTCTTTTCAGGTTTATCTACCAGCTGCCAAGTACCATTCTTCATCAAAACGTCGTATTCAGCTTTCATAGCTTTTTTCCACATCTTAGCATTTATGTCCTGCATGGCCTCTTTCACCGTAAGTGGATCATTACTAACAACACCTAATTTATTAATAGTTTCATTTGCTTCCTCTTCGTTGGATAATTGTTTTCTTGGTCGTCCTCTTTTCCGTTTTACGATGGCATTGTCAATTTTTGATGCATCCTCTTCAACATCAACCTCCGATTTCACCTCTCCTTCAACAACAGGAACATCTGAATTCCCATCCGCATTTGGAATAACATCATCATCATCATCTGCATCTGCTACAGTTTCAACAGCCAAGTAATCTTCTGGTATAATTGGCAAAAAACTATCTTCTTCACTTTCCTCAGACCTACTGCAAGAAGTGGCTTCCTCTCTAGAGTTCAAATTTTCAAAGAATGTGACGTCTCTTGCAATTTTTACTGATCTGCTTTGCCTGTTGTACAATCTATATGCTTTGGACTCGTCTGCATAACCTATGAATGTAAGCTTCTCACCTTTTGGCTGGAACTTAGATCGACCAGGACGTTTGTCCAACGCTACGACATCGCAACCAAAAACTTTCAGATGAAATACCGATGGCTTACGTTTAAACCAACATTCATAAGGCGTTTTGTCTTTGAGTACGCTTGTGGGTGCCCTATTTCTCAAATAAACAGCTGTGTTTAGGGCTTCAGTCCATAAATTTTGTGGTAATGATGAATCTAGCAACATGCATCTTGCCATTTCTACGAGAGTCCTATTTGCTCTCTCAGCAATCCCATTTTGTTGGGGAGTGTAACTTACAGTGGTTTGATGCTTTATACCATTAGATTTTAAAAAATTATTAAACTCATTATTAATATACTCACGACCATTGTCTGTGCGAAGTTTCTTAATTTTGCGACCTGTCTGCGTCTCAACTGTGGCCAAATAATCTTTAAAATATTTGAGTGCTTCCGATTTTTGCTTCAAAAAATAAACGCTGATGAATCTTGAATGATCGTCAATAAATGTGATGAAATATCTGGATCCACCCAGCGATGTCACCTGCATGGGGCCGCAAATGTCAGAATGCACCGTTTCCAACAACGAAGGACTTAGCACTTGTTGAAATGACTGGAACGGTTTGCTACTGATTTTGCACAATGCACATGTCATGCAAGCAAAATCGGATTCATTTATTAAGTTTATTCCGCGACACATATCTTTATTTTTTAATAAATTTAAGTCACGACAATTAATATGGCCAAATCTTTTATGCCATAACTCAAAATTTGGCTTTTCAACACTAGACATAACACAATCCTTTATTTCCTTCAAATCTGCTGAAAATATTCCAGATTTAAGATTTGCAACTAAAACCTTTTTATTTTGTTTCATCGCGATGGCTTTATCTTTTACAAACCGCACATCAACACCTTTTTCAATAAGTTTTCCGACCGACAGAAAATTTGCGTTGAGTTCTGGCACAAACAAAACATCGCTTAAAGTAATCATATTGTTGTCACTGTTTTTCAAACGTATGGTGCCTATACCGCGAGTAAAAACTGTTTCACCTGTAGCCAAAGTGACATTTTGACGATGATCACTTATACAAACAAAATTTTCTTTTTCACGACACATGTGCGACGACGCGCCGCTATCTAAAATCCACTGCTTTTCATGTGTGCCCGAACCGAAAACACCTAACATGAGTGCGCTATCGTTAGCTTTATTTTTATTGTTTGCACTCCAACACTGCGATCGAATATGTCCGCGTTTACCACAATTGTAGCATTTGACGTTTTTCTTTTCGCGTGTTTCTTTGGTTTTCTTCTGCGTATTGTCCTTCGTCGAAATCGCGAATACTTGCGCACTACACGATGCAAGTTTTTCACTTCGTCGTTCTTCTTCTTCTAAAATTTTGATTTTTAACGTTTCAATTTTCGGCAACGCGTCGCGACTTTCCATTGCTACAATGAAGTTTTCCATCTCATCTGGCAAACTACAAAGCAACATGACACTAAGAAGCTCTTCGGAAACTTCTAGACCGATTTCTTTTAAATTATCCGCAACTGTACAAAAGTTGGTTATTTGTGGTGCAAATTTTTGCCCACTTTCACATCGAAATCTTGCCAATTGTTTAAACAAATTTACTTTACGGGCCGGACCACTGACCTGGTAAATTTCATTTAACTTTTTCCATGCCTCACTTGCACTTTTGCAACTTTTAATGTTAATGAGCTCCGATGGCTTTACACTGAGTGTTATAATAGCCAACGCTTTTTGGTCACAAACTTTCCACTGATTTTTCTTAGCATCCGATTCCGTATCAGCAGGAGCCGTACCTTCAATTGCCGTCCATAGATCCAACGTGATCAAGAAACTTTTAATTTGGACCGACCAAATTTCATAGTTTTCACCGTTTAGCTTATCAATTTGTGTTACCGCGTTAGCCATATTTTTTATTCAATTTTAATTCCGACGAACAGAAACCTACGCACAAACTTTATTAATTCTGTAGCCGTAGCTGGGCCCATAACCTTTGTTGAGCTTTATTGAAAAAAAACTGATATAATTCAAAACGTACAGAGTAAATGTAATAGAACATAAAGTGACACAAAAAGTAATGGAATATTTGGGTTGTATAACTTAGCGTCTACAATGAAAAACTAACAGAAACGTTTCAAAATGCTGCAGTGTAGTGCATACATTTTTTAGCCAGGCCAAAATTTACACCCTGAAAGAGTTGTTTGCGATAATCCAACTAAATTTCTTTTAAATACTAAAGACTATTAATGCACGCTCTAAGCTAAAACTAGACGAACTCGACCAAGAGGTCGTGGCACCTCCTGTATAGGCAAAAGCTGCAACACGCTATACTGAAAACGTTTTTTTAAGATAATCCAACCAAATTTCACTGAGACACTAAGAACTATAAATGCAAGCTCTGAGCAAAAGCTGGGTGAAGTCGGACCAGAGGGCGTGGCACCTCCCATATAAGCAAAATTTTCAAAATACTGCAGTGTAGGGTATTAGTTTTTAGCCAGACCAAAATTTACCCCCTTACTAGTTTTTTATTAGGACCAATTGACACCCCTGACAGTTCGAAAAATTTTTCTTCAGTCTCTCCCCATCGACTGGTGCAGTAAAATTTTTTTTAAAAAATGGGATCAAACTCCTAAGGAGATTCGGGGACACCCCTGACAGTTTCAAAAAGTCGAATCTTATGAAACAAAAATTCATTGTAAACTATTCTTTCTCTGCTCAAATTTAAGATTGGATCAAAACATTTAAATGTTAACTATCCAATCTCATATTAGAGCAAAGATAGGATAGTTTACACTTCAATTTTTTGATAAAACTTAAAATTTTCATACACAGAGAAAACATTGTGAACGCGCTTTGCTAAATGCGTTTCAACTACGTTTGTGAGTGATTTAACAACGCGCGTTGCTAAATAAAATACAAAAGAAAAACACATTTTTTTTAATTAATTTTGAATTTTTTCCTGTCAATGGCAATGAAAACTGACATTTTTTTATTTTTTTATTTTCAATTTGATGTTTTAAACAAAATTTTTTCTGTTTTGATATTGGGGAGATTTGAACCTGGAACCTGTCTCGTGTGATAGATGCGGACGTTAGCAACTCAGCCACGGCCATCATTATTGTGAAGTTGACTGAAAGTCTATGTGTTTTGAAATGAGCTGGTTTGGTTTTAACTATGTTTTGTAAGTGTTTTAACTGTGTTTCGTTGCTGATTCGGATTAAACAATGCTTGGCAACGAGCATTGTTGAATAAGTTTCAAGTTGGGAGTGATTTAGCAACGCACCATACAAACATGAGCTTGGAGCGTTGTTGAATCCAAATCAGCAACGATAAGTAGTTAAAACACTCATGAACTTGGTTTTTTCTTCGCTCTGTGTACAAAACAAAAAGATCTCTATTTTAAAAGTTCGATTATTTCTTAAGTTAATGGTATTTGGTTAAAAAGAAGCAATGTTGTCTTTAAAAGAACCCTAAATAAGTAGAACATTATTCAGAAAAAAATTATTGACTTTAAATTTTTTCAAAATCAAGGTACAATCAGTTTTTTTTTTTTTGCTCTCCTGAAAAGTAGAAAAAATATATAATTTGTAAACTTTTAATCGTAATAAAGTCAAACAAAGAAAATCACTCAGACAAAAGAATCCAATATTTTAAGGGCAAAAAATGAGTCAAAAGCAAAAGCCACATCATATTTTCTGTAAAAAATACTCACAACTTAAGGTGTTAGTACGAGTATGTCTGTATATTTCTTGTGAGATGCACTTATATGAATTCAACCTATAGTAAATTTTTTTTTTTTTATAAATCTATATATCAAAACAAAAACCATACCGAATGAATTGTGCATACATGTGTTGCGGTTTGGAGATATAGTTAATATTTCCTCTTTTAAAAAAAACAAGTGAATTTGTTATTTGTTTTTGCAACAATTTCTTTGTTTTCGCACCTTTTTAATTAAAATTTTTACATATACATAAAAATATTTACAAAAGTGCGAACATACATACGTATAAGTTTATTTCGATAATGACGCAAATAAATGTGACTTTTTGTTTGTCGTCGTTTATTGTTTTCAAGGAAACCATAAAAATGTTTGGTTATTCTTAAGAAAAGCAGGTTAAGTTTGTGTCGTTTCGTAAAATTTTTGCAAATTTCACAATTCTTATACAAACTACTAATTGTAAGAAAAATATGGAAACTGAATAATTTCTAAAACATTGATATAAACAAAATAAAACCAATAGAAATTTGAATTTTAGTACGTTCACTTAAATTTCTATAGTTTTGTTTGTTACTTAGGTTATTTTCTGGCTAGGGTGACCAGATTTGAAATAAGAGAAAACAGTACATCATGAAAAAAAAAACAGTACAATTCAAAAAAAACATTACACTTTTTTTTTCAATTCATAACTTTTATACAAAACTTTTTAATGTAAAACAAAATGTAGAAACAATATAAAAACACTTAAAACTATGAGAACATAACAAAAATTATTGCATTTTGTGCAAAAGTGCAAAAGGTGAAACTCTGACATATTGTTTTCTTATGTGCTCTTAATTTGTGTCATTATGTGCCCCCTTAAATGTGGTTTATGCACTTCTAAATATAAATATGTTTTCTTTTAATTAAAACAAAAAAAAGTGAAAGTCTAATAAAAAGTATCTCACAAAAACTTATCATTATTTATCACTTTTTTGCATAAACTTCACAATTCCTTTTGTTCCCTCCACGGTTTTCAAAAAATTATTAAATTCAATAAAGTTATATCCGTAATTAGTTTTTATAATCAGTTCGCTTTCTAAATTTTTCAATAAAAGCCTATTTCGTTCCTTTCTCCAATATGACCAAATTAAACTGAATATTCTTTAAGAGGCAGAATTTTAATGAGGTATATAGTAGAAAAAATAAAATTGCGTACTTTTTCAAAATTCGGGAAGAAACCACTATTTAAAAAGTCTTTCCATTTTTCCTCAACTGGCTTTTCTTTTTGCACAGTTTCAGAAAAAGTTTTCAAGTGAATGAACTCATCAAAATCAATCATATCAATCCATATCAAAGGTTATGCGTTTTTTCAAACCAAAATGAAAATGTTCTCCGCAGTGTTGCCAGAAAGTTTAATAATAGACAGAGTGGTCAAGAAGTTATACAGAGTGATTCAAAATAAATTATTTTCATTAAAAATTCATCGCGTACGCACATGAGCAAAATATATTTTTCAACACATAACATGTTATTAGAAAAAACAGTACACCATTGAAAAAACAGTACTTTTGGGTACTGTTTTGGGTGTAGGTCATAAAACAGTACTTTTTTAAAAAAAAACAGTACGTCTGGCAACCGTATTTCTGGCCCAGTTAAAACCGAAACTAAACTTAAAAAGTTGCAAACATGTAAAAGACAAAAATCTATATATTGTGGAAATTTCTCGATGATTCTCGCAAGAGTCATGAAATGTAAATATATTTGTACTCGAGCGAAATGCACTAACTACTCGACTAGAATTTTTGCCAACTACATCGAATTTCCCTTGCCGCATAGCAACGCTGGTTTTTATTATTACTTTTCATCACAAGCAGTTCTGCTGTGGTAGACTTCTATGTGCCGTAAATTGTGGCTACTTTCTTCGTTGCCACAAATAGGGTCGTATTCTCCCGCTGTAATTCATTCCTGCGTTATACTTAAAAGTTTTTGGTAGTATCGCATAAATAGAACTACAAGAAAATTTTGTTAAAATACTTATTTACGACAAATGTAAATTTGCGAAACATTTATTTATATTAAAAACATTTATAACATTCCACTAACACTAAATATGTTATTAAATATTTTAATTAGCCTTACTTTGCACCAAATAATGTCGCAGTTTTTATAAAGAAAACCAAGCTGTACTGTTCGTTAATATAAAAATAATATTGCAGCTTATTTCAAAAATTATCACGTCAAACTATTTATTTCAAACTGATTATTTTAATTTATATAAATTATTCTAATCACAATTGTAAAGAATTTGCTGTCATTAATAAGAAGAATTATTGATGATATCATAACAAGCAAAGTTCGGAAAATATACGGTTTACAATGTTTTTGTTTTCTTATATCATTCAAAGAGATTTTCCTGACAAATAATTTTTTTTCATGAAATTTTATTATACATGTTAGTCATTTCCCTCTAAAACCACCATTTAAATCAATTTTTGAAATGAAAAACTTTTTCCAAGAATTATAAAATTATATAAAGATTTTTCGTGGAATTTTACAAACACTTCAAAATGCTATCCATATGCATAAATCGAATTAAAACGCAAAAAAAAAAAATAATTTTGTCTCAAATTAATTTTCGGAATAAAAAATTTTTCATGAAATTTCACAAAAATTGGTTACAACTGCTGATACCGTGATTTTAAAAGCAATCGAAAATTTTCGAGATCAATCGCTGGTAATCCCGGAATATTCGGAGCAATATAAATGTATGATTCCACAATGACATCCCACTTCTACTACGAGGCGACTTACAAAAAATTTGCTGAGTTGATGCTAGTTTATTTCTTTCGATAAAATTCAAAGATGAAAGCCAATTCAAAATTGTCTTATGATATTTCATTTGAAATTTCAGAAAGCTCGATCGCAAAGGACCATTAAGCTAGCAGAGCGAAAATGGCAGAACTGAAGAAAAAAAAATGCCATAATTATAGGCTAATTTTGGGCCCAAACTCCGAATTTTAGGATCTTCATTTTTAAAAAAAAAAGTTGAAGCTTAAATTTAAGCTAGCAGAGCTATTTCGAGAAAACACATAGGGGAGGGGGGGGGCTAGTGTGGACAATTTTTATATAATTACAAAATTATATATGTAAATATATCATTTTTGTAATAAAGTAATTTTTAGCGATTACTTATACCTCTTGCCTTCATAATTGCATCAATAGTTATGAATTTTTATTTTCATAAATGCACTATTAAATTATTTTAAAAAGAGCCCCGTGTAAGGGGCTAGTGTGGACAACCATTGATTTAACTGGGGGCTAATGTGGACACCATAAGAAACTTAATAATTCATACAAAAACGTTAAGAAAGAGTTCAGAAACATGTTTATTCAAGAAAATAATGATGTAATACAAATAATAATACAAATAAAAAATTAACTGCTATCCCTTGTTGTATTTGGAGAAATTTATATCAAACTTCATATAACTTGCTGATCGAGATGTTCTCGGCAGTTGTTGTGCTTGTGGCAGCTTTGCCACTATTTCATTTCGGTGAATTTGGCTGGTATCCGGTATATCGGGATACGTGAATCTATCGTTCTTTCTTTTTAGAAACGTAATGTCGAAATCTTGAGAACCGTGGATCGTGACAATTTGGTCCATATAAAATACTTTTTGTCCATGTTGTTTCAAACTTCATATAACTTGCTGATCGCGATGTTTCCGACAGTTGTTGTGGTTGTGGCAGCTTTGCCACTATTTCATTTAGGTAAATTTCGCTGGTATCCGGTAAATCGGGATACGTGAATCTGTCATTCTTTCTTTTTAGTAACGTACTTTCTTGGAACGGCTTTTAGAAATAGTCTGACGATTTCTGGAGTCATTTCAGCTGCTGCGGACATGTCCACACTAGCCCCATTTCAGTTGTCCACACTAGCCCCTTCATGTCTTTTTAAACAAAAATATTTTTTTTTTAATCTTAAGGTAAAGTTCTTCAAAAATAATTTCGATGGTTTAAAAAAACACTCTTTTAAGTTGTATTATCTATTAACACTACAGCAAAAGAATAATTAGTTTAAAAGTATAACTGAAATTACGAAGCAACAAAAAAATTACTTTTTGCTGCTTAAAACACGTTCGGTCACGTTATCATGGAAAGCTGAACTGTCAACAAATGAATTTTTTTCTGGTGATGCAGAGTGCAAATACCAACTTGAAAAATATAAAACAGAAACAAAAAATTTAAAACGGCGCGAGAATTTGAATTTGTCCACACTAGCCCCCAGTCCACACTAGCCCCCCCCTCCCCTACGGGATGTATGTTGAACTAAAGTAAGTAGTCAATAATTATATGCTAATTATAGGCTATTTAAATGCCCAATCGCGAAATAAAAAGCTTTACATTTAAAAAAAAAAAAAGATTCTGCTAGGTTAAGTTTAGGTTCCTTATTTGAAGAAAATTGATTTGGTCCATTTTTTTCTTTTTTAAATGGAAAGCTTTTTATTTGGCGATTTGGCATTTAAATAGCCTATAATTATTGACTACTTTAGTTCAATATATGTCCCGTATGTGTTTTCTCGAAATAGCTCTGCTAGCTTAAAGCTAAGCTAGCAGAGCAAACTTTTTTTTTAAAAAATGAAGAGCCTAAAATTCGGCGTTTGGGCCCATAATTAGCCTATAATTAGCCTATAATTATGGAATTTTTTTTTTCAGTTCTGCCATTTTCTCTCTGCTAGCTTAATGGACCTCGATCGCAATGGGGACTTGAAAATAATGTATTATTACTTATAAATCGAAAGAAATTTCGAAATCAACACAGTAAGAAATTCAGCGTCAACTCAAGAAATTATAAATTTTTAATGAATGCCAAACTGCATATAGAACGAATCAGACTGTTTAAAAGATACCGCACTGGACATTTTTCTGTAGAGAACGAGCTAGGAGTAGGTCGGCCAAAATTTTCGAACGTTGAGAGAAATGTAACCATAGTCAAGACTATATATGTATAGTTGGCGAAGATCCATGACTATGCCGTGGATATTGGATAATTATCTGCTGTACACGAAAAAAGTTGTTCGATGAGCTCAACGAATTTTAAATGAGATCCCAAAAGAAGCTCGAGTTCATTATGCCTAATGTTTTCTAAACAAATTCGAAAACGTATAATCTAACAATTTCACTAAGTTTGTAAAAGGCGATTAAGCTTAGTTTTATAAAAACGACCCGTAAACCAAAGAACAGTTCATGGAATGGAGCCCGGAAGGAGCAATGTTCCTATTCAAACGAGACAAAAAATAAGCTGTAACAAAAATGATTATGTCTATTTACTTCATCGGAGCAAAAATTGTAACTGCTATTCCCCTGAATACTAGACGGACAGTAACTGCGATATAGTATACTGAAGACTGCATACCAAATATTTTCGAAAATTTGAAACTAAACCTTTTCCTGGAACTGCGGCATAAGCTGCAACTTCAAGCAATAATATCTTAAAATTTGTAGTGTATATCAGGATTTGGATTTAACACACCAAAATATATATAAATAGATCTGTCTAGTCAAATGTACAAACATTTTATTATTTGTGTGTGCCGATGTTGTTAATGCAGAAATTGGGAAATCAAAAACACGATTTTGAGTACTGTTTTAATGACTGAATCTACAAGCCAAAAAAAATATACTGTTATGTAGAGAAAATTAAAAAGGATGAAGATTAAAAATAAATAAACAAAATCCAGTTTTTCTTCTAACCAACTCAGCAAACTTCTTTTAGTTCCTTCGTATTCATATGTAAAATAAACTAAAATTTTAAGCTTTTAATTTTTATAAAAAAAAAGAATAACTATCGTAGTTAGATTTCAAAGTTTGGACTCTAAAATAAATAAAATTTTATATAAGCAAAATTAAGATGAGTTTAAGCTTAGCCTTGTACTCGCACATTTAATTCCGCATTAATTTTATAATCGTATTTTTTTTTATTTATTTTTTTTTTGTATGATGAATCCAATTATTTGTTTACTTAATCATTGCTGTTGGAATACTTGATTTAATTAACAACATACCATATTTACATATATCACTATAAGTGTTTTGTATGTAGTACATATTTTTATGCATGATCTACAAAGTTATGATTTTAATAATTCATACTCGTTATTCATTTGCGCAATTTATTTCATGCCATTAAAGGGTTAAACAAACAATGCATTAACACTTGCTTACATACAGTTGCTAATGAGACTACCATTATCATTTGATACTGTTAAATAATCAAATTGCAAATTGGTTACGCGCACCATTCAGCCTAATGATTCACGTTGAATAGAGCAAAAATAGATTCTGTAAATCTATTTAACGTGTTTCCACCACGTCATGGTGCTGATGATAGTGCATAAATCAACCTTGATCTGCATTGAGTTATTTGTAATTTATTCACATTGTTATTTAAATAACGTGATAAATACGGGGAAATAAGCGAAAAAAGTACAAAAAAAAGTTAGTTTTTTTTTACATACCTAACGTGAATGCTGACGTTTAAGTGCCATATTTTTGACATTAATTTTGTTTTCACCAAAACATAAATTTCCAGTTAATGATGCATCAGTTTTATTTTAAAATTCTGCCAAAGCGTAAAGTCACCTGGCAAGTTTAATGCGGTATCTTTAATCATCTAAAAATAAACTGCAACTGTTGAGACTTTCTGCTTCATTATATTTTATGAATATACAAGTAAGTTTTTTTAAAGACCATAATTTTTTTTATTGGTGTACATAAAATAACACTTTTAACACTAAAACTTTTTTGTTGCCATGAAAAAAAAAATTATTTGCCTCTATGAATTTGCTTAATAATGTTGATGTAAATTTTTTTATTTTGATAAGACCATATTTAGTGTATCTAGAAATTTTTAAATTACCTTGCATAAAGACAACATCTTTTTCGTTATATTTGGCGTTATTTCATATTATTTGAGCGATATTTCATTTTTATTTTGGGCATTATTACGTTATGTAGTTTTGTTTTGCGTTATTTCGTTTTAAAAAAAAAAACTTTTGTATGAAAAAATTTGGGCGATAATCATTTTAAAAGTAACGCCCAAAATTTATATACATATGGCGGAATCCATGCGAAATTTTTTGACGAAAAATACAAGTCGATTTTTACCCCGGAAATGTGTTCTTCAAGAGCTTGCGATGGCCCATTCAAATTCTTACGGCAATCGGTTGCGCCAAACTCGATATATCCACTAAACACTTTATTGTGTTGACCGATTTACCCGTTTTTTCATGATTTTCAATATTTTATATGTAATCTGCACGCTAATTCTTATTTTTTTATTATCGGATGAATAAGCGTGCAGATTATGTATAAAATATTTCCCCGCGCATCAGTCATATCGAGCTCCTAAAGGCAATATGGAAGTCTCCACTCTGAAAGTTTTCTGACTTCGACGAACATTTTGAGAACGGGTGAGTCAAATAATTTTAGGGCCCACATCCGTGACGAAAATATTTTTCAGGATACTAGAAACAAGTTCTCCCTACTCACCATGCCTTGAAAATGCATTCATTTCGAGTTATTCCCACCTGAAAATCATGAAAAAACGGGAACCAAGTGTTACGCTTGCTCGAAACCCACCGCCCCCTAGGAGCTTCACGGAGTTTATGGACAGCCCCTTAGTAGATATATCGGGTTTGCCGCAACTGATTGCCGTAAAAATTTTAATGGGTAATCGGAAGCTCTTCAAGAACATATTTCCGGGGTAAAAATTTTTCGTCGAAAAATTTCGCATGGATTCCCCATTTTTTCGTTTTTATTTTTGGACTTTATTTCATTTTTATTTTAAGTGTTATTACGTCATTTTATTTTTTGGGGATTGTTTCGTTTTTTTTAGGCGTTATTCCCTAATGCCCAATTTTTTCAGCTCATAGATCCATTTAAAATGAAAAATACGAATATTTTGGGAAAAAAATTACTTGGATTTTATTTAGAAATTTTCGGCCGCTATTCAGAACAATAATCAGAACTCCCCTCAGATAATGTTTATTTCCTGGGTGACTGATGCAACGTTATATAGCAATTAACATGAAAACTACGCATTATTTGGAAAAGTGGTGTAACGATTTTCTGTAGAACTCTTCGGGTGCTATCGAGAACTCGCTCGAAACTTTTCTGCATGAAATTTTTTTATGATAATTTTTTTCAACAAAAAAATTTAAAAAAAAAAATTATAAAAAAATATAAATAACTTCAGAACTCTCTCTTGTGAGCTCAAAAAACTTCATAAAAGTTTATGGTGAACTTTTTATGTTACTTGCGAAATGGTGGATTTATTTAGAAATAAGATTATGCCATCAATTTATCAATCTATCGTCAGATAGAAACGTTTTAAAAACAACGATTTCCATATTATACACTGTGTTACTTCAAGTTAAAACGAAAAGAAAATTTTTATAGTGTGCAATGTACATAGTAAAATATTATATAGCACAACGAAATTAGAGATCAATTTAGAAATATATTGCACAAGCGAATTGCTAAAAACTAATTATACGCTGATATTGCAAAAATTCATAATTTCAATAATTGCAATCAATTTGAAGTTTGGTAAGATCGATTTTTTATTTTATTGTATTTTTGTAATCAACTGATTGATTGTGTTATCGTGTGTTATTAAAAATTTTATAAGTTTATATATTGTATGAAAAGAAGGATTTTATTTTTTTGAAACTGCATGATTCTTAGCCTCAGGCAAATTTGTTAATATTAATTAACATTTTTTCTTTTCTGAAGAATCATACAAAAGAAGCCCCAAAGGCTTTTAACTCTAAACATATTCCAAGTTTTTTTTTTCCCTAAGCACCAAAAGCAATTTGTGTCTTCTTTAAGAAATGTTGCTGCTCTCTTAAACCTTTCACCTACTTTATACATAGTACTTGTACCATAACATCATCATGTGCGAAATGTTCGTTTACCTTTTGTTGAATTTTGTGTGCGGCGTTCTATTCAAAATTTAAAGGTCATTGACATTAAGTGGGTCGATAGCATTTGTAAAGATTCGCGTAGTAGATTTCAAAATAATAATAATAATAATGAATCATGATTACGGTTTTCACGCATTTTATGCTTTTTTAAGTGATTTAACAATGCGTTAATAGATGTTAAAAAATTTCGATTGCGTCTATTTTGATAAACGAAAATAATCGTAATCAAAAAGGCTTTGTGTACTGACGACTCCTATAAAAATAATTAAGGCAAATTAACTAAGCTAAAAGCTAGATAATAAAAAATATAACTAGATTATAAAATATAAAAAATTAATTAAATATTAAAAAAAAAATCTGTATAAAAAAAATAAAATATAAAAAAATAACAAATTTAAGATCATTATACACGGAGAAAAAAAATGGTACTTACGAGGCGCACTAATTATGTTTCGGGAACTGGCAACACTAATGTCAATAGCTAAAATCTGGCAACACCATAATAAAGTTTGAAATTTTTTAGCATAAACGTACTCACAACGTTTTGATGTACAAGTGCTATTTGTAATTTTTCCAGTGAGTTAAGAAAATCAATTTGGCCAAAAAATGCAAAATTTCAAAAGGTTTTCGTTGGATTATTTTTCACAACTTTTTCGTGTGTCGCTGAACTCAGTTCTTTGTATGGCGATAAAGCACCATCAAAAACCACAGCATATGGTTGGTATAGTGGATTCAATTGTGGTCGGGGTTCGGTCACCGAGGAATTCCGTGAAGGTCGTCCAAAATCGGTTGTTGTGCCACAAAACATCGATGCAGTGCATGAACTGATAATGAAAGATCGTCATGTGGCATATTGTGAGATAAAGGAAATAAAATTTACTTGAATAATTTAAACACAAAAATTGTTTATAGATTATCTTTTATTTCTAGATTCGGTTTAATTTTAATTAGTCTTATTTATTTCATTTTTTAAGACTTTCGATTTTGCACGAACACTTAGTTGTAAAAAACGTTTGTTCTCGTTGGAAACTCCATAATTTATCAATCGCTCAAAAAAGGCTCTCATCGTTTGGTGTAAGGAAATGATTAAAAAACTCGACCGTGGTGCTTTAAAAGACGTGTATAAGATCTTGACAGGTGACGAATCATGGATATATGCGTATAAGCCAAAAACAAAACAGCAATCGACCGTGTGGGTATTCCAAGACGAGCTAAGTCCAACAAAAGTTGTTCGTGGAAGAAGCACAGCGAAGCAAATGTTCGCCTGTTTCTTCGGCCGAATGGGTCATGTGGCTGCTGTTCCGCTTGAGCAACGTAGAACGATCAATTCTGAGTTGTACACGACCATTTGTTTCCCGGAAGTCTTCGGAGAAATTCGTAAAATCAACCCCCGTAGACGCATCATTCTCCATCATGACAATGCGAGCTCTCACACATCTCGTGAAACAGGTGAATTATTGAGCAGTCAAAACATCGAATTGATGACTCATCCTCCGTACAGTCCTGATTTGGCACCCAATGACTTCTTCTTGTTCCCGAACATCAAAGGTAAGCTGCGTGGTCAACGATTCACGAGCGCCGAAGGAGCAGTTGAAGCGTTCAAAAACCATGTTTTGGAGGTGTCTCAAGAGGAATGGGAAAACTGTTATGACAAATGGTTTGAACGAATGTAAAAGTGTATTGTTCATCAAGGGGAATATTTTGAAAAACAATGAAGCCATTTTCAATTAAAAATGTTTGTGATTATTTGCTATTCCCGAAATATAAGTAGTGCCCTACGTACTACTTTATTTCTCATAAATTTTACCAGAATTAGGCAGATGCATATCCTCCTGCGCTACTGGCCTTATGATGAAGAGGTATAAAATTTGTATTTAAAGGAAATGTTTGTCTAAAAATAGAAATTGTTACTAAAATTATAAATTATACAAATTATATATTTTTATGATATTTACAGATACCTTAATCGAGTGGAGTAATTTTTACTAGAATTATAAATTCAAAATGGTCACACATTTTTCGGCTAAAAGTATAATTTACTTTATATAAAGTCAAATGTAGGCAATTTGGAGTAAATATTACCTACTTTATTATTTAATTATATTTTTTTTGTAAATATTACTTTACGGACCCATCAAATAGTTCATACGTAAGGTAATTTATGTTTTAAATTTACAGGCCTGTTCCGTAATCCATGTGGTTTTAATTACTTTTCATTTTAAAGGCTTTTTGATGGAAATGGTGAATAAAAAGTTGTAGAATCTTTTTTGGTGAAGAATTACAGGTTCTAGAAATAATATTAATTTGTATTTACGAAAAAGTAACCGTTTAGGACTTTTTGCGGTATTTAAAGAATATTTCCAAAACGGTTACTTTTTCATTAATGTAAATCGATATGTTTTGTAGAATCTGTAATTCTTCATAAAAGAGATTCCCATACTTTTTATCGTTCGACTCACCGTTTTCATCAAAAAGACTTTTAAATGAAAAGTAATTGAAATCACACGGATTTCGGAACATGCGTGTTAGTGTTAATTACTGTAATTTGTTTACTAGCCGAATGGAGTAAAAATTATGATGCGTATTTTTCTCCGTTTAGTTAGTTTAGTTTAGAATAATTATTGGAAGTAGTTTTTTATGGGAAAATACCCTCTCTTCAAAGGAACATAACTCAGATAGTAAGAGTGCTATTGGAAAAGTTCGAAGGTATATTTTGATAAGGATGCCATTCGATGCCATTAAAAAAAAAAAAAGAATTCCACCTTTTTCTGTAGCTACGCCATAAGCCTGAAAACAACATTTTCTCTAACTTCAAGCAAGGATATCTCGAAATCCTGCAGGATGTAATCTGATTCAGCGTCGAAAAGTTAATAAGACTGCTTATAAGTATTTTGTTCATACAACTTTTTTTTTTTTTTTCAGTGCCTGTGTTATTATACACTACACCCAGGGTATATTCACTTTGTCCTTCCGTTTTTAACGCAGAGAAGGAGGCGTGGCAGGTATAGAAAAGTATATATATTATTGATCCGCGTCACCTACTGAGTTGATATAGCCATGTCCGTCTGTTATTTAAATTTTCTTTGATATTTTAATGTAAAATTCCACTATGAGTCAAAATTTGCTTAACTACAGAACGAGAGAATGGCGTTTGTCTGCAATTGACCCAAGAAAATAAAATAAAAATAAAATCGAAAATAATTTGAAATCATCTTTACCATTCCTTTGAACTAAAGACCTGTTTTTGACCATGACCTAATAATAAAAAAAAAACTTATAACAAATACAAGTAAAAATATAAATTGTAAGCAGCCAGTACTTGTAACTACATAAGTTTGTATACGATGAAAAGTTGTACATACGACGATATCACATGCCTTTTCATTTCATTTCATTGTTTTTGGTTCATTGCTTTACTAAATTGACGTTTCGGCAACATGCCAGAAAGTACTCGAGGTACACGTAACAGGCGGAACAATATATCGTCGTATGTACATAAATACCAGCGTCACTTATTGTAAGTCAAGTAGGCGGGCTGGCTGACTTTTGGTTTGTTGGTTTAAATGCAACTTTTGTTTTTAACCAACTTTAAATTGGCTTCAAACAGTGCAAATATGGGTCCCTAAAATAACGATAATATGCTGTTGAATTGTAGGTTTTCAACTAAAAAAAAAACTAAAAATTCCATTTAAAACTTTCTAATATACCAATTTAAATTAGCTTATTTCTATACATACTTGGGTGTGTTTTCTTTCTTTCTATTTGCGTTTGAATAATAAAAATTAAAGATAATGCATTTGGTTTTCTTATCAGGAATACCTACGTTATTTTGAACTCTTTATCAATCTTTGAGTTTATTTATAATTTTTATTTAATCGATTTTATTAAGAACTTAAGCAATATATGTACATATATGTATAATTTAATTGGTCATTGAGTTTTTTCCTTTGACATTGCCATTGAAATGTTAAGTGTTGATTAAAATGTCCCCACAATAATGTCATGGGCCATTTATTTCGTTAATGTACTTAGTTTGCACTTTGGATATTTCTATTCATTCTAGTTAGATTTTAGATATACCTAAATAAGTACACACAAAATATAATCAGTCGTAATTAAAAAGGATGACTTTGTTAAACACCATTTCAACTTCCACTTTCAAAGTGCCGTATGGTGAATGAATTCTCCTGAACTTTCAGCTTTGTAAATTAATTTTTTCATATAATTTACAATTGGAAAGTTACGCTTTTACCCAAAAGTAAATAAGTATTATGTATATTCTCTTCGCAACTTCTCCCCGATTCTTCAACTTCCTTCTCCAACGACATTTTCAAGCTGCCTTTTGGACTTCCTCTGCTAGCTTGTGGCTCCCACTTTAAAGCTTGGTGCCAAATTTTGCTGGGTAGTTTTAGTGATGAACAAAATTAGTCTTGGTCTTGGTAATTTTTCGAGATCAAGACGCTGATATAATTTCAAGACCAAGGCTGGCATGGTCTTGGTCTTGGTCACGACGATAATCAAGACTAAGACTGCTTTTCAGTCTTAAAAATTGATTGTTAAAGGTGTGTCACTCCCTTTTCAAGCATAAAATGAGTCACCCAGAAGCCAATGCGAATAAGTCCATTTTTCCATATTCTCGGATTTTAGCAAATTTCAATAGAATAAACAATATTCTTCCCAGTTAATAAAGGATCTGCTCGATTCTTCATCTTTTCTAGGTTAAAAAGCACTTTTTCTTATAGCTTCAGTATATTTTGTAATACAATTTCAGAAGAATTTTAAAAATAAGCAAAATTAAAAACACAAATTTTCTCAATTTCAGTTTTTTGGACTTAACCGCATTGGCTTCTGAACGACTCAAATTATCTCTTAATTCGAAATTTTATATCTTAAAAACCCACTGCTTTGGAAAAATAAAATTTGGAAATTTTGAATACTAAACAATCTTTAGAAATTTTTTTAAGACCACGAAAAAGACCAAGCTTAATGCCCGAGACCAAGCCTCAATATCGATACCAAGCAAAGATCGAGTCTTGGTTTACTCATCACTAGGTAGTTTTCTGAGGGTATATCCTGTATGATTAGTGATGAGCAAAAGTAGTCTTGGTTTTGAGTCTTGGTCTTGGTAATTTTTCGGGACCAAGATCAATACGCTGATATAATTTCAAGACCAAGACTGTGAGCTTTTCAGTCTTGGTAATTTATATTGTTGTTAATAAGTGTTTCACGCCCCTTTCAAGCATAAAATTATCTATCAATTCGAAATTTGGCATCTTAAAAACCCAACTGCTTTGGAAAAATAAGGTTCGGAAATTTTGAATAGTTATTCAACAATCTTTAGAAATTTTTTCAAAACACAGACTTAATGCCTAATGCCAAGCCTCAATTTCAAAACCGAGACCACTATCAAGACTGAATGTCCAAGACTGTTATGGTCTTGGCCTTGGTTTACTCATCACCATGTATGACTGCATTTTAGGTGTAATTCAGAGGTTAGGGATATATACGTCTTTAACACTAGTCTTGTCATTAGCTGCTTGGTAACAAGCTATTATTCTTAAATGCAATTTAATTAGGCACACGAATATAATCATTCAAACATTTCAATAACACTTAAGCATTTTTATACCATGACTCGCAAACAAATTCCAGCAAATCTTTCAATTCTAGACGGTGAAATCTATCAAGTTCTCAAATTTGATTAATGACAGTATTTAATCATTTTGCATTTCCTTCGAACTACTCATAAAAATTAAAATTTATCAAAGTTCGATAAACAGAAATGTGCACTAATTATAATAATGGCAAAAATTAACTCTATAAACTTGACATTGATTGATACGTTCATTTCAGTTTACGCCATTCGAGCCACGTGCTGTTTAGAATATTTTTCAATTTATGACAGCAAAGTTATGAAAAGTAAGCAAGTCTTTTTATTCTAAAAGAATAACGATTCTGAATCTTTGTTTAGATAATTCATTTGTAATGTAATACATACATACATACAAGTAATGAAAACATGGTCATATGTAAATCCAACTTTTGATTGAGTAAACCTGTTTATTTATGGCACCTCGGCGAATAATTAATGTCATAGACTGAGCAACGTGAAACGGAAATACAAATAATACGCGCGACTATAGCAATTATAAAAATTTACATTACAGCGCACAGTGGTCTGTGAGAGAACGCTAGCCGATCTTAAGTCTGAAAACTTATGTGTCCAAAATAATAATATTATTGCACAAATTTAAAATAAATATCCAGTTAACACATTTCAAGAACGAAAATACCAGTAAATAATACAATTTCTGTGTGTTCGTATCTTGAACTTGATGTATTCAGAAAATGTAAATTTCTTTCAAAAATCTCATAAAAGATGTTAAAATTTAAATAAGTATATTTTAAAAACTAAATGGTCCTACCTCAAAAATCTATATAAGTTTTTTTTTTTTATTAAAAAGGAAATCCGGATCATCAAAAAAATTTCCCTAATTTTATTTCCCAAATTTACGAATTTGAACTTAGGGACTACAATTTAAAAGTTTTATGGAGTTGCAACGGCTCGATACTTTAAGTGTTTAATATAAGATTCTCTCAAGGTTCTATGCCACCGCATTTTGGAGTACAATTTCGTAAAACAAATAATAGCAAAACTAATTGCAGTGAAATTCGATATCAGAGATAGTATTGCTAGCATCTAGTCATTTCTTAAAAATGGGCATGATCGGGTCAAGAAAACGCCCACCTCCTATATAGTCCAAAATTTGATATCGCCATTACTTCGTGAATATTTGAAATGCAACAATAATATTTGATACTTGAGATATAGTACAATCATTTGGGAGAATAAAATGATGTTACCTGGAAAGTTTTGCGGGATTTTTGCAAGTGCTCTTTCAGAATTTCAACTTTGCTACCTCGAGTCGTGTTCGCTCGCGCCGCCATATTGGAAAAAAGGCGTCGAAAATCAGTTTTTTAGAAATATCTCTTTAACGGTTACATTTAGAGAAAAATATTGTGGCACAATATTGTAGCTTACAAATTTTCTCGCATTTTGTAAGGGTCTCTCCGAACTGTTTTTTCGTCCGACTTACCGTTCATGAGATATCGCGTCTTGAAAATCATTCAAAATTGAACATTGTATGTACTATGCTCCCTACTATGTTCAATTTTGAAGGATTTTTAAGTCGCGATATCTCATGAAGGGTAAGTTTTACGAAAAAACAGTTCGGAAAGACCCTTATAGAGAATTGAACGTTCTACAAAATGCATGAAAAATGTTTTTCCTAGAACGAATCGTTTTGGAGTTTTTTTGAAAAAATGTTTTTTTTCTAAATTTTAGATTTGTTGAAAAAATATCTCATAAACTATAGGTGATGTGAAAAAGAAATAAAATGTAGCTTACAGTGGAAGTAACTTCCTATTAATAAATGTCTTTACTTTAAAAATGTGACTCACCGTTCAGGAGTTATCGTAATTTTAAACTCAACACATCACTGTGCCTACTCATAAGCGGCATGCACAATTTACTAATTTTTTTTCAAATTTTGAATTAGGATATCTCCTGAGTTATAAGCCGTATGAATACAATTAAAAGGTAATTTTTATAGAAATTTTTATAAGCTACAATATTGCGCCACAATATTTTTCTCTAAATGTAACCGTTAAAGCGATATTTGTAAAAATTTTTGACGCCTTTTTTCCAATATGGCGGCGCGAGCGAACACGACTCGAGGTAGCAAAGTGGAAATTCTGAAAGAGCACATCGAAATCTACAAAATAACTCACTTGCAAAAATTACGCAAAACTTTCCAGGTAAAACTACCAAATGACTGTACTAATAAAATTACTAAGATTTAGCTACTCATTGAAGTTAAGCGCGATCGGATCAAGGACACTCCCACCTTCCATATAGCCCAAAATTTTAAAACGCCATAACTTTGGAAATACTTTAAGCACAACAATAATATTTGATATCTGAGATTTATTCCATTAACATCTAGCTATTAGTTGAAAATCGCCGAGATCGGATCAAGGATCCATATAAAGCGAAACTGTCCGCCATTTTTAATTTTTTTTTTTTTTTTTGCGCAATGCAAGAAAAGTCGACTTACAAACAGCAGGGCAATGCATAACATGGGAAAAACAATAAAAATTAGAACTTTCGAATTTAATATTTTGCTGTGATTCTCGTCTAATTTATACAAAGGGCTAAATAAAGCGTGCTTGTCGAGTTCTTTGGTTGTGGGCTAATTCGTCTGATGATTCCATATGGTTATGAATGAAACGTTACAAAAACCAGCCCTCCGGTAAATTTTTTTGTTTTTCTCGATGCATATTGCCTTGCTTTTGTAATGTTGGTAATTTTGTTTATGAAAAATGTTATCCAAAATTTGGAATCAGCGTTCAAAACCCCCCCCCCCGAGCCACAATTTTGTCATAATATAATCATTCTTTAAGTAAATTGTCCAACACTTTGGATCCACAATATTGTTTCAAAAAAGTTGATCCCGAATTTGGAATAAGCGACCTCAAAAACCTTCCTAGCAAAATTTTGTTTTGATAGAATCATTTTTTATGACACAGTTTTTGATAAAATTGTTTGCCATTTTGGATCCGCCATTGTGTTTTCAAAAAAGTTGATCCCAAATTTGGAATCAGCAACCTCAAAAGCGCTCCTAGCCTCAATTTTGTTATCATTTTGTTTCTTTTTATATAAAATTTTCCGCCATTTTGTTTTCTAAAAAATTGATCCTGAATTCGGAATCAGTGACCTCCGAAACCACCTAAACATGATTTTATCGCGATATGATATTTTTTTTTAAACTGTGCGCTATTTTTGATATGTCAAAAAATTATTTCCAGATTTAAAATAAAACAATAGCTGAATTTTTTTTTTTTATTTAAAATAACCAGGAAAGATTTATGACCGGTTAGAATCGCATTCTAGACCACTGTGGACCGTTAATATTGCTTGCAATCATATTATTTCTTTCTAACTCGATTTCATTCCGCAATTTACGCTGATTATCGCAATTCTGAACCCTAGATTTCACTATTCCTCCTTATGAAGCGCTATTTGGAAGTCAGTTATAAATTCTAGATTCATCCTTAGGCATCTCCTTTCGGTTGTAGCTGGTTGGCATAACTTTCTCAGCTATTCTCGCTGTTTCATTTCACAACATATTGTTTTGTTTGTGCAGTTGCTTCGATTCGGCACAGGGTGTACTAACGTTTTTTTTTTACTATAATTTTTGCAAAAGACACAGTGGAGACCTTAAAAAATAATTCCGTTTTATGATTTTTACTGCATTATTTTGCATTTATGTTGCAGTATTAATGACTACTTTATGAGTCACATTAATGGCTGGCTTATTATTCATATTAATCACTTTTTATGATTACTTTGTACCACATATATTTTGATATTGCAAAGAAAAAAAACTGCGTTAAGAATTTAATGCTATTTAAAACGAATCTACGTCACAAGTACCTTCATTTGCTCTCATATAATATTATGAACAAAAACTTATCTCACTCAACATGTTCTAAATTAGAAATTTCTTTATCTTTGCAGAAACTACAATAAATACGCCGAAGACACCACGTCACGTGACAGTGACTCGCTCATACAAGAATATGGAAATCTACCCACAGACGAAACAAACACCTACTGTTGGCGACATCCAAAAGTGCGTGAAAACTGGCGAACAGTTTTGGCCGCCGTCACATTGCTGCTTGTCGGCACTGGGCTCTTTGTGATGGGTACCTTTGCAGTTGCCGATCCAGCGAATACATCACAGGGAGTTGTCTTTTTTGTCGCCGGCCTAATTTGCTTTATACCCGGTGCATATCATGTCGTATACATTTGGCTTGCGGCCAAAGGGTATCGAGGGTTCGATTTTTATCATCTGCCATTGTTTACATAAAAATGTTAAATGTAGCGATGTAAGAGAGAGTGTGGGGAGAACCAACGCGTATGAAAAGCAAAAATAAAAGATAAAAGAAGAAAAACAGAATTATGAAAAACACTTAATAATAATAATAATAATTGTAGACATGCACGAGTTTAAAGTTAAAACGAACTAAAGTTGAATAAATTTTAAATTTAAGCTTATCATATAAGATAATATTATATATAAAATACCATCATACATATATAGTATCTTAAAGAAAAATATGTTGGTAAATTGTTTACATTTGTTATTTTATCAGTTTAGATATTTTGTTTTTAATTTGTATATTAAATACTTGAAGACAAAAACAGAAGTAAAAAAAAAAAAGAAGAGTAAATAGAGACTAAAAAGCAACAAAATAAATATTGAGCAAATACAAAAAACATACATACATAATTACATTAGTTATAGAACATATGTACACTCGAAGAAATTAAGTTATATATATTATATATATGAGTATATGGACCATTTAAAATAAAAGGTAATACATATTCTGCCCAGGTAAATGTTTCAATGGGCTATGCTGGATTTTGGTTTTGAAATCAATTTTATCAGCCTGTCTAATTTCTCGTTCGATAGCGATCACAAAATCGAAGGCTTTTTTTGCCCAGTAAAGTTAAGTCGGACTTCAAACTTTTAAATCATTTAGATAAAAGTTTAAAAAAAAACTTTAATTTTTTTGAATTAAATTTTTAAAAAAACTTTTAAAAATTATAATCAAAAAAAAAAAAACTTTTATAGAAAACTTTTATTTTTAAAATGTTCTTAAAAATTTTTTTATCCATAAGGATAAAAGTTTTTAAAAACTTAAAAACAAATTCAAATAAAAACTTAAAAAAATTTAAAAAAACTTAAAAATAAAAGTTTTTTATAAAAGTTTCCCCAAAAAAACTTACATATAATAACAGTTTAAAAAAATCTTTTCAAGTAAAAGTTTTTAAAAACTTTTTTATAAAAATTATTTTTTTATAAAAGTTTTTCCAAAAAAACTTATATATAATAAGAGCTTTTCAAGTAAAAGTTTTTAAAAAATTTTCATAATCGAAGTTTTTATAAACTTTAATGCAAAATAAGTTTTCAAAAAACTAACATTTCGAAAACTTTTTAAATGGAAATATAAAAATTTCAAAGTCTAAACGTCAGTGTCATTTATATCGATTTAAATCAATTGGAACCATGACATTTCCTGAATAATTTTTAAATCGGAGTTTTTTTGTTGAATATGTATTTTAATTTAGAGAAACATATATCGGTATATAATTTTTATTAGCAAACGACATGAATATTGCCTTCTGTTTTTAATGATCCATATACTTTCATATATAAGTCGGCATAAAGATCATATGTAGTGTAGTCAAACTTCAGTAACTCAAACCACTTTGAAATTAAAAAATTACCGACCTATCAACACTTCAACAAATCTAGTAACTGATCGTTTTTATTAAGCCAATTCGAGCTTTGAAATATTCAAGTGTTGAAAGTGTGAAAAGAAAGTTTTTTTCATTGTTTTGTAAAAATTAAATTTCTGAAGATATCGGAGATAAATTAGAGTTCAGATTTGTATAAAGACACTCTCTATTTTTTTTGCGTTTTTTAGGTCTTCATTATGCCCAAAAACAATAAGTAATTTGTGAACAAATGTCTTAAATCAACTTAAGCTGTTTTCTATCTTGAGTTTTCTTTAAAAAAAAAAAGCGTAATATATGATCTTAGTTTTTTACCGACTTGTTTTTGATTAATTCATATACTAACTACATATTGCACTCCAATAGAAGAACTTCATATCGCAAACAACCAAGAAATCAAGGAAATATGTAGGGTTTAAAGATTTTGGTTTGTTATTTAATCCTTGAATGAACTATTCTTAAAAAAAAAATTAAATGTACACTAAAATAATAAACTACATTTTTATCCAGAAAACCACATTTACTGTATCTCACCTAGCGCCGTTTTCACAGTTAAAATTTAACTTCCAGATAAATAAAAATTTTGTGTGAAATTTAATGTCAAAGTGCCAGTTAAAGTTCCAATTAAGGCTAAACTGAACATTGTGAAATCGGCCCTTAGAATGTTTTACGAGTAAAACTACTATTTAATTTTTTTGTGGTGTAGCGATCGTTTTTCCATTGAGAGTGCGATTTAATCCAAGCGTGTCAGCGGAGAACAAAAGTGAGCCACTTTTGGCTCGCCTACAATTGATTTTAATTATTTTTGTCTTAGTCTACAACAAACACAATATTTCAATAATTTTCAAAATTTCTCGGAATTACAACACCCATGTGGTCCCATCACATATAAAGTTCTATTTCCGTTTTACATTGTTTGTCATTGGGCGTTACCAATTGCCTCCTTATGCATTACTATCAGACCAGAAAAAAGTCAATTGTCTCCTTTTGCATTACATTCGGACCAGAAAAAGGCCAATTTTTTTTATTTCATTTAAAAATTTGAACAAAGTTAATTTGAAATTCAAATTTTACACACAAATTTCAAAAGGTTTCATAGCCGAATGTACTAAAGAGCTTGTTATATTGTATATTTCTGAGAATGTGTTCCGGGTTCGAATCTCAGTGTGGATAAAAATTTTTTTTATTGATTTTTTACTATTTTATATATTGATCACCGAGTGGAGATTTAAACCCGGGCCTCTCCACGCAGCGCAAGTCAATGGACCGATACACTATCGTTTGCTCCTCTTCACAATCGACGAACTGCCAAACAGTACGTAGTCAGTAACGTTATGAGTATAATCGATACACAATTGGACCACTTTTGGTACTAATGACGGATTATGCATTACATTTGGACCATTTTTGATACAATTGACCGACTTTGCATTACATTTGGACCATTTTTGATAGAATTGATAATTAAAGTGAATTTATTCTAGTTTTAGGTGTAGTCCATTATGGTCTACTTACAAAAAAATTAGACCAAAAGTTGGACTATTGAGACAATTGATTCCATCGGTCCTACAGGGTTGTGTTTGTTGTAGACAATTTTTCATGTGTGTTGTAGTTACGAGAAATTTGAAAAATATTGAAAAAATGCCTTTGTTGTAGACGAGCCGAGCTTCTATGCTGACAGCGCTTGGTTCAGTCATTTTGAAACGCTGGCACCCTTAATTTAATCTTAGGTATATATGTACTACACATTATGTACATACATAAATAAATGGTTGTTATAATTTTTGTATAATTAAGGATTAAAGATAGGTGTTTTTTTTAAAGGCTGGCATTGGAAGCAAACCATAATTTGTTTTATGAAAAGTTAACACTCGAAATTGTGGATTTTATTTTGAGTTGTAAGTGTAAATTTGAAAATGAAACGATGTACCGTATTGATTTTGTTTTTAATATATATAGCAGCAATTTTGTGTCGATTACGCAAAATACTTACATAAGGAAAAATCAGACTCAACAACAATTGTTATATGAGTCTTAGGATTTAATAGCACATAATAAATATTATTTAAAATTTGAAAAATTACTCCCCATCTTAATGATTCCGCCCAATATTTAGTGTAATAAGGCCACATATATTAAATTTCATTAAAGTTGCTTAATTTATCAAAATCAATTTTTAATTAATTGGAAAGACCTCTGATTGTGCATATTGATTTCGAATAGGAATTTTAGTTGCAGTAATTGTGAACATTAACATTGAAAATGTGTAAGTCTGGTTCGTATTTAACATATGTGTTATGTATTTTTTCGTAATCGACCAAATAGATATGTATGTATCCGATCAAATTATAATTTTGCCAAGACTAAACTATTTCATCGGAAGCGTGTTCGTCTTAAAATACAAATAATGTTTGTAAGTTAAATTTCTGTGGACAGTAATGCTGTTGTTAAACATGCTACAGTATTTACGGCCAAGTCTTTACTTCAGAAATGTTATGATTTACGAAGCCACTCACTATTGGACTCTTCTGCTCAAATGATGTTGCATTTAGAAGTTACTTACGCGCTTTGTATGAGCTAGCTTGTCCTGAAAAAAAAAAAAAAACAATTTTTTCCTAAAATCAACTTTGTCCGGAAAGATACATACATAAATGCTATTTTGTATTGGCTGAGAAATTCAATTCAATACGAATTAAAAATTAATTGTATTGCGAAAGACTTAAATTTTATTTAATCTTAATAAAATATAATGTTAAGTAAGTTTTATAGCTTATAATTAGTAATAAATGCTACTGTTTTATTATGCTGTACACACTTTACTGTTTTATGTTTTAATTTGAAATGAAAAATTTATACTAAATTTTATTTAATTTTTTTTTTTTTATTTAAGGTTTAATATTTATAAACAATTGCAATGTTTATGATTTTCAAAATAAACAAAAAAAGATTAATAATATAATGCAAAAATTGAAAAAATTCTCATTTTAATTGTATATTTAATTTAAGTTAATATGGTTGTACAAAATTATACATATACGGATATATACATACTATATATTACTTATGCAATACTTACAATTTGTTACCATATTTACAGCATTATTTATAACAATTTATAATAAACTTGTTATAAAACGCTCACAGTAGAAATCTTCTTGCTGTAAACGCTTTATAAAACTTTTATAAATTACTATTGATAGTGCGATTATAATTCATCTCTGATTTTTTAATTTTATAAAATTTGTTTTATACATATTATAAAAAATACATAAATATAAAAAGATAAATTAAACGATCCCATTAAATATTAATTTTAAAACATAAACTTTTTGTTTTTATTTCTATATCATTCTTATAATTAATCGTAGTCACTTTTCGTTTAAAACGACTGTCGTATTTTCATCCGTATCGTAAACAAAACAAAACACATAGTCGCTGCTCTGCTTTTTGTTTTTCTCTTTTTGCTATCGGCTTTGTTAAGGCCAAGTCACACGTTGGGCATATGGTTGGAGGGGAATCCTGTTTTTTTATTCTCTTTCAGACTTTTCTATTGCAACAATTTTGAGCCTGGACACACGAGAGTCCCTCTGCTTGCCTACAAATAGTATTATCGCCCGACAATAAGAAGGAAATAGCTATTCCCAAACAGAATAAAAATAGTACTATCGCCCGACAATTTAGTCTCTCGTGAGTCCAGGCTCTTATGTGTACTATTTTTGTTCTGTATTGGAATAGCTATTTCCTTATTATTTTGTTTTACTTTATTCTGCTTTTCGTTTCCGAACCACTTCCCTGAGCACCCGTTGCATCCCATCCGTTCTAACATGTCTGAGACACTTATTGAATGATGCTTAATACGAAAACATGAATGCGCTACCTCCTGGAAGCTTTATTTTTTAATTATTTTGTCGAAATTCGAGCAAAATCCACAAATTTTGAGTGTGAATTGAAAAAATCGTTTCCGTTATAGGATCTTTAACATGGGTGTTTGTTTTTACGCAATATTCTCCATGAAACATTGTTTCTTAATGTTATGACTAAAATATCTGGCCGGGTAGAAGAGTTTTCCACCTCTGGTACGGTAGTAACACACTTGAGAAGATGCTCAAATGTCGATTTTTCATGCGTAATTGCGTAAAAAAAAATGGTATTTTGAAGGGCACAACAACCCGGGGCAAAAATCCGGTTAAAAAAATCGCACCCCAGTACAAACTTGAACAATGGCGAAATTCGAGCAAAATCCATAAATTTTGACTGTTAATTGAAAAAGCCGCTCCCGTTATTGAGCTATAACTTTTGAGGCGGTTCAGCGAATTGTTTGAGACTTTCAGGATCTTTAACATGGGTGTTTAGACGTAAGAAAAATCGCATCCCGTTGATGTGTCTGATTCGCTAAATTCAGTGCATCACCATCAAAAAATGATCGAAAAAAGTCAGTAACGCAGGCTGCAAAAAAACATCCAATGCATCTAAAATTGATAATTCGCGGTTCAAAATAGGGGGCCTCATCTTTGAAAAATAGCTTGTTTTTTTCGAAAAAGTCACACTTGCTGAGACTTTCGCATATATCATTTTATGATTTTATTTTTGTTGCTATGAAGATAAGCCTTATCATGAATATAATTTTGCACCAGTAATTAAAATGCCTAATGTATGTAGGTATGTATGTACGAAATTATTTGCTTAGATTGCTTTCAAGTAGAAATATGAAATTATGCTAAGCATTAGATATCCGTCCCAATTTTTACTCTAAGTACATAATACTATTATGAACATAAATGTTGTTTTCCTTCTTAGCATAGAGTGCAATAATTGAAAATATCTTCATTTGATACGAATATTCAATTCTCATACACAATTACACAAATAGAAAATAAATTAAAAATGCAATAAATATACACACCAAAACATATACAAACATTAAGCATCAAAGTCCTATGTGAACAGGATATGATAATAACTATAAATCAGTTCAAGATTTAATGAGAACAATCGAAATTTATTTTTGAAAAGTATTTAACTAAACATAATTTGCTCAAACTAGTTATATAGATATTTACTATATAAGAGATTCATTGTCGATAAGTCCGAATACGGTATACATTTTTTTTATCACTCCGGATATTTTGAAAATTTTTCTAGTTAACGTTTTTCTAATTAAGTTATAAAAATTAAAGTAGTCAGTCTTAAGTTAAAGGAAAGTTTACTTCAAGCTATTACAATACCTCAAAATTGTCACCATCAGTGAATCATCAGATTAAAAACCAAAGAAGATATATGTATCTGCTTGACTCCTAATGACATTTCAAGCTCTTCCGGCAAATAAAACTGTTGTTTTTGCTCTTTTAACTGTTGAAAATGGTAGGGCATGATTCTCTTTGCTCGTTTTGGAAGTCAGAAAAACCTCTGTGCCTAAAGAACCCTTGCACTCAGAGAAAAAAACAACAACTTTCATTGTTGATTCAAAAGATATCAGTAACGATTTAGCTCCGAAGGCGAAATTATTTGAATTGACTGTGAAAAACTATTGATTTGAATTTATTAATTTGAATGTGATAAGTATTCAAATCAAATAATATTTTTTTTTTTTGATTTAACAAACATTTGAGGTTGATTCAAAGAAAATTTCCTTTTAATTTAAGAAACATTCGCTGTAGGTTCAAATGCATTTTTACTTTTTTTATTTATTTGTTTTACATGTTTTATTTGTTTTTTTCTTTTATTACTTTTAAAAGTTCCGGAAGTTCATCATCCGGATAGGTTTCTTCTTCAATTCTTATGTTTAGGTATTCAGCTTCCTCGTACTCCACGGTATTATATTGTACATTTAACTTTTTTTCTCGGCACCACACACGCACATGTTTCCGTTGAATTTTTCAAATATTGCATTTACATGCATAACTATTGAAAAAGGGCCTAAAAACACAAAAAATACTTTTGAATTCAGATCGAAAGTTTTTAATTTCAAAAAAATTTTTTTTTTTTTTTTAAATTTAAAAACAGATGTTTTTGAACAGATACAAATTTGTGCGACGAGGTGCAGAAATCAGATTAAAGTGCCAAAAAGAAAATATTTATTTTTTCGCCCTTCAGTGCTGTATGCTTCAATATATGTATGTAATTAATAATTTTTCAATACTAAATATTACATTAATACATATGTTATATTACTAATGCAATATAAAATACTCATACTAAATATAGTACTCGTATTTATAAAGGATAATTAATATGCTTAAGCTTACTTTAATATTTATTTCACAATACCTAATTTTATTTATAGAACGCGTACATTTTCAATGTAAAAACAATGTATTGTATAATAAAATAAAATTAAAAATAAAAAAACATCTCACAATCGAATGGAAATTGTTGCTTGTTTTCTTGGAATGAATTATTTAACACGCGAACGGTTTTTGTTGCATTTTAGCTAATTAGCTACAGCAAATTATCAAGTTCAAGAGGTAAGAAATTTGAATAATTGATTTTATGCCCGTTTACTTATTTATTTCTTTTTTTTTTTTTTGAAACTTGTCAACTTTGATTCTCTAACTCTTCTATTTTAGCAGTTATGATAGTTTAAAGTTTGTCATCTCATTTCTCCGTTCATAGTGGTGGTATCCCAAATTTTTCGCAAGATTGCAAGGTATTTTGATGCCAACTTTCACAACTAGCTTTTTAGTTTGCGAGACATAGCATTTTGAAACTTGTAATTTTTGACCCATGAGAGTTTAAAGTTTGTCATCTCATTCCTCCGTTCATAGTATTCTTACCATATACCAAATTTCTCGCAAGATAATAATCTATTTAGAAGCCAACTTTCACCAGTCTAGCTTTTCTAGTTTGCGAGATACAGCATTTTTAAACTTGTCTACTTTGATAGTTTTTTGGAACACTGGAAAGTTCTCAAAGGTTCGGGTGACCTTAAAAGTCAAAACGAAGAATATCTAGACATACGAGGGGGAAAACTTCTACAGCGATCTATTAACAAGCCTTAATTGATAGTTTTTTGGAATGCCCGAAGGTTCTCGAAGGTCACCCAAAGGCTTCACAACACTGTTCGGCACAAAAAATCACATGAGAAAATCCAAAAAATTCTTAAAGTAGACGTAAAAAAAAGATACCCGTGTCTCGTGGTATTTCCCCAGCACGTCACATTTTTTTTAATCGATTTTTAAAGCTTTTTTATCCACTGTACATGAAAAAAACAAAAATACCGCATTCTTGTGTTAAATCGATGAATTTAGCTATATGATCCTTACATTTGAGGTGTATCATGTGTTCAGGAAACTTATGCAGGATATTGCGGGGAATATTTTTTTAGAAAATTTTATCCCTTTACAACCCCCACATGTGGGTCATTTTTGCCCTTTTCTTAAAAAGGTACAAAAATGACACCTAGAACAGGGGAATATTGAGTCAGTATGTACTACAGAAATATTTGCTTTACAATTTTACTACTAGTTACTGAACACTAAAAAAGCAAAATTTTATCCCGAAAGCAAAAAAATCGTTAAAATCAGTAAGCAGTTCTAACAATAATTATTTTCCTAAATTTCACCCCACTGTAAAACTTTTAAGCTACATTTTGGACAAAACTCGTTCTCACATGATCATAACGAAATCACGCAAGGATCATTTTCCTAGAATACATTAACCTATTATATCCTTTTTATGGGTCTTTTTGGCCCCTTTTTCTAAAACAGCCACAATGGGTTAAAAAAATTTGCAAAAATATCCTACAAAAAATTTCACTTAGAGTTACCAAAGACGAAAAATTCTTAAAACTTAAGGTAAGCGCGTCAGGGATGTAATTAATATGCAAAATGAAAAGTCCTTATTGATCATAACGATTTTTTTGGTTTCGGGCTCAAATTTTGACCTTTACGTGTTTAGAAACTAGTAGTGAAATTTAATAGCGAATATTTCTGCAGTACATACTGACTCAATATTTCCCTCTTTTGGGTGTAATTTTTGTACCTTTTCAAGAAAAGGGCGAAAATGACCCACATGTGGGGGTTAAACAGGGTTAAAATTCTATACAAAAATATTCCCCGTAATATTCTGCATAAGTTTGCTGAACACATAATACACCTCAGATGTAAGGATCATATAGTTAAATTCATCGATTTGACACAAGAATGCGGTATTTTTGGTTTTTTCATGTACAGTGGATAAAAAAACTTCAAAAATCGATTAAAAAAAATGTGACGTTCTGGAGAAAAACCATGAGAAACGGGTATTTTTTTTAACGTCTGCTTTAAGAGTTTTTTGGATTTTCTAATGTGTTTTTAAAAAAGTTCGAAATTGTCGAACAGTGTAATCAAAACGAAGAATATCTAGATATACTAGAGGGAAAACATCTATTGCGAACTATCAACAAGCCTTAATTGATAGTTTTTTAGAATACTCGAAAGTCACCCAAAGGCTTCGTAGTCAAATCGAAGGATATCTTGGTACTACTTAGAGAGAAAAAATCTACGCCTAACTATCAACAAACCTAAACTGATGGTTTCGTGGGACACCCCAGCTAAGCTATTGGGAACTTCTGAGATGGTTTGAAATGAAATTAACTTTCCATGATACATACATTTTTGTTGGTGACGTGGCAGTGGTATAAATTAACGCTTTTATCTATATCTTCTAAGCTATTAGGAATGAAAAAACAAAAACATGCCTAGCGAAGCGGGCAGGGAAGGCTAGTCCTTGATAAACAACAAGAACATATTTGCCCCAGGTAGCTATACCATTGTGAAGTAAAAACTAGTAAGGGTGTTACCTTTGGCCTGGCCAAACATTAAATACCCTACACAGCAGTATTTTGAAAATTTTGCTAATATGGGAGGTGCCACGCCCTCCAAATTCACCCAGTTTTTTCTCAGGGTTTGCGTTTATAGTTCTTAGTATTTGAGTGAAATTTGGTTGGATTATCTGAAAAAATATTTTCAGAATAGCGTTTTGAAGCTTTTGCTTATATGGGAGGAGCCACGCCCTCTTGTCCGATTTTATCCAGTTTTTGCTTAAAGCTTGCATTTATAGTTTTTAGTGTCCGAGTCAAATCTAGTTTGATTATCTCAAAAAACGCTTTCAGTACAGCGTTTTGAAGCTTTTGCTTATATGAGAGGTGCCACGCCCTCTAGTCCAAATTCGACCAGCTTTTTCTCAGAGCTTGCGCTGACAATTCGTAGTATTTATGTGTATTTTGGTTGCATTGTTCTGAAATATACTCCAAAATTTGCATTTTGAAGATATTTTTTGTATGGGCGGTAGGCGTGTCCGTTGACCGATTTCGCTCATTTTCAATTCCCCGAGCTAACTTTGACGACGGAGGCTGTGTACCAAATTTCATTGAATTATCTTGCTTAGTTTTCCCAAAAAATGTATTTCCACACACAGCCGTTACCCAGCCACCCAGCCAGCCACCCAGCCAGCTAGCCAGACAGACGGACATAGCTATATCGACTCAGGAGGTGACGCTGATCAAGAATATATACACTTTTCCATATCTGTCACGCCTCCTTCTCTGCGTTACAAACGGAAGGACAAAGTGAATATACCCTGGGTGTAGGGTATAATCACACAATAAATTGTATTCTGCAACTTTTTTTTAAGAACAGTGTGTAACTACAGTCTTATGATACATATTATACACACTTTTTATTTTAAAACACAGCATATATTAGACATCAACAAATTTGGAGAAGATAATTTCCAATATTGGTAAGTTATAATACACAATGTAGATGATTACAAACAAACTCTTCTTAATTACAACTAACAATGTAAACCTGACGTCTTAACTGATATTAAACCACTGAAAGCAATAAATACGCCAATAAGCATCGATCCAACAATTCATGTTAATCCACTTAGTAACCGACGATTCATTGCTCCCATAATCATGCAAGAACAAAAACGAACTCTTTTTTTTCGTATTTGTATTTAACTTTTCAGTAGGTAATGGAATTAAAATCAAGAACTACAACATCATTTACACAACAGAACAGAAAAAGTCATCGAATCTACCAATACCAATTTCAGGCAAAAATTAAGCAGGAGCAAATTTTGGAAAAACAAACACGCAAATAAATGCTGATACCATATGGCATATTATGGAAAGTTACAAAATATTTTGATAAGTGCAATAAAACTACTAAACTTTATACATATATAGCGATACTATAGTGAGAAATCATTTAGAAATCACTTTATTGAATGCTTTAGTATAGAGTACTTTCACTAGGTGGCTCAAAGAAGTAACGTGTTTTGCATTTCTGGGAGATGGTGAAACCAAAAACTTATTGAAATTTGTTACTAATCCTATAAATAGCTACCACCGTAAATAAGGCAAAAATTATTTACCAATTGATATTCGACAGTAGCTAGGGTTTGGAGGCCACCTAACGATAAAAAGACCACCCCGGCATAACGTGCTGAAATACTACTACTGATGGATGGATGTTACACAAAATATGAGAATTTTATAAAACACTAAATGGAAAATTGCAAAGACTTAGTAGGTATAACCAAAATGTACGAGCACGAATGTGAATCAGATGAGGATTGTGAAGTCTACTGTAAGTTTGCACCAGCACAAAAGAAATCGTATTTTATTTGATTTTTTGTATTTGCAGTTTTAAAACCAGTCAACGAATACAACATTGTGGATAAAATCAAAGAAGCTAACAAGGAGCTCTTTGATGCAGTGGTGACCAACGAAGAGGCAACATCCATGAACATCATCAATAAGAAAGTGACTTTTGCAACAAATTTAGAGGATTATGCACCAGCAACAGAATTACAGCAAGAAACTAGCGATTCAACTACGCCCGATGCAAAGCACAACGTAGAGGAACTGCCAACAGATGATGGTATACAAAAGAAATTGGCAGCAGATTTTAAATTTCCCATTATTGATGAAGAAGACTTAGATGAGCAGGAGGATGAAATTGATGAAATATTGCAGGAGCAGAAAAGCAAGTCCACCAAGATCGAAGCAACTGCCGAAATACAAAATGGTAATGATGAAAATAATGTTGTTAACAACAATAAAAATAAAGAAAATAAAGTGCACGATAATGAGGCAGAAGTTGTTGAGGAAATCTGTGAAGAAATCATAATTATGGATATGACTAATGGTAATGCAGCGCAGCAGCGGAAAAGTTCAGTTGATAGCCAACTACGTAATAAAATAATAAAACAAGCAACATTCGATTATGATGAATCAGATAGAAAAAGCCTTACAAATCTTTTAACATCAGACTTTGAAGATGATGATGACGACGTCGATGATGAGGAATATGATGATCAGCTATCTATTATTGTTGCATCCTATATACCGGATAATTTTGATAAAGACTCACTTGTATCCGAAACGAATAGCAACACACAAAAAGTAACAACAAAAAATAAAAAAATTCCTTTTACAAAACGTTTTTCGTTTCGGCGCAAAACGCGTAACTCTTCCTCCACCACCAATATTCCAACGTCTGCCTCTTCGTGCAGACATATGCCACCACCGGAAGTAACAGATTTAAAATTAAATTATAAAACTTGTTGCGAATATCGTAATGCTGTACAAGAAAAATTGCCTAAATATACTGGATATTTATCGGAATACGGTTTAACACGCGACCAATTGGCTAAGCGAGAGGCAAAATTACATCGAAAGCAACGCTTCGTACTCGAACATGCGCTTAAGGCAAACGAGCAGGAGATGCGTAAGATGCAGGACAATGAACGTGCGTTCACTACTTGGCTAAAACAAAAAATGCGTTTCCCCATCAATAAAACCCGAAATATGTTTGATGTTAATCGTTTACCAGGTTGTGGATCGGGTAGCGCTGTCGCTGTACGTAATCGAAATGGTAGTGGTAAAATTAAGTAAAACATATGATGAACTGTAATATGTAAGTCGTTAATAAAATGCACGTTTGATTTCTAGAGGATATCGTATTTTTGTTCGAAAATCGAACGCGACCAAACTATCTAATTTCGGAAAAATAAGAATAGCGCAGCATAAAGCCCCAGTTTTTTACTTCAAAACTCAGTTTAAATTATGTTGATAACTTTCTTCGTCTTCGAATTATCGTAAGATGAAATATCGAAAAAGCGTGGATATTTGCTTTTTTCACCTTTTCAGGCTAAAATAATTTGAAGGAGAAAAAACATCGATATAATTTAAGCTGGGTTTTGAAGTAAAAGAATAGGACTTGAAGCTGCCCCATAAGGTTTTATGGCAAAGGACTTCCTTGTTCTAATCTTAAAGGTAACAAAAAAAAAAAATTTATGTTTGTACCTACAATATCACAAAATGGATAAAAAAAAGTGTACAACACAAAAATCTGAATTTGGTCTCGGATAGCTTTTTTTTTTTTTGACTAATTAAATGTCGCTGATTCGGAATCTGGCAACCGTTTTTTTTTTTTTTCTATCACGTCTAAGATACGAATTATCCTTGGTTTAAAGTGCAGAAAACGCTATTTTCAAACATAGCGTGCATCCAGGAAGAGTGTAGTTCACTTTTGTAAGCGGCATTGTATAACCTTGATCTTCCTCTTTAAACCATTTTTATAACTTTTCTAATTGGATCATTAGTTTAGGTTAGGCTTAAGTGGCGGCAAATTGGCCACACATAGACCAAAAAGGTCCATAGTGATACCACATCATCCTGGACAAAAACACAGTAGAAGTTCCAAATTCTCCTATTCGTCTTCATTACACCACCGACACCTATTATCCGCTAGAATGCCCATTCTATGAGCATGATAACTAATAAGATAGTGTCCAGTGATAGCTCCTACAAAAGTTCTACATGTTTTACGAGATAAATAGAGAAGGTAGTCGGTTTTATCTTTACAGAAAGTTGGTCAAAAATTTTTGGTTATTTTGCTAGTATTTGAGTTGATCCATTTTAGGTTAGCCTCACAGTAAAGCGATTTCTGATATATAACATTGTGGTGCTGTAAGGGAAGTGATACGCTTAACGGTTCACCATCGAGTAGCACACCTGCTTTTGCCTGTTCATCAGCAATTTCGTTGCCCTCTATACCTTGGTGACCAGGTACCCAGTTCAGGCATGTTTCGAACTTACTGCTGTGGGTTTGAAGTAGATTGTAGCATCGAAGGACTGACTTGGATTTAATTATATAGTTTGTAAGGGACTTAAGGGCAGCTTGGCTGTCAACATAAAAATTTACCCTATCGACGCCTTTGCTCGCCATTACATGTTCCGTCGCCATACTAATCGCCTCCAACTCAGCTTGAAACATTCTACAGTGTTGTGGCTATTTATACTTTAATGTTGTATTATAGGTGGGAATGAAAACCCCAGCCCCCACCCCTGCTTCTTGTTTAGAGCCGTCCATGTAAATATTAATAGAATTCGATGAGTCTGAAGCTTGGTTAACCCAGGAATTTCTCGATTCTATGTTAACAGAGAACTTCCTATCAAGAAGCAGTGTTGGTTTACAGTAGTCAGTCGACTTTTTACAAACAGAGCTTAGTTTGCTGTGTCCGAATTCTCTGAAGCTGAAACCCTCAACTTCTTTCAGTCGGATCGCAGTTTTAAAGACTACTCTTTTCGCATGTAAGTCAATAGGAAGCATGTTAAGTATTACATTTAATGATACTGCTGATGTAGTTTTTAGAGCACCCGTAATGCTCAAGCACATAAAACGTTGAATTCTTTCTAATGATTTTAAGACAGATTTATTTTCGAGTGCGTTCCACCAGACAAATACTCCATATAACAATATAGGCCTAACGACAGAGCTATATATCCAGTGTGTCACCTTAGGTTCTAAGCCCCAAGTGCGACCAAATATGACTTTGCAAGCGCAGAAGGCATTATTAGCTTTTGCTACGCGTTCTTCAATGTTTTCTTTCCAATGTAGTTTGTGATCTAAAATCACCCCTAGAAACTTTGCAGTTTTCGATAAATTTACGGTTATTCCATTGATACGAATGCACCTGGATTGGATCATTACTTTTCGAGATATCAACCATCAATCCATGGTATGGAGCCCAGAAGGTGCAAATCCATCTGTTAATGCAAAGCAACAAAAGTCAGCCAAAAAGTAAAGATGTCAGTTTACTTCACCAGAAAGAAAGTTTTCCTTTGGAAAAAGGTCAAACGGTTACTGCTGAGTGGTATACTGAAACCTGCTAACCAAAAGTTCCAAAATTTATTGGGAAAATGCCAAAAAAAGGAGCTACGCCGCTACTTTCTACATCAGGATAATGCGCCAGCGAACACTGCTGAAAAAACGACCGATTTTATTGCGCTTTCAGGCATCGAAGAAATTCCTTATTCCCCAGATCTAGCGCCTTGTGACTTCTGGTTGTTTCCAAGAATAAAAAATAATAAATGCGGTTATTGATGAAATTGTAAAACTGCAAAAAGTCGATTTTGAACACTATTTTTCAAGATGGATTTATCGACTTCAAAAATGTATCAAAATAAATGGCGATTACGTTAAAAAATACAAACTGATGAAGAATAAAGTTATAAATTAAGAAAATTTTTTATCCAGTTTTTTCAATTCTACTAGGCGAACTTTTGTTAGACCCCTCGTACTTAGGCAAAACCCACAAATTACCTGTAACATTCAGAAATTGTTTGGAATAACGCCTTATGTGCTCAAATGACGAAATTCAAATGATATTGGAAAAACTGCTGAAGTTTTATTTTCGGGGATAATTCATTAGTAATTTAAAGCAGTTTTTCCTTTTCACCACAGATATATTAACGCGATGGGGATTAATAAAAAAAAATAAGAAATTTGATTAAACAGCTTACATGGTAGTTTAAAAAAAGTGTTGCCACAGGAATAATGTTAAAGTTTCAAAGTGCCATTTTTATAAACATATGCGAATGCCTATTTATTGAAATTCAAAAATATTCTATAGGCTTTATTTACTTTATTGTTAAAAAATAATTATAACATGTGTAAGTATCGAAACGGAAAAATAACGGAATGGAGGGGGGCTTCATGTGTCACCTCCCCCTGGCCAGTATTTTTTCACCAAGGCCTTGGTCGCGACCATTAGATCCATATCCATTACGCGAGTGTTTCCAATGTTTTTTCATGACTATGCTTATTGAAAGGCTCTGTTCTGAACATTTCAAATATCACTGGAAATGATGTAAAGGGTAGGCCTTTAGTGGCGATGCAAATGGAAATATTTTAGGACTATGTAAAACAAAAAAATATATATAATTTTCACATAAATATTTATGACAATGACGTTAGATCTCATTTAACACACAGTTAAAATGGCTTAATGACGAGATTTTTTTGATTTATGTGAATGCTCCCGGCTATCATCGCGCGACCGCTTATGACTACTGCTGCTGCTATGGTGGTGTTTATCGCGGCTTTTCTCCTTATCTTTATCCTTGTGTGAATGTTTATTATCATGTTTGTCACGACTACGATCATGTTTGTCTTTCGAAGAGTGTTTGGCAGGGCTGTTGAGATGAAATGAAAAAGAATAGAATAGATGAAGACATTTTTAGAGCATAAATATTTTTTTCAAAAGAAAAACAAAGCGTGATTTCAAATAAACAATAATTTTCATAAGGCCCATTACTCAACGATATTTTTCTGCATAATTTCATGATACTTTTCATTGTAATCCAACTTTTGCAGAAAAAAATCTTTATTTTACTATGCTTTTCTCATAGAATATTAGGCCAGATGTTTTGGCGAGATGCAAATATAATCAAACCAATTGTATGTAGTCAAACCAAAATTTCAATAAATATTTCAAAATAAAGGCTCAGTGAGTTTAACATGCAAAATAAAAAGTTTACATATGACAAGTATGTTCAATTTTGACGACGTTTAAGTTTTGTATGTTAAGAAAACAAACCTATGAATTGATGAAACGTTTTTAGAGGATTTAGAAGAATGTGAAGATGTTTTATTTTTCTTGTTGCTCTGTTGTTGCTGAATTGCGCGATCTCTGCGACTTTTGTATTTTGGTAAGCATTTGTAATAAAATTAAATTGAAAACAATTAACACTTTATTGCTACACTTTAAGTTACATAAGTTCGGTAATTTCGAGCCCTCAACCAAGCCAAATTATGTTAAATTTTATTGAAACTGCGAAGATACTAAATATAATTACCTGTGTTTAGAACTTTTTGAATGTTTGCTGGAGTCATAAGTTTTGCCGTTATGCTTATCTTCTGTATTGTATTCTTGATTTCGATCTTCCTCAGCTGCCTCACGTTCCAAATCAGACCAATCTTTTCCAGATTCTTCGTCTGAGCCAAGCTCTTTGTAATGAAAAAATATAAATATTACATATATGAAAATATATATAAAAAAACTGCAACATACCATCACTATCATCACTTTCATCTTCAGAAGCTTCAGAATACTCAGATCCATCCTCAGAATCTTCATCTGATTCAACATCTGTTGGTTCATAAGCATCATCTTCTTCTGATTCTGCGCTTTCGTTGGCTTGTTCACCATCCGATTCAGGATCCAAAAATGTCCAACCACCTTGTTCAAAGAAGCCCTCCGGATCATCTGTGATAGTTTTCATAATTTTAGCCCAATTCAAAGATTGTATACCCTCTGAATAACGTATGTCGCATGAGCTGTAGATTGAATTGTTTAGACGAAACCATAACTACTATAATTAACTACTTACTTTAACCACTCTTTGACATGATCCAATAAATTCATCGGTATAGCGTTCACCATCGCCACTTTTTTATTATAATCTTTGAAAACAAATATCATATCGAAATTCCTCAAGTGGAATTGTACACGCTCAAAATGTACCAATTCAACATCGTCCAACGTTATCACAAATGGTGGCCACTCCGTCAAATTTACCAAACTTCCCGAAGTTGGTTGCAGTGTGACAGTACTGCGGAAGGGTGCACCTGGGAAACCCAACTCACGGAATGGTGTATCGAATTCAACTATCTGTTTCGTCATTGATTCGACCTTCTCACAGAAACTCTTGAATGCAGTCTTCAATTTATGACGCAATTCACGTTCTGCCTGTTCAGCTGCCAAATCATCACGATCGTGCATATGCTGATGTTTTCCCAAATCGGTGGTAATTTCACCAACTTCTGTGTAAAATTGTACATCAACATGCTTTTTCTTGCCAAACATAATTGCATGTTTTAGATGAAAATGTAAGAGAATAATCATTTCACCATCGCAGGGTTGAAAGAATGCGCTCTTAATGTTATTATAAAGGATATCAACTTTATCACCACGTACAGAAATATAGCGAAAACCATTAATGTGCGCTTCCAGGCTACCGGTCATGCGTTTTGTTACAATATTCGGACGTATGTATAAATCCTTCAATTTGGGATTACCCTTATTTTGGGAGAGTACAAGTGTATCTTGTTTGACAAGATCCTCCTTTTCGCGTTCTTCTGCTTCACGTGTTTTGAAGCGTTTTTGAACCTCTTTGATTAAACGAAAGGCGTTGTTCAAATTTGAAGATGGCGCAGAAACTTCACCATGTTCTTTAACATTTGAACTACGGTAAGTACTGTAAAAAAAAAAGAGTAACATTAGTAAGGAAAATTACAAAGGGCTGAAAGCGAAATATCAAGCTTACACTTCTTTTACAAATGTTGCCTCAGGCTGAGGGTAAAGTCCACCTTCGTTGCGTCCCATTGTAGCGCCCGGATGAAAGAAATTTATACGAAGATATGTGTATTCACCTTCAACCGATTGTGAGATGTTTTTAATTGTTGAAATGTGGTAAGGTACTGGTATACCAAAAATAGGCATAATAACAGTTTCATACTTTTTGTCGACGTATAACTTTAATTCTTTTACTTCCGGCTCTCTTGGCATTTGACTCATAGACTTATAAGATACGGTATTCTTACGTACTTTCTCAACTTCTTTTGATTCGCCCTGCTTAGCAAGTCGTTCCTTGGCTTTTTCATTAAGCTGTTGCGCAAGTTCTTTCTGATGTTGCTTACGCTTTTCTTCTGTATTTGTTTCTGTGCGCAATTTGTTCTCTAGCACTGCATTACGTTTACTACGTCCAAGTATTTCTGAATTTCTGCTTTCTTTTACTTCCTCCTTCTCGTCGCCATCTTCTTCTTCGCTATCATCCTTGATAAAAATGCCAACATTTTTGATTTTCTTCTTTGACGGTGTCATTATATTTGCTGGAGCTTGTTCCCCCACCAGCACAGTATCGCCTATAAACAGCGCATAAACTTTGCCTTCTTTCTCAGAAGCATCCGAATTCGTTAAATTTGATATACCGATATTTATATTAAAAACCATATTCTTTTTCACAACAGCTTGACATTTTGGTCCAATTATGATTGAATTTTCACGGAATTCTATACCCATAGCAAAACCAAAATTCTTTGTCATACTTTCCACAAGTTTGGGTTTCTCTTTTTTAACATACTGCAATGTGGTATCGTAGATTTCATTTAGTTTTGTGCCTGGCTTAAGCATTTTTAAAACTTCCTCTTGCACGTTTACCAAGAAATTGTAATTTTCTTGCATTACTTCGGTAGGATTAACAAGAAATGTGCGTGTTATGTTAGAGCAATAGGATTTATAACGCGCTCCAAGTGAACAGACAATTGCGCCGAAATGTAAATGATTTTTATCACTAAGGGCAGAAAACTTCAAGCTGTACGCACCACCAGATTGTATAATAGGTGGATAGCACATTTCCAGTAATGATGGGTCAACTCCGGTAACATACTTTTTATCGCTGAGTGCTGATTCAACACCTTCAGCGAGCTTTGAATGTTTGACTTTCTGTAAAGTTTAAATTTTATTTATAAGCAGTAAATAATATGCATTGCACTTTTTAAATACCTTATCCGAGTCAATAATATCCATAATTTGATCCTTCAAATATTTATTAAACAAATCTACAGATACTAATGAAGCTTTACGCATATTGTTTATTTCTGGTTCATCTTTTGGACACATGATGTAAGCAATAGAACCACCGATGTCAATATTTTCAAAACTTTCGGATTTTAGAGCGGCTTTCCATGATTCACAGAATTCTCCAGGAAAACCATCTTTGCTAAAAACTCCCAGTGTTTTGCCGTTTTTAGAAGATTTCATTATTTCTTTCAATTTATCGAAATTTGCTTTATCCTTATCGTTCTGTAAAAATAATTTTTAGTTTAGCGCAAACTCTTTTTTGCCTTTATATTTATGAAAACTTTACCCTATCGCGAATCATCAGCTTAATTTTTGGCATGCCCTCCTCTTTGCTATTCTCAATTTGTTTTAGAAATTCGATTTTCTTTTTACTTGTTAAAAAATAGACACCATCGGCAGCAAATATAGAAATTGTATCGGTCAACTCATAACCAAGTAACCAAGTTTGCAACGCTGTGGACTTGGAGTAAACAATATCCTCATCGACGCCAACGACTGACATAATGCAGTCGACTTTTTTAAGCGAGTCATCATGAGTGATTGTTGGAGTCTGTAAAATCATACAAAAAGAAAAATAAACAAAAGAATCAATGTTATTGGACTGTATGTTTAATAAAACGTAATAATTTAATAGCTTCACTTTTAGTATCAGTGTTGTAAAATACAAAATCACCAATAATTTTCACGTTAATCAAGGTCGGCACCATCCATCATTTCATTCCATTAGCTCGATTTTTTTATATGTTTGGAAAGCCAAATTTCGGATTATTTTCGTCGAAACATTTTTATTAGAATTCATTTTGATGGAAATAGGAAAAGTTCACAAAACAGAGATCTAAAGTGGTCGACTTTGAAATGTCATGTTTTTTTAAAATATGGATGTTATAAAAAAGGTAGTTAAATAAGTTTGTGGAAAAAATTTGATATACATTACCTAAGAACTACACAACAGATTTCAAACTTTAGTATACAACAACAAAAACTACAAGTTTCAGCCTTCTGGGCCTCTTAGACTAGGCTCGATCTGTTCGGAACTTCATACTATCTACCCAAATTTGTTGACAAAAAAAAAATTCTTTATCTTATTAACAGACGTGGCGCTCGAGTCGCTGCAACAACAGCAACGAGAATAGAATAAGGTAATGGTTTTTGTGTCTTTGCTGCCTGTCGTCTGTCGCTACAACAACAACAAGTGTCGATAAGATCTTGTGTCCGATATCCGGATATATCTACTATGAAAACCGCTGTAAGTTGGGAACCCCAGGATGGATTTAGGAAATAGGTATTGGTATCATATGAAAGGTATTTTAATAGCCAATAAAAATGTTTTACATAATTTTTCATTTTTGAAATGATTTTTAATACAAGATTATACATTTTTTAATAAAAATTCTTAAATTTTCAAATGATAGGTAAGGTTACTTTTTCGCTAGTTACAATCAATGTTATTTGAAGAACCTGTAATTCCCCACAAAAAAGATAACTTATATTTTTTATCGTGTGCCTCGCCATTTTCATGATAAAGCCTCCTAAATGAAAAGTAATTGAAACCACACGGATTACGGAACAGGTCTGTATATCTCCGAAACCAGAATATTTTGATTACATATTTTTTGTTAGAATTTAAAACTTCATAAAAAAATTTAGTTTTAGAATTTTAGCGAATTTATCCGTAAATGAACCCAATTTCTATGGAATCTACAATGTACAAACATTCTAAATGGATGGCATTTCATGCGTTTACCAACACTTAATTCTAACCTCCAATCACATTGGTTCGGTCGGAGCACCCATTATAATAAATTTGCAATATACAAAAATTTTTTTAATTTCACAATATTACCCAATTATTCTTATTAAAAACGCTTAAAATAACTAATTTTCTTAAAGAAAATATTGTAAACTACTCCAGTAAATCAAATTTGCTCACCTTCCATTCGGTATACAAACGTTTTATCCGTCGAAAAAATGTCTCCTTGTCCAACACAATATTAGACATTTTTAGCAAAATCTACGGTTCCAAACGCAAATTAATTGCAATTTCGAACACACTTTAAACAAAATAATGAGAAAATGCCGGTTTTTCTTTCTATTTTGCACAATTATGTTGATTATGAATATCTAATTCAATACGCAAAAAAATTCCTTCGGACAATTCGCAACCGAGCCAACAAACTAAGCAAAAATGCGAAGCGAAAAGACATTTGTCAAAAATCCACTAACAATATGGCGCTGCAATTCGCTTGAAATGCGCGCGAAAGCAACGGCAAAGCGAAGAAGTGTGTTTGAATCAGTGATGCCGAAAAACAAAAATTCCACCAAAAAGGGTAAACTTATATCCGCAGTCGAGTTGCAAAAACATTATAGCTTGTTTCCACCGGAGATTTATGAAGTGATTTAGCTGTAATTCACCTCATTCATCATGTAAATATTAAACGTTGAATAAATCTGAATACATGATGAATTACGGCTTAATCACTTCATTAATCTTCGATGGGAACGGGATATAAATCACTTCAATCATCTTCGGTGGAAATAGGCTACTCATATAAAATACATAAGAGTGTTTCCATTGAAGATTTCTGAGGTGATTTAGCCGTAACGCACCACATTCACTATATTTTAAATGTCAAATAAATCTGGAAACCGCCGTAAATCACCTCATAAATCTCCAGTATAATCGAACTATAAAATTGTTTGTTGGGTATCGATCTGGTATAAATTTAATAACTGCCATACCTAAATTGGAGCGTTAGACGAGCGTCAGCGTAATTTAACCGTCTCTGTTTCGGTATGCTCCATAAAAATTATATGAGAATGAAACAGACAGAGATGGTAAAATACGCTTGACGCCATACCTAAATTGAAGCGTCAGCGTTATTTTACTGTCAAAAATTTCTCGTGTACATACAATTTGTATGGCGCATACCGAAATTGCCAACGATCAGCTATTCGAATTTCGAATTTTGACAAAGCGTTATGGAGAGAAGTTAGCTGCAGAAAAGTAAAAAAAGAAACAACAATACGATTTTGACAAAAAAATGACTTCAACGCAACGCTCTTTATTCCGGTATGGCGCTTGACGCTTTTGTGTAACGTTAAATAACGCAACGCCTGACGCTCCAATTTAGGTATGGCAGTAACACACGTCACACAATTCCTATGGAATGTTGATAACGCGTACCTCGTATATTTTGAAAAATTAAAACGATCTTCAGAAATGTAGTCTTGTTTATTTTTATAGACAACTATATAAAATATGTATGTGTTTGTACTCAGAAATGATATGAGTTCCTATGGCATAATCACCAAGAGTCGAAGATTGTTATAAACACCACTCTTTTAGTGTATTTTCATATGCACCTGTAATGCAATTGCTTGAATGAAACCACGCCCACACTCAACGCATTGATAAGGCCGCTCACCAGTATGGCGCATTTCATGATTTTTTCTTGTGTCAGCTCTACCAAACTGCTGATTGCAATAATGACATACGTATTTCCGTGAACCTTCATGCACTATCCGTCTATGCATTTTAAGATTTGCAAGCGCGTTAAAATTTTTTCCACAAATCGAACATTTCCAAGTCTTCTCCAATGTATGGTAGTTCATATGAGTTTTAAGTTCTGTTTTAGTAGTTTTTTGCATGCCACAGTAGGTACACATGTATTCTTTGATACCCCCATGTCGTTTTAAATGGTCACGTAAACTCAACTTTTTGCCAAATTTCTTTCCACATTCATTGCATTCGAAGCGCAATAGTGATTTATCCACGTGTACTAAAAGATGTCGATTCAAAAATAGTTTGCGTTGAAATAGCAAGCCGCAAACTTCACAAATATATCTTTTAACTGGCACAGTATGATAATCTTTGATGTGTTTTTGTAGCGCATCATTACGTGTGTAAACGCTATTGCAACCCTCATGTGAGCAAATATGAAATTTATTTGGTTCTACATGTGTTTGCTCTATATGAATATGTAAATTAAGAGATCGCACAAATTGTTTTTCACATTGAGAACACGCAAAAGGTTTTAAACCTTGATGTACACGCATATGGGCTTGTAGCAGAGCCTCCTTTCGAAACTTTTTTGGACAAAGCTTACAATAAAGTACACGTATTCTATATTTATCTTCAAATAGTTTCGTTTCATCTGAATTTTGAATTATTAGCTCTTGCTTTGTGTTACAAACAAACGTATTTGGAGTTGGTTCTTCGTATGGTTCAAATTCAATATTTTTTTTGAAACTGCATTGTTTTTTGTTATTAATATTATTCAATTTATTACGAAAATCCATGGTTTTTTTTTCAGATTTCAATTTATTACAAAAAATAAATAAAAAAAAAACACCACACAAAAGTCAACTTCCGTTTACCACTGCAGCCAATCTATGTTTGAAAATAACATAAAAAATATTACAATTACACTTACAACATACGAGACGCAAACATATTAATTGAAATTAATTAATTTCAATAAGTGTGATTTGCATGTCTACTACTTTGTGTGCTGATATAAATTTGTTCCGATGAGTTGCTATATGAAATGAAAAGATACATGAAGCCATTGTTTTAAATTTTTGAATATATTCAACTTATTTGAGGTAAGCGGCTTTGTAAAATGCAAAAAGGAAAAACAAGGTTGGTTGAGTTATCGATTGTTCTATCTCTACAACTGAATGCTATGATAATTAAGCCAAATTTTATAAATATTATTACGACTAAAATTCTGGAAAATTATCATATCTTGAGTTGTTTTACCAAAACTCCATTTGTGTTTTCACACACAAACTTAAAGTCAGTATACTCTATCAGGTTCATCATCCAAAAATACATCAGTCTTGAATGATTGTTAATAGCGGTCAAACCATCAATCATGTTTGAAGTTCAAACACCAAGTTACGTTGTGACGCAACTCTATCAGTCAAAAACAAATATGGCGCTGTCTGATGAACTGATGGACCTGATCGATAGTGTGCACTATCTTTAACACATATGCCGGTTCGCATAGTTGTATTACTGCCATACCCAAATTGGAGCGTCAGGCGTTGCGTTATTTAACGTTACACAAAAGCGTCAAGCACCATACCGAAATAAAGAACGTTGCGTTGAAGTCATTTGTTTGTCAACATCGTGTTGTTGTTTCTTTTTTTACTTTTCTGCAGCTAACTTCACTTCATAACACTTTGTCAAAATTGGAAATTCGAATTGCTGAGCGTTGAGCGTTGGCAGTTTCGGTGTGCACCATACAAATTGTATGTACATTAAAGGTCTGCACAGTTACCAAAAAATTACTTGTTTACGTACTCATTCAGTTTTCGGTTAGATTAGTTATGCGTACAATTTTTTTAAGCTAAACAGCTACAAGTTAAAAAGTGAAATAAAAAACCGAAATATGTGTACGCATACGTCCTACGTAATTATCGGTTATATGTATTGGATAAGAAACTGCCATACCTAAATTGGAGCGTCACACAATGGGAGATTGTGGCCATAAATAGGTAAAATTTGAAAGTGCTATGGATTAAAAAATGTTTACGCCAATCGTCAGATAATACTTAGAGACGAAAAAAAAAACTATAAAAGTTTAAAAATTTGTTTTGGCTTAGCAACACAGTGAGCCCAAAGTTGGACTTTAAACTGAAAAAATGCTCTACAGAACTTTTAAAATTAGGAACTGCTGGATAAACGCTCTAGTTAATTTGTTTTAAGCCCGATCCACTAATGTAGCATATCGTTAGAAAGTATATTGTTTCTACTTTGTTAAAAATATTTTTTTTTTTTTTGCCGATTTTATGTGAGTTATAGTGGTTTTTCAAATATTTAAAAAAAAAATGGTAAAAATGGAAAAATTGCAAACTTTGACATTAAAAAAAAAAAAAATACATTTTCTGATTTTCATTATTTTTCAATATAATATGTGGCCAAGTATGCTTAATCGATATGCAAAGTCCCTACTGCCTTTTTTGAGAACTTTTTTTTCTATGAATTTTTTCCTGTGGCAGTTTTTGAGAAAAAAAATATTTTTATTTCTTTACATTCTGCAACGTTTTACAATATATTTATCAATTTTAAGCTTACAGTCTTCTTAAATTCCAAAAAAAAAAATTTTTTAAGAGAAGTGTGACAGGTAAGGGGTATATTTCCTCCTTTAAATCCCCCTTGGGACTCACCCTTTCTTAAAATAAGCCAAGAGCATATTGAAGGCTATACAAAAAACATTATAATTGGTATAATATCATACAAGCACTTCAAATACCAATTGGTAGTCTTTCCGAAAAAGCTCAGGAAGCATCAAACAAAGTTTTTAAAAGCGCTAAGTTACACAACAGCAGATTGTGCTCTAGAGTAGCAAACAACGAAGACGTTTTGCATTACATGCTGATCTCTTCTGATCCGATTATTAGCCAAATCCGAGTAAAACGTGATAAAAAATATAAAGAGTTATCACCAGAAGCTCAAGAGGTGTTGCAATTAAATGAAAAAACTAATTAAAATAAATTAATTTTTTGGTAGGCGTGGCACTGCCCATTTTTCTAGTGCGGATTATTTGTTCTGATGGTCTTTTCATATATACCAAATAATATCTATCTTCGTCAAATATTTTCAGAAATATGATGAGTTTTTTTTTTTGAAGGCGTGGCACCGCCCATTTGTCCTAGGAACATTATTTGTCCTGATGATTTTTAAACATTTACCAAATCTCATTTATCTGCGTCAAAGAGTTTCGGTGATATGATAAGTCAATTTTTTGGGGTGCGTGGCACCGCCCACTTTTTTAGTATATAGCTTAGCCTTTTTTTGTACTAGCATAATATAAAAATTTTTTTAAAATCGGATACTTAATTTCCGAGTTAATAAGGGACAAATACACAAACAAACAAAATCTATTTTTTATAAAGTAGATTTTCGTTTATTCCTCATATCTTGAAAACTATAAAAGATAGCGCAAAATTTTTAACATTTTTGAAATAAGCGGGGTCAAGTTATTGAAAATTGATACCCATTTTGAAAAAAAATTCGGACCACGCCCCAACTTTGTATGGGAGGTAGGCGTGTCCGTCGGCGGATTTTGTTCATATTCACAGATTTTTATTATTTTATTGTAAAAAACATCTGTACCAAATCTCAATAGCCTAGCTCTATCATTACTATATATGACCGCCGTTCCATACAAACCCTCCCATTGTGCGTCAGCGTTATTTTACTGTCAAAATTTTCTCATGTACATTAAAGGGTTGCATCAGTTAAATCATTAACCGATATAACTGTTACCGAAAGCAATAGATTACGTTAAAAAACGCAATCGTTTTTTTTTTTTTTTTTTTCTACGTACTTCAGTTACCTAGTTTTCATGTCTCTTTTAACTATAACTAGCTGTACGCATAATACGCGTAAACGATTATAACAATTATTTTTTTTGTGACAATTACGCCAAAAATAGAAATTCATTTTTTTAATTTGGTTGTCATTGCTTAAATTTTATTGCACCAATCGATGGGGAAAGGTCGAAAATATATTTTGGACATGACCAGAGTAGTCCCCGACCCCTCTAAGTGACCGTTTTGGGCCCATTTTTGTAAAAAAATTTTATTTCACCAATCGATGGGAAAAGGTCGAAAATAGATTTTGGACATGACCAGGGGCGTCTCCGATCCCACAAAGTGACCGATTTGGGCCCATTTTTGTAAAAAAATTTTATTGCACCATTCGATGGGGAAAGGTCGAAAATAAATTTTGGACATGACCAGTGGCGTCCCCGACCCCTCTTAGTGACCGTTTTGGGCCCATTTTTGTAAAAAAATTTTATATCACCAATCGATGGGGAAAGGTCGAAATAGATTTTGGACATGACCAGGGGCGTCTCCGATCCCTCTAAGTGACCGATTTGGGCCCATTTTTGTAAAAAAATTTTATTGCACCAATCGATGGGGAAAAGTCGAAAATAAATTTTGGACATGACCAGGGGTGTCCCCGACCCCTCTTAGTGACCGTTTTGGGCCCATATTTGTAAAAAAAATTGTATTGCACCAATCGATGGGAAAAGGTCGAAAATAGATTTCGGACATGATCAGGGGCGTCTACGATCCCTCCAAGTGACCGATTTGGGCCCATTTTTGTAAAAAAAATTTACTGCACCAATCGATGGGGAAAGGTCGAAAATAAATTTTGGACATGACCAGAGGGGTCCCCGACCCCTCTAAGTGACCGTTTTAGTCATTTAGAAAGGTCGGGGACTCCTCTGGTCAGGTTCAAAATATATTTTCGACCTTTCCCGATCGAATGGTGCAATAACATTTTTTCACCGAAATGGACCCAAATCGGCCACGAAGAGGGATCGGAGACGTCCTTGATCATGTCCAAAATCTTTTTTCGACCTTTCCCGATCGATTGGTGCAATAAAATTTTGTTACAAAAATGGGCCCAAAACGGTCACTTAGAGGGATCGGAGACGCCCCTGGTCATGTCCAAAATCTATTTTCGACCTTTCCCCATCGATTGGTGCAATAAAATGTTTTTACAAAAATGGGCCCAAATCGGTCACTTAGAGGGATCGGAGACGCCCCTGGTCGTGTCCAAAATCTAATTTCGACCTTTCCCCATCGATTGGTGCAATAAAATTTTTTTACAAAAATGGGCCCAAAACAGTCACTTAGAGGGGTCGGGGACACCCCTGGTCATGTCTAAAATTTATTTTCGACCTTTCCCCATGTGCTCATGTTTAGTTAAAAGTTAACTTTATTTTTTATTTACAATTTATTTTACAATTACCACCTTCTGGCAACGCCTTTTCGTATAAGTTAATTCTCTCTTTCTGCCATACCTAAATTTATATCTCTTCGCTTCCGGATGAGAAGAGATGTATACAGATTTTTTGGTTAAATTACGGTGCCGTTTAACTACTAAATTCGTCAAAGCTACCGTCTGTGAACAATACAATCCTCAAAAAATGGCTCCAGTGCTTCTTTGCGTCTCTTGATAATATATCTCTTCGCTAATTATTAAAAATAGTTTTTAAACCTTGCTGAGTTCCTAACTGCCATACCTAAATTGGAGCGTCAGGCGTTGCGTTATTTAACGTTACACAAAAGCGTCAAGCGCCATACAGAAATAAAGAGCGTTGCGTTGAAGTCATTTGTCTGTCAAAATCATATTATTGTTTTTTTTTTTACTTTTCTGCGGCTAACTTCACTCCATAACGCTTTGTCAAAATTGAAAATTCTAATAGCTGAGCGTTGAGCGTTAACAATTTCGGTATGCGCCATACAAATTGTATGTACATGAGAAATTTTTGACAGTAAAATAACGCTGACGCACAGTGCGTTGAGCCCATACAAGCAATGGTCAAAAATAGAAGGAGTAGTTGGATATTGATGAAATTTGGTACTATAAGTACTTTAGGGTCGCTGAGCTCAAAAATGATCTCAGATTTGTTGTAAACATTATAGTTTTGCTAAAAACCAGGTATTTAGGACGATTTTCTTAAGCTCCATATATAACGATGATGAAAAAGTAATGTTTAATATTTACAAATGAAATATACGTAGTAGAAATAATGTTTTTTGTACTTTTGAGACCATTTGTGTTAATAAAAACAAAAAAAAATTTTCAACATAAATTTTATATTTCATGCAAATTTTTCTTTTTAAGCATTTTTTAAAAAAAGAAAAAAAATATTTGTAGGACGAAGTAGGAAAAGTTATTTGCAGTTCTTGATTATATAGAGTCCGTACTAGTAGATTAAAAAAAAAAAGGCACTTAATTTTATACTATTTGTTTTTCTTTTTTCATCGAAATTTGTCAATTTCTGAAGTTTTTCATATGATAATATCATATATTAAAACCACTACAATATATACTAAATTATATATTTTCGAAAATTTTTTAGTTTTATTTATTTACTTAAATATTATTTATAATAAAAAACTTTACTTCGCTTGGTTTAATCAAAAGACAAATTTTTGATAATTATTTGTTTAAGGGAACCCAAAACGAAGTGAATAAAACATGATTTTTTTTGAAAAATATCTCAACTTTGAAGTGTCACAGCGTAGCCAAAACTGAGTTTTTCCCATAAATATTTTGTTTTTATTTTATTGATACAATTACCTGTCGATTGATACCAATATTATTAGGTTTCGAGTCACAAAAAATTTTGATTTTTGCCCACTAGCCAACGCAGTGTGTGACGCTCCAATTTAGGTATGACAGTAAGGTTTGTGCATTCTATCTTTTTAAAATTCGTAAATTTCTTGTATAAAAGTCAAATCATAGGCATTAAAAAATCGATAGAAATCAGCTCCTCGCACTGATAAAATTTCCGTACCTTTCTTAATGACTGTTTCACCGTAGACTTATGATTTTCAGATTTATTTGACTTTTGATACATAATGAATGAGGTGAGTTACAGCTAAATCACTTCATAAATCTCCGGTGGAAATAAGCTATTACACTATTCAATCGATGCGGAAACTGCGGAAATAGTTTTCCATATAAAGTTGTGGCACTTTGACATAAACTGAGGAAAAGTACGAAGTGCGGAACTTTCCGCGGGTTGAATGAGTCCCCTTATTCAAAGCAAATACTTCTTGAACATTGACCCGCCACATCAAAAATATATGTTTTCTCAATTTTTCATTGTCCTCATCAAAGCAATTTCACATATAGCAAAAAAAGTTTACACACAACATGCAAACTTCGCGGAAATTCACAAAATGAATGAGCGCCACATAAATCATATTGCCACGTCAATGCTACAACTAGATAATTCCAATTTTCTAGTTTTGAGATAATTCAATTTTAATACCTTTTTGTGGTTGACGAAAAAAAACGGCAGCACACGCAAACTAGTGAAATTTGAGCAAAACCGACCAACTTTATCGATAGCCTGTACCGGGTTTTACAAGTGTTCCACCACTTCCTCTCATTCCACCACAGACGAAACCAAATACATTTGACTTTTAAAAGATCTGGTGAGGTAGATTTGCCTTTTTTTGTTGTTGCTGGTAACTCTTTTTAAATGCTTTGTATTTTTTAAAAATTTACAAACGTTTGTTTCCTTGTTTGTTGTATTAAAATGTTTTATAGTACAAAAATTTATTTCTCGGCTTAATCTGTATATTAATTGTGCAAAATGTCACAACGTGATCCAATAAGTGTTCGTACCACGCGTTTAAATAACTTAATAGTAGGCAAGAAGGCGGCTTCCGGCATCCTTGTCACAGGACTAGGCGCCAAAGTTGGTAAACGCAGTATTGGTGGCGTCAGCGCCGCTTTTGTTAGTCCTGCTGTTGCCGAAGCGCTCAATCGAGAAGGTCTGCTAGACGCTTTTTGTTTGTTGTACAATGAATGTGATAAGGAGGCGCTTAAAAAGCGCGATAAAAACATTGCCGAATTCGTGACCAAATGTGAGCAAATTTCATCAACTACTATTCCATAAGAAACACTTTCAATTCTTGACTTTTGACTTTTACTTTTATTTACTATCAATTTATTAAAGATCGTCCAATAATTGAGGAAACGTCAAAGTTACGTGTAAATGCGCACGACTTTGCACTCAAAGCTGTAATTGGTAAAGGATACTTTGGGAATGTTCATCTGGCATTGGAAAAACAAACTGGCGATATTTATGCTATGAAAAAGATAAAGAAATCAGTAATCACAACATCGCAAGTGAAAGAAGAACGTGATATTATGTCACGACGTTGTTCTGAATGGATAACAAATCTTCAGTATGCATTCCAGGTAAGTTGACGGAGTGTTACTCTGTAGCCTGAGAAAAAGTTGCAACTTCTGAGGAAAAAGTGATTTTTTACATATTTATTATGGTTTTTATTTTGAGTCAATATGTTGAATAAGACGCTAAAATTATCTCTTCCATTCGATTACCTATTATGCTTTTGCAGACAATTTTGTCACATTTAGACCCTGCACACACAAGAGACCGCTTGCCTACAAATAGTACTATCGCCCGGCAATTTAGTCTCTCATGTGTCCAGGCTTTTAAACTTTCTTCCCATGAAAGCTTTGGTTACATTATTATTAAATTTTTTAAATTCATTAGGATACAGACAACTTATATTTGGTAATGGAATTTTTACCTGGTGGTGATCTACTTGGACTGATGACACGTAATGGCCCATTTGAAGAGGATCTCGCACGTTTCTATTTGGCCGAATTGACTCTTGCCATTAATGCTTTACACACTATGGGTTATGTGCATCGTGATATTAAACCCGAAAATATTCTCATCGATCGATTTGGTCATATAAAATTAGCTGATTTTGGAAATGCGGCTGCATTAGATCGAGATGGACATGTGATGAGTTTATCGCCGGTTGGGACACCTGATTATATTGCACCCGAATTGCTGCAGACAATATCAACGTACAAATTGACAAAGTCAATGCATGATGTGAGTTTAGTTGTACGTAATCATCTTTTTTATTTAATTTTTGTTTTGATTTCAATATTTTGTTTAACTATAATTTTAAGTATTTTCAAGTCCTTGCCTTGGTCTTAAGTATGGCGCTATGTATGTTAAATGGTTTTTGTAGTTTATTTTTCTCCATTCAAAGTAGCTATTATTTTATTCTTAGCTCGACTCGTCAAGGGGAAGATAAGACCCCGTCAAATCACAAACAAATATCGAGTTGAGCCATTAATCTTCAAATTTTGGAGAAATTATACCAGAAACATCATCTTGATGCTTCATTGCCGTAAACAAAGTGTTTTCATTATGAAATGTCAAAATTGAGAGATTAAAACAAAAGCATCAATCTCCCTTCAGTTGGGAAACCTGTTTTATATTTCAGCCACATATTTAAAGTTTCCAAAATTACCTCAAATCTGAAAATTATTTAATGTGTCTCCTATTTTTTTACATTTTTAACCATGAGATTTTGCCATATCAGTGTCCAAATATCTGTGAAATATGTTTAAGATGACTGTCTACTGTCATTGATCGTTCGGCTTGTCATTTAAACATATGGAGCAACACTGAAGTTTGGTTTTTTAGTTCTGTTTTGTTTACATTTAAAATTAACTTCAATTTTTCAAGTAAACTTTTAGTTAATCATGCTTTTTAAATTTTTAAAAAATATCACATAGCAACTTTCGTTTTTTGAAACACTGTCTTTCTGATAAGATTTATATAATCGTTTAAAAATTTGTTTTATCTTCAGGTGAGCTGTGATTACTGGTCAATGGGCATTATTGGCTATGAATTAATTTGCGAAATAACACCATTTCACGAAGATAACGTTCACGAAACATACTCAAAAATACTAAGCCACTGTGAGGAAAGCCATCTAAAAGAGATTATTAACTTTCCTAGTGATTTAAAAATATCAACAAATTTTAAAGATCTTATACTATCGCTCATTACAAATCCCACTGATCGTCTTAGTTTTGCAAAAATAAAGAAACATCCATATTTTGAAAATGTCAAATGGGATACTTTACGCTCACAAGTACCACCAATTATACCAAACGTAAAGAGTGATGATGATATCTCAAATTTTGAAGATACTCCACGTCAGCCAAATAAGGCTGGCAGATCTGGTACATTTGTGAAAAAATCACTTAGTACAAACATGAAATCAAATGATTTTTGTGGCAAAGATTTACCTTTTATTGGCTACACATTTGTACATATGGAAAAGCAAAGTACTTTAGAAGAAACTGCAGTTGCAGATGAAACACGTTTTAATAAATTCAATGCAAAAATCAAAGAATTGCAAACAAATCTTAAAGAGCGTATGGATGAAATTAGCAATTTAAAAAAAGAAGTTTTACGCGCCGAACAAATGTCTAAACAATCAAATTCACAATCAAAAATTTTACAAGATGCTAAGGAAGAAATAACCAAAATGAAAAATATAATAAAGGAAAAGACTGTTGAATTGGCTGCTTGCAAGACACAAATAAAAACGCTGCAAAGTTCTGTGAAAATTGAGGAAGAAATGTGGTCGAAAAAGGAGGCGACAATCACTGAGCTATTGCGTATGAATCGTCAAAAATATGAAGAGGCTAAAATTTCCTCAGAGCAGCGTTATGAGAAGATAATTGCGGAAAAGAAAAATGAGCTGACTGCAATTGTACAAAAGTTAGATGCAAGAGAAAATGAATTAACTGCAAAAAATGAAGAATGTGCACATCTACAGGAGAAAATGGAAAGCTACAAAGAGATGCTGCGTCAGTTCAAAGAGCAATCGCAAGCAGATAAAGTTGAATTCGAAAATAATAAAATGCAATTGACAGCAGCTTATGAAGTAAAATTGATGGAAATGCGCAGTAAATTACATCAAGAGAAAGACTCGAGATCACGGCTTACAATGGAATTACGCGATGTACGCCATGAATTGGATGATACAATTTGCTCATCAAAATCTGATCAAGAGGCTAAGATTACAAAAGAGAAAAATAACGATAAAATATTACAGCGTTTGAATCGTGAAATTGAATCAAATAATTCACTTTATGCGCAAAATCTTACATTGGAGAAAAAATTGGAAGAGTCGCAGAAAATTGCACACGAGCATCAGCAGGAGATTGGACGTTTAGAAAGGGAACTAAAGGTAAATAATAAAATTATATAAACATGATGAGGGAACGAGTGCTTGTCCGAGGACTTTACCTAAATAACGCCCAATTATTGAAATGAAATATCGTCATAACTCGTAGAATAGAAGGGTTAGAGGAGTCAAAGGTGACAAATTTTAAAGTGGTATACCTCGCAAACTAGAAGAGCTAGAAGGGTGAAAGTTGGCATGTAATTAGCCAACAATCTAACAAAAAATATGGGACACGACCACTATTATCGGAGAAAAAAGATGACAAACTCTAAGCCGCCATAACTCGTAGAATAGAAGAGTATAGGCATCAATGTTGGCAAGGCTTAAAGCGATATGTCTCCCAAACTAAAATCGGAATAACGCTCAAAATCAAATTGTTTTTTTTTCGTATAACCTAAGTTTAGGAGAAATTTTTTTCAACAAACCTAAAATTTAGAAAAAAGCGTTTTCAAAATATCTCCAAAACGGTTTGTCCTACACGGCGTGCCTTAACCCGTTCTAAATCGGACGTCGTAGCACATCAAATTTTTTTCCAGATTCTGTTTATTTATCGTTTACATGATGTATAAAAAAATTTTCACTCGTGACTCCTCGACTAAATTTTGAGATAATCGCTTTTCCAATTGGGGCATTTTCCCATACAAAAAGAAAAAAAAAAAATTTTTTAACTACATTAAACAAAAATTAAAGTAATCACAATCGATGTGCTTTGCAATGCTTAACGCGAATCTAACCTCAGAATTGCTCTATCGTGTATAGTTTATGAGATATTGTAACCTAAAGACCAAAAAAAGTCGTTTTTTGCCATTTTTTGAAGCTATATAACTATGTAACATATCATTTATTCGTCAAATGTGGTTTAGATACTTGAAAGCCCTAATCTTTTCCTTTAAAACCTAATTTAAATTATATTTATATCTTCGTGCTTCTAAGAGATATCGTAGACCGAAATATTGTCAAAACGGGTTTTTTGCACTTTTGGGTCTTTTTAGGTTAGGATATCTTTGAGGAAAAAAAAGATATCAACATAATTTAAATTAGGTTTTAAAGGCAAAAATTAGGACTTCAAAGTTGCTTACCAGATTTAACGAAATTAAAATTTCTTTCACATTTTAAACATGTTCAACGAACCGACTACTTCTAAATTCAGCCGTATGCCATACACGTAACAACAACACTCGGGGTGTCAAACGGCTGAATTTAGAAGTAGTCTGTTCATTGAACATGTTTAAATGTGAAAGAAATTTTAATTTCGTTAAATCTGGTAAGCAACTTTAAAGTCCTAATTTTTGCCTTTAAAACCTAATTTAAATTATGTTGATATCTTTTTTTCCTCAAAGATATCCTAACCTAAAAAGACCCAAAAGTGCAAAAAACCCGTTTTGACAATATTTCGGTCTACGATATCTCTTAGAAGCATGAAGATATAAATATAATTTAAATTAAGTTTTAAAGGAAAAAATTGGGGCTTTCAAGTATTTAAGCCACATTTGACGAATAAATGACATGTTACATAGTTATAAAGCTTCAAAAAATGGCAAAAAACGACTTTTTTTGGTTTTTAGGTTACAATATCTCATAAACTATACACGATAGAGCAATTCTGAGGTTGGATTCGCGTTTAGCATTGCAAAGCACATCGATTGTGATTATTTTAATTTTTGTTTAATGTAGTTAAAAAACGAAAAGTAAACAGAATCTGGATAAAAATTTGATGCGCTACGACGTCCGATTTAGAACGGGTTAAGGCACACCGTGCCTAGAAACATTTTTTTATGCATTTTGTAGAACGTTCAATTCCCTATAAGGATATTTTCATACTGTTTTTTCGTCCAACTTATCGTTCATGAGATATCACGACTTGAACAATGTTCAATTTTGAATGATTTTCAAGTCGCGATATCTCATGAACGGTAAGTCGGACAGATAAACAGTTTGTAGAGACCCTTATGGAGAATTGAACGTTCTACAAAATGCATTAAAATTTATTTTCCAGCACGAACCGTTTTGGAGATAAGTATTTAAAAAAAACTATTTTTTTCCAAATTTTAGGTTGTTTGAAAAAATTTCTCCTAAACCATAGGTTATACGAAAAAAAAAAAACAAAAAACAAAATGTAGCTTGTACTGCAAGTAATTCCCTATTTCATTTCAATAATTGGGCGTTAATTCGCTTTTTTAATAGTGAAAAAACAAAGTGAAAATAAAAAAAAAAAAAATCAAAACGAAGTAGCCTTTGCAAAAAATTTTGCAAATTTTATTTTTAATATTTTTTCCACACAATGAAGATCGAAAAAGACGTAAATTTTAATTTATAATGCTGTTACAACTAATTCACTTGATTTTCAATTATTTTAAGTATTTTTTTTTTATTTGATTTTGACTATAGCTTGCCGAGTGCAGCAAAGATCTTGCGGAATCGAACCTTGCTTCTGAGTCTCCTTATCAGACGGCTCCAGGTTCTTTGACGGAATTACATGCAACCGAAGAACAGTTGCGCGCTGATCTTGAAGCGTCCAAAGAAAAAGAAAATGTGCAAAAATTGCGAGCTGACAAACTTCAAGAAATCGTAGAAAAACTAGAGACAATGATGGAAAAATTCAATGAAAACACACTTTCACCAACTAAGCCACATCCAGCACCACGCCAGATGCCTAGTAGCGTTGGTGATATGCTAGAGCGACAAAATGAAAAACTTGAGGATAAATTAGCTGCAGTACGAGAGCAAATGATTGTTGAAAGACAAGCAGCACGTGCGGCAAATTTGGCGCTATGGAAAGTTGAAAAACGTTTGGAAGAAACACTGGCTGAAAAAAAGATGACCCAACGTAGAATGGAACTTACGGAGGAGCGCATTAAAAAAGTACAAAATGAACGTGACGAAGCGCAACGTTTGTGCAAGCAAGCGCAAAGTGAGACACAACAAAAAGAAGAACGTCTCAAAGAACTAAAAGAAGAAATCGCATCGTTAAAGCATGATGTACTCAAAGAACATCGTATGTGGGAGAAGGCAGAACAAGAGCGTATGAAGAGCAAATCTGAAGTAAGTTCTATTTTTATTTGTATTTTTAACTCTTATGTTAACAAGAGTTTTTTATGGCCCCTGAAATGTTCATAACTTTTGTTGTAACTGCCAAATAGAAAAAGGACTTTTTAATGAGTAGAAAAATATACCAAAATGAACCAAATTATATTTATTCTGCTTAATAAACTAAAAGCCCACTAAAAAATTCTTCCAAAAATCTGATCTTTGCTGGGAAATTAATTTTAAAGATTACCAGTCTTGCAATTTAACAGTGTCTGGCATTTAAAAATTAGAAACTTTATACCCACTTCTCGAAGGATGTAACGCAACGTACAACCTCCTCCAACAAATCTTAATTTTGATAATTTGAATTTGAGTTTTTTGTCGCATAAAGTTATAAAATCGATGAAACGTAGTTGACGACCCCTCCCACCCCCATGTAACAAATCGTCTGACCCCCTCGCGCGTTACGTAACATATGAATGGCCTCTTATACAGTACTAGTGATGTGAACTATCGATAGTTAGTAACTGAATGATTTTGACTATCGAATGGAATTTTCTGGCATTAGCATTTCTTATTTAAAAAAATCCCTATCTATTAATAACAATATTTTGAAATCAATAAAGTTACAAATTATTAAAATAAATGATTTTCCATAAAAAAGATATAGGGGGTTATCGTGAATCAAGAATCCCATGGAATTTTCTTGAACTGCAATAGAGAATGCACGACAGTCTGAGAAAATTCCCCGGGAATATTTATTCACGATAACCCCCATAATATTTTTAAATACTTGGATCCTTGTTTTTTGACGACGATTTGCAGAAAGAAAAATCAATATAGAAGAATGCAAAATAAAGCAAAAATCGTCCATGAATGATTTATTCAAAACATTTCCATCATTTTCGTTCATTACTAAAAATCGTTCATGAATGATTTATTCAAAGCAATTCCATGGTTTTCGTTCAGTACTAAAAATCGATCATGAATAATTTTTTCAAAACAATTCAATCATTTTCGTTCATTAAAAAAATTGTTTATGAATGATTTATTCAAAATGAATGAATTTTTGGAAAACATCGAATAACTCCAGTTTTCATTCGATAAAACAAGACATTAATCAAATGACGTCATCTTCTATAGTTTCACCTTGATTTATCCTAGAATGCATTTTTGAGATCACAAAGTCTTTAAAATGTAGTTGCCTTTGCCATTAGTTTAGGGTCTTATGATTAATATATTTGTTTTTTGAAATCTACTCAAATATCGAACTTCAATAACTTTTCTTTTTACCTTTTATCTCAATAAATAAAAATAAAAAATAAAAATAAATAAATAACTTGAACTTCTGTTTTATATTTATTTATGTCTGCACAGATTATTGAACATATTGCCAGCGTACATAAACTAGAAGAACGCTATTCGGAACTACGTCAAAAACTGCAACAAACACAACAGAAATGCGACACTTTGGGATTGGAGAACAAACGCCTTATTCGCGAACTTAATGAAGAGCGTGAAAATTGTGCGTCTGCCAGCGATAACGCTTCCGAAATTCAAATAAAAATGAAGAATCTACAGGATAATTATGAGCGTCTCAAATACGCTTGCACAATTACAGATAACCAGCTAACTGAAGTTGAGTCAATGCTTGAGGTTGAACAAAAGCGTAATGTAGCTCAGCAAGAGAAAATTGATAAACTTTACGCTAGTGTGCGCCTAAAAGATGATACCATCTCTCAATTGCGTAAGGAATTGCATGAAGAACAATCACAAAAGAAAGCTGCCGATGCACGTATAAGCAATTTATGCAGTGAGTTGGATGAACATAATATGAATTTACAGGAAATGCAAAAGAAACTGATTTCACAGCAACAACAACTTATGGAACAAACTAGCCATCTCTTCGAAGCCCAAGAACGCGTGGAAGTACTTACAACAGATGTTAACAATACACAGACATTAAACAATAATTTGGAACGAGAAATGTCATTACTCAAAGAGGAAAATGCGCGCATACTCTCAGATCTGTTTCATGCAAAGGAAGAAGTTCACAATTTGCAAGTTGAACTAAAAGAAGCCCTGACTAATGCTAAAGAATTGCATGCAGATATTGACGAATTACAGGCTGTGTTAGCGGAGAAAGAGAATTTCTATTTGCAGCGTGATATTAAATGTGAAGCCACATTAGCCCAACACAAAAAACTAATTGACTACTTGCAACTAAAAGTAGAAGATTTATCTCAAAAGAAGAAAAAGACATTGGCCGACAAAATATTTGGTACAAATACTACATCTGCTAAAAAAGAGAACATATCACCAAATGCCGTGGAACAATCAATTTTATATCGTACACTTCAGGAGGAATTACGTAGAGAAAAACAACGTTGTAAGTCGCTGCAAGAGCAAATTGATAGATTGAATGGTGTTCCTACAAACGCCACAGGAACTATAAAATCTCCGACAAAGTCACTTAAGAACGAGCATAAGCAGCAGCAGGAAAACGATACTAACAACACAATATCAAGATCACCCAAAAAAGCAAACAACACTGGTACAACCAGTCGTCGTCGCACATGTCAGCCACACCGTTTCGAGTTGTCACTTCTTGAAGGATGCACCAGTGATAGCTCTTTATGTGTAGCGTGTAAAAAAGTTATTATGTCTGGATCGCCATATTGGAAGTGTAAGGAATGTAAAGAATGTGCACATCGTAAATGCCGCAGCGAAGTAAACACTTCGTGTGATGGCATTGGTGCAATTCTATCAAACACAGTGGTTAGAGCTAAAGAGACTGACTTGCATTTAACAAAAGCTACAGCACCTGAAATGTGTGCTTCATCCGAAAGCGAATTGGATGCCATTTCATTAGGAAAATATTCCTACGAAGGTAAATTAAATGCTGAATCCGATGAAGCAGGAAATTCTGCAGATTCCAACGTGTCTTCCGAATACGGTGGAACTTTAATCTATTCTGTAGAGTGGAATCGAAATGAGCAGCCCTTAGAAGTGAATTGTGCATACGATATTGAAGAGCAAAAAGTTTTATTGCTGGGCTGTAGTTCTGGCCTTTACGCCTATCACATGGATACACACAATTTGGTCCATATTTCTGGAATAGATTCAGTTAATTACATTGCTATTTCCCTTCCATTAGCCAAAGCAATATTGGTTGGATCTCATGGTGAATCGTTGTATCAATGCGATTTTCGTCATTTACAAACACGTAGTCAAGCAAACGCTTGCCTTAAGCCTGCCCTAGAAGCTTTTGTGCTTGACCTTCCCTTTGCTAATCGTGCATCCACTGAAAAGTGGCAATTGGTTAAGATATCACATGAGGCAGATAACGCATTAGACTCGGTTGCCATTGCTGCGACCTCAACTCGCATTGTTATATTAAAGTATGACTTGAAATTGCAAAAATTCAAACCTGTACGTGCTTTGGATACGGCTACACCAGTCTCATCCATACTTTATACGCGTCACACAGCTATCGTTAGCTCAGACAAATACTTTGAAATCGATTTGGATACTTATGCTGCCGAGGAGTTTGTGGATCTGTCCGATCAATCATTGAGTCATACACGTTCTTGTCAACCAGTTGTGGCTATACGAATTTCTCGACAGGAATTTCTGCTTTGTTTCATGGAATGCGGAATATTCGTTGATGAATATGGCTGTCGTTCGCGTCCATACGATCTTAATTGGGAATACACTCCTACTGGATTTGTATACCGTGAACCCTTTCTTTACATTTCACATTTTCAATCGATACAGATAATGCGTTTACATCGCTCCTATTCAAAAGAAGTTGCATCTACTGGTCATAAAGATATTGATGCAGACATAGATGACCATTCGCTAACATTTAAACGCGTCTATATTAAGTTTTATATGCCAAGTCTCCTAACAGAGTGTGGAAAGTTTGATACATATTCTCTCAGTATTCAAAAAGATTCGGGTTTGCAGCAAATCTATCATTTGGACGCTGTACAGGCTTTTCGGAATAAACTAAATGAATCTATGGAGACAATTTCATCAATTGCGACGTCAGTTACGGCGGGTTCTGTCGTTACGACAGATAGTACTTAGAATACAGAACCCACTCGTAGTACAATTAAAGCATTAGTTCTTTTACTAACTTGATTTCCAAAACATTAAACACTTACATAAGTGTGCAACAGACAGTTTTTTTTTCTTAAGTTAAATTTTTTAATTTAACAGGGGCTGTATGTGTTTAATCGTTTGACCCTTTTCACATTCTTGATTTAGCAAATAATGTTTGTTTAAACGTTTTTAATATGTATAAGCTTTTGCACTTAAAAAATAAACCACAAACTAACTGATATTCTAAATCTTTTTAAATTTAATTTTTATTATATGTTTTTTTTTTAATACGTTGTTTCAACATTTTTTGTAACATATTTTTAAAGATTTTATGTAACAAGGCATTTGAATGAATGAATTGAATTTGTACTTTTTTCCTTGTAATTTTTAAAAATAAATACATATATTTAAATTAATTATACTACTCGTACGTCTATTTATCAGGGTAACAATCTATAGATCGAACTAGTAAGACAGTTTTATAGACACAATTGCTTTAGGCGTATACTAAAGGTTTGGTAGCGTCGCACTATATCAAATGCCGAGCTACATCAAAAATGCAATCAGAGGGCTATAGCAAACGAGGTCAAGCTGCGCAAATAGAGATGGATTGGTCACACTCTCCGGAAACCACATAGCGAAGTTTGTCGCCAGGCTCTTGAGTGGAATCCACAAGGCAGTAGAGGACGTGGTAGACCCAAAACCAACTGGAAAAGGAAATCCAAGGATCGAGTCTTGGCAAGAGATCAAAGTCATCGCAACAAATGGAAACGTTTCATATTTTCCCTAGGAGTTAAAGGAGAATACATACATAGACACAATTTCATAAGTCGAAAAATTTTTAATTTTTTCGACTTATTTTGAGTCGTTTTATGTAAAACATAGGTTACTTTTCTTGAAATTTTCCTTGAATCTCGTATTCTTTAATTCTCGAAAACAAGGCGGGATATCGACAAATTTTATTTAATTTTATCGACTTGTTTTGGGTCTCTTTTTTTTAAAAAAAATCATCAACAAAATGACACTTCGTCGGCTGAGTATTATTTTGCCGTAAACGCCACTTCGTTGAAAAAGCAAAACCAGATAACTTGTGCTCGTCTCTACACAAGTTATGTGCTTTTGCTTATTCAACGAAGTGGCGTTTACGCCAAAATAATACTCAGCCGACGACTTTTTGAAATATCTTCAATACTTTCGTATTTTTTAAGCCTTGATATCTCGAAAACGAAGCAAGGCATGAACAAATTTTAAATGATTTTTCACAAATTAAAATGAATTTTAATTTTGCTTTTTTATTTAATATTTTATTTAATATTTTCGCGTTATTTAAGGTTGATTTATAAAAAAAACATCGGTAACATCGAGAGGCCACGGTAATCGAAGTATTCCCAATAAAAGAATCTTCTGATGGATGGCTATATCTCCGAATTTAGATTCGACCGGTACTTTTACATATTTGTTGTTGATATTAGAATTAATTCCCAGAGGCCTACTTGCTCACAAAAAAAAAAAAAAAAAATGAAAAACTCCTCCGATGACTATATTTCCGAGCGACACATCTTGTTTACATTTCTAATTCTAATCTAATTTATTTTAGCAAAGTTTTTCTTTAGTAACCTAACGAGTAGTGCTATTTTGACAACTTTTAAATCAAGATTAAAGAAACATCAAAAAAACCAAAATTTAAATTTCGCGCCAATTACAATTGGAAGCCATCTTTAATACAAGGAATAAGACCAAAGAATACAAGAAAAATACACGATTATGTGTTGAATTATGCAAAAATATTCACCATTGCGAACGCTGAGAAAACGGAACGAAATGAAATGAAAATTTTCAGGTTCTTCTTCTTCTTTTCAACGAGGCAACGACTACAACTACAAGCGAATCTACACGAGCAGAAGGTGAAAAAATTTTGTGTGCTGCGTTTCGGAAAAAAATAATTTTGTTAAAATTGTGCAGAACTTATAAATTTTTGCTTGCAATTTTATTGCGCAAAAATTTGGAAACTTCCAATAAACATTTTGTGTTGAAAGTGCGAAAAAATAGTGAAAGTTTGTCGTGAAAGGGAAGAAAAAAAAAATTTATAGCGGAGGAGTAGTGAACCCCTCTGCACGGAGCCCCGTATAAAACGGTAACTGTGACCGATAGACATTTCATTTGGAACTCTAGCAGAGAATACTCGTCACATCCACAGTGATAGAAAAGTAGTGATTTGGAATTTTGATCCCGTGGAAAGCAATTATTTTTGCATTTTTTTGAACAAAATTGCGCAAAAAATGGGTGACGGTATGCCAGAGTTGGGCTCGAAAATCAGCCTTATATCCAAGGCTGATATTCGTTATGAGGGTCGCCTCTATACGGTCGACCCGCAGGAGTGTACAATTGCATTATCTAGTGGTAAGTATTTTCTTTTTCAATTTTAGTAATTGTTTTAAATTTTGTAATTGAAATTTAGAGGGGGGTACATACGAATTTTTTTTTTTTTTTATTTAATCCACGAAAAGAAAATGGTTTCTTTCATTTTGCCTTTGGTTCGTCATTCGTTTTTTTTTTCGCTCTGCAACTCTGCAACTAACTGCTGTATTTGTTGTATTTGGATTTTTCGTCGTGTCATGTTGGCAGCGCTGCTTCTGCTTGATTTTTTTTCTTAAATTTTGCTGTTTTTTTTCTTTTATTTGTAGCCCTCAGTGTTGCAATTCAATGGTGTTTTTTTTTGTTTTTGCCCTTCTGAGGTTGGAACTGACTGGAAGTGTCTACGTTTGGAATTTAGTAAACTGTTTTTGTAATCCATCCCGTGTATTTGTTTTTGGATTACGGTTTCTTTTTTTGGAGCATGTATCTTGCTGATTTACCGCTAGTTTTAACGAGTACATATTTACCAAAAGCAAAATACGAAAGTTTTTTTTTGGTTTCTCTTACTAAAAAGCCGAACAATCGGAACCTTGCAAATAAATATGTAGTTACAATAAGTTTTTAGGCGCAATTGCACAATAATTACAGCAGTCTCCATTGCAGTCTGGAAAAAATGCTCCAAAATGTTTATTCATGATGAGGCCCAGTAACTCGTTTCAATGGTATAAAAAATAAAAAAACATTTTATTCCGAAATGGGAAGAATTTTATTTTTTGAAAAACTTGGGTAATTTCTGAATAACATAATTAGGGTTTTCTACTAAACTTATAAAATGCCTCGAAAACTTTCCGTTACCTACTTGTTGGACCTTTTAAAGAATACTTTTTGGAAATCAAAAAATCACCTTTCATATGAAAAAAGGGGAAAAAAATGGTATAGTTCGCGGCTGAGAAGTTACGATTTTTTAACTTTTCAAAACATGAATTTAACTGAAACTTTTTCACATAACTCACTAAAACGGTCCATAGCTAGAACATGTCTTAAATTATTTTTATTAACACTGAGTTAACTAGTTCTTCTACAACGAGTTTGTGCTATCTCCTTATATTGTTTTACTTTGTTCCGCTTTTAGTTTCCGCGCCACTTCACTCCGTTTGTCAAGACAATCAGTAAAAATGTGGTGCCACTATGTTAAAATCATATTAAACACAGCTGACATTCAGTGGCAACATCAACAATCTACTTTGTGCTTAATAATTAAACGCGCAAATTTATCTGTGTTAAATTTAGAACTTTAGTTGTTGCTTTCCGTACGTTTCTCAGAAAGTGCTTACTTAAACAATTAAAATTTACGTCTAAGACACAGCTATTATCTAACCTATTTTGGAAATCGATCAGCGTTAGTAGTTTTAGTACTTTTTTTACCAAATACGAAAAAATGTAATTTGTGCATATATTCAAAAAGAAAGATCGTTCTAGAAGTTAAAGATCGTACGGACTGTATGAAACTCCGGTATGATATATCGTCGCTATTGCAATGGTGTGTTATCCAGCTAAACCTTAATTTTGAAGAATGTAAGGTTGTTACTTTTGCTAGGAAAGTAACTCCTATTGTTTATGAGCATAAGCATTGCGCTGGTGATAGCTTTTTCAGGGTAAATCAATAAAAAGACCTAGGTGAATTTGATGTGGAAAAGGTTGAACTTTGAGTGGAAAACCTGTATGCATGCATACAAATCCCTTTCCCTTTTCATTCCTTTCCATCCTAAATAAAAAGGTACAACTTAGACCTCTTAATATAAAAGTCATGTGATGTAAATTCCATTTCAATTGATAAAGGGGTCTTAATTGATATTGCGATTTTAAAATAAATTTTTGTATGTGGACCACCCTAAATAAAATGTAGTTCAATAAGCGTCTCTCAATATAAAGGCTATGTAGTGTTCGTTCCATGTGAATCGACAAAACGATTTTCAAAATATCTTTGTATGAGGACAACCCCAAATATCCGCTCTAAATAAAATCTTTATATCCTTAGCTGTGTCTCTAAATACAAAAGCCACGTGGTGTAATTTCCATTTGTATCGATTTAGTGATCTTTGAGAAAATGCGATTTAAAAAATATTTTTGTATGGGGCCCCCACCCTAAATATCCACCGTTAATATAACTTACTCTATTGGATTCTCTACGATTAAATCCCCAAGATGCTCTTGCATAGAAAAAAAAAAATCTTTTCACTGATTTTATTTGCTCTTATAATATTTTCTTTCTTTTCTATTTCTCTCAACAGTACGCTCTTTTGGTACAGAAGATCGTGAGACGCAGTTTCAAATTGCACCTCAGAGTCAAATTTATGATTACATCCTTTTCCGTGGCTCAGACATCAAAGACATTCGCGTTGTTAATAACAGCTTGCCACATCCAAATGATCCAGCTATAATGCAAGTGCAGCTACCCAATGGACAACATTTGATGCCACATTTTTCGATGCCTACAATGAATCCCCCACATGCACCACCATTGGGTGCCGGTGCATATGGTAATCCATTTGGCGCAATGAGTGCCCTTGGTGGTATGGCTGCTCCAGGAGCACCAACAGCTGCTTCATTGGCACCAGGAGCTGGTGCACCAGTAGCGCCACCAAATTTTATGCTTAATCAGCAACATCAACAGCAGCAACATCAACAGCAGCAACAAAATAAGCAACAGCAGCAGCAAAAACAACAACAGCAACAACAACAAGGTATGTATTATTATGTATTTCAAATATGTATGTAAAAACTAAAAATTTCTTCGTTTAACAAACAAAAATATATCCATATTTCGATAATTACTCATCCACCAATCCATCTTATTCTTCTACTTATCAAGCTCAAGTTGATTCCAATTCGATTTCCAATCAATTAACTCAAACATTAAGCGTTGGTAACGGTGGCGCTGGCATCGGTAATGGTAGCAGTGGTGTAATAGGCGGCGGCCTAATTGGCATAGGTTCAGGCGCTGGTTCTGCCAAAAGTCTACTTTCAAATGTAAAAGCAAATTTGGCAAATGCTGCTCTACTTGAACACAAAGATCAAGGTGTGATGGTACTTTTAACTCTCTCACACTCGCTTTTTTATTCTCTCTCAAAATTTGCGTTTTAGTTCCTTTCGAATTTGTTTTTTTATTTGCTTTTTTTCCGAAATTATAGCCATTCATTATACATTCATATACTTATGTAAAAACCAACAGCAATTTGTCTTTTTGTGTTTCCAAAAAATTAAAAAAAAAAAAAATGAATGATGAATGCTTTATTTTATTCATTACACCTTTTACACTGGGCAACAAAAAAATCTGAATTCGATCTCCATAAATTTTGTTTTTTGACTAATTCAAGGCATTCGTCGCAAAAGTGAACTACACTACGTCCTGGATGTACGATATGTGTCTGAAAATGGTGTTTTCTGCACATTAGATCAAGGATAACTCGGATCTCAAACGTGATAGGAAAAAACGGATGCCAAGTTGCCGGAATCTGCAACCTTGAATTAGCCAAAAAAAGATATAGATTGCTTTCCTCTCATTTTGTTGCACTGTGTGTTATCGATAGATATACATTAATTTTCTGGCTTATACAAACGCCTGTTTAACCCGAAAAAAAACTTTAAAATTCATTGCATGATAAATATTATGTGATAATTCCATTGCGAAATCGTGTGCGCCAGGGATGAAACTAAGAAATTTGAAGAAGATTTCAAAACGGTGAAAATGACTATAAGAAGATCCCAATAAAAAATTAAGAAGATTAAAAAAAGTGGTCAAACTCAAAACGGTGAAAATAACCTTAAGAACCCAAAACAAAAAATAAATAGGATCCCAATATCGGATATTACATTTATTAGAGTGATTTAGAATCATGTTAAGTTTTTAATGTTTGTATGAAAAAAGGGTGGCAACGGTTCGAATTTCAATACGATTTTTTGTCGATTTTCTACATATTCTGACATTCGGCAATTTCGAACTTTATTGATTATTTTAAAAAATGTTCACTTTTGGGTATTTAGGATCCCAATTTTTGATAAAGAGCAGCACTTTTAGATAAAGATCTCTCTATTTTAATCCCTGGGGAGCGCATAAAAAGTTATTCAGGGGCGAAAGTCGAAAAAATATTTTTTTTTTTTGCTAATAACTCGCTAACGCTTATTTCTACAGAAAAATGTTGTGGCGCAATTTTGTAGCTCAAGAAATTTCTTATAAAATGGTGCTGGAATTGTTTTAGGACAGCTTGTATCTGTTTCAACCTTGTTAAAACTGCCACTACATGAAAAAATAGTCCAATATGATTTTACTTTTTGGTCTAAATCAAACAATTTCACCAAATTTCAGTCTTTCCACATCAGTATATCTTATTAATATCTCAACTATATTAGATAACTTAAATTTTCTAACCTTGAGAAAAACTAATTTTTTAGATTTTTGGAAATTTGGATTTATATCATACATTACGACTTTTATAGTTTGATTGTTTTTCGAATAAGTACGCAATGGCGCTATTTTAGAGTTTTCTAGTTGGAGTAGATTATACACCAAACCATAATGAATATCATAGGCTACTTACCCTATAAATGATGACAACGGAGTTATCTAGCTGTAGCAATCATGCCACCAATTAATTTTTTAATGTTATATACTTACATATATTTATATCGTTATATAAAATCTTTTACAATTTTATATAATAGTATCGCTGGTGGCGAATTTTTGGCCATTCACCTAAAGATAGATAAACTTTTTCCGTGCTGTTTTGTAAATAAGAAAGCCAGAACATTGAGTATTAGCTGAACTTAATACTGACCTTTTTTGGTTGCAAAAGGCTTAGTGTATTACTGACCTTTTTGGTTGCAAAAGGCTTAGTGTATCTCCAAACTGATATACATTTACTATTTCTTTTTTTGGTAATGAGGCACTGTCGCATAAAAAACAGAATCCCTCTTAAAGTTCAATCTATCTCTATTATGAATTTCACGAAAATCTTGTTTACTGACAAGTGGCATGACACCGCTCTTGTATAAATTTTTCTATAGTTTTCTTCCTCAGGGTTCAATACAAAACTGATTCAAAGCGCATCTCGCTGCAAAAATGGCTACTAAGCAATTATTACAAAAACCCAACTACATAATAAGAATAGGCACTTTGCAACAGCGCGAAAAAATTATGGCGACGCCAAAATTTCGGTCCAGAAGTATTCAAAAAATATTGTAATAAATCGAAGAAACCGATGAAAGTCAAAAAAATATCGGTTAAAGTCCAAAAGTATCGAAAAAGATCCAACATATCGAATAAAATTCCAAAATATCGGTAAAAGACCAAAAGTATCGAAAAGCATCTTAAATATTGGTAAAAATCAGTATGTATCGAAAAATATTTAAAATATCGAGAAATATCCGTAAAACTCCAAAAGTATCGAAAAAATATCCAAAATATTGGTCAATGTCCCAAAGTATCGTAAAAGTCCAAAAGTATCGAAACACATCCAAAATATCGGTAAAAGTCCAAAAGTATCAAAAAACATCCAAAAGTCAAAAAATATCGAAAAACATCCAAAATATATCGGTTAAAGTTCAAAAGTATCAAAAAACATCTAAAATATAAGCTTTGTTTGATGATTGCTCTAGAGTACTCTGGAGCAAGTTAGAACAGTCCAAAGTGTTCAATGAAACTTTTATATGCTCTAGCTTGATCAATTCTACTCTGAAAAGTGTTCGATGAGTTGGCTCCAAACTGCTCTGTTTGTTCTTTTCTGCTCTAGATTTTTATGAAGAGCAGGTTGGATAAAAAAATTGAAACAAAATAAATATTTTTAAAACTTTTCGTCAATTTTGTTATTTATATTTTATTTTTAACGTAAAAAAATTTAAAAATTTTTAAGTTTTTGCCCAAAGTTACTTGTTTTGTGTTTTTTTAAATTTCTGCTCTGCGCTACTTTACTCTACTCTAGCCTGCTCTAAAAGTAATGTCACATTTTGTAAAAGCTCGGCTCTACTCTGATCTAAGTTCGTCAAGCAAAGCTATTGGTTTAAGTCCAAAAAGTTTACATCAGGAACCACCCTTATGTATATACATCTTTCATGTTGAGTTTTTTTATATTTTTGTAACATTTTTTTTTTGACTTGCAAAAGATTGGCTCCAGGGTAGTTGGTTGATACGTATACATGTATGGACTGGTAACTACAATCAAAATTGGTGTTTGTCATGACTAAGCCTTGATAACTGGAATTTTTCAAACAATATTCCATTATTTTGAGTTCATACTTAGAAACAATTATCCTTTCATATTTTATTTTTTTTATTTAAATACCATGATTTAATAAAAATTTAACTATTTGAGAGAAGAATTAAATTTTAAGGAAACACTTAATTTTTTTTACCATATTTTGGCTCACCTTATTTTAGTTTTCAAAATTTTTTCCATACAAAAATTATACATTCTTTTTACGATACATAAAGAATTGTTATAATTTTACACAAACGAAACGCACTTACAAATGTTCTAAGATCTAAAATATCAGTTTCTGTCATAGACTTACTCGCCAGTGCATCTCGTTCCACAACACCATTAGAGTTTATCTTACGAAAAAGTCCTTCAAACGATATGGGAGTACAGGTAAATCATAATCAGCAGCAGCAACATCATAATCAGCAGCAGCAGCAGCACCAACAACACAATAATCAACATCATAATCATCATCAAAATAATGCTGGACATGGCGGCGGTGGCGGAGGTGGTGGTGTACATGGTGGCAATTCGCGTGATGCTGGACATAAGCGACAAAATCACCAACAACCACAACATCGTGGAGGAAATATGAATAATCAACGTAACAGCAATAACAACAACGATTACTACCATCCACGTGACCGTCGTGATTCTACTGGGCGTAATATGGACAACAATTATAACAACCAATATCATGATAATCGAAACGGCGGCAACAACAATTACAATAATCAACGAAATAATCAACCAGGATCAAATCGCGCCTGGACAATGCACCGTGGCCAAAATAACACTGGTGTTGGAGGAGGCAACAATATGATGAGAAATCGTGGAGGCGGCGGCCGTGGACGTATGCCCAATCAGGTAATTTATTAGGCATGATTTTTTTTTTTTAAATCTAAACAATTCAGGACTTTAAGCTAATATCTTAACATAATTTATTATATTTTTTTTTTAATTACATATAAATTTTATTTTCCTAGGGCTATCGGCCAATGGGTGGCGTTCCCGGCGGAAATCAAAATAAATTGCGTAATGTCAAGAATACAATTAAATTTGCACAAGACTTTGACTTTGAACAGGCCAACAACAAATTCGAAGAGCTGCGTTCACAGTTATCGAAACTAAAGGTGGGCGATGAACCCAAAACCACTGAACAGGTATTTTTATGATTTTATTTTTACTTTTGTGTTAAAAAGTAACTTGTGTTTATACTAACTGTCTTGTTAAAAAAAATCATTATTAACAAAGTATTTTTTTTTTAATGATCCTTTTTTTTTAAATATTTAAATAACTAACTTCAAATTTGATTTGCCTATTTTATTGATTTGATATCTTATATGTACTTGTCTACACATTTATTCTTTTAACAATAATCCATCTTATCATTATCATTTTCATTGTCATTGCCACCGTTTGTTTCTTGTTTATGTTAACAATTGATGTTTATGTTGCCGTTTTGTTTTATTTTCGTTTAATTTTGTTTACTTTAACATGAAAATACCAAAATACAATGCACACGATCATAATCGTTTGATAACACAAACACACACGCATGTTGTACTCCGTATCGTCGTAACAACAAATGTCGAACACAACTACAACCATTAGTGTTCATCATCACCTACTCCTCCTTCACAGATTAATGGTGAAACTGATAAAAAGGATGACTCTGGCAATGAAACTGGCGCCGGTGAGCATGAACCAGAAGATGAGGAAATAACCGTTGGCTACGATAAGACCAAATCATTTTTCGACAATATCTCATGCGAAGCAGCACAAGATCGGTCAAAGAATAAAAAGAATGATTGGCGTCAAGAGCGGAAATTAAATAGCGAAACATTTGGAGTTTCTTCAACAAGACGTGGCGGGTAATTTTGACTTGAATTAAAATGTTTTATATTGACTACTTATGTCTTGTTCCTTCCTAAATATGTAGCTATCGTGGTCGCGGCAACTACAATCACAATCGCAACATTGGCAACTATAATGGAGGTGGCTACAATCGAGGCTACAGAGGTGGAAATAGTTATCGCAATCGTAATACCAACAACAATCGTATGGGCGGTGCAAACGGCAACAGTAACAATCACACCAATAATACTGGCGGAAATAGCAACAATGACAACGTTGATGGTAATGATTCAACAGTTAATAATCAACAGCCACAAAGTCTGTCAACAGGAGCAGGCAGTAATGCAGGTACCTCAGCTACATCAAATGCTAAGGCAGCACAAGAAAATAGCACTCAACCAGCTGCAGTTGTAGCCGGTAAGTTAAGAACGCTCAAATTGTTAAAAAGAAATTGGGGGCTATCGTGAATCAAGATTCCCGGGGAATTTTCGCAGACTGCCGTGCATTCTCTATTGCAGTTTTAGAAAATTCCCCGGGAATCTTGATTCACGATAACCCCCATTAAGTCCAACAAGAAGGTATTTTTTTCAATAAACGGTATAAAAAGAAAAGTAAGTTAGGTATTTTTTTATAATGGCAAAATCGAGCAAGGACACTTTTTGAATGTATGAGCGAAGAAAGTACTTTCTCTCTTTAGAATTAAATGTGTCTTCTGGTCTAACAAATTATATCCTTATTTTCATTTAATCGGTTTATTTTGGTGTTCTTTAGAAAAAGAAAAAATCGATATAAAGTACAACACAGATTCATCCCCACTATGACTCGATCTCGATGCAATAAAGTTGAAATACCCTCATGTATACGGGCCTCAAACATAAAAGGTAACCTTTATGTGCTTTGCCAAAAAATAACATTGTTAGTGATGGGACGATTAACCGAAAAACGATTAATAAACGGTTATTTCCTTTGAATTTACGATTTAATTGTATCGTAAATCTCCTGCCGATTAATCGACAGGTTAATCGATTATTCCCAAAATAATCGTAAAAAAGTGTAAACGACCACTTAAGATAAATGTTGAAATTTTATGAGGTAATCCAAAATATAATTTACAAAATAAATAAAATTTTCTTAAAAAAAAATATTAACATTTTGAACCAGTTTCACCGTCGCTTTGCGGACACAGAACATTTATTGAGACACCCAAGAACCGATATGGTTGAAATTGTTCATACTGACGACAGCATTGAGACTGGAAGTGAGACATCTGGTGATATTGAATATGAAGGGCTTACCATAAATCTTTGGCCCACAAACGTAAAGGAAATGACAATGACTCCACACATCCTCAAGATGAGCTATGCTTGCTTCCTGCTCAATGCTATAGTGCTGGAATTAAAACGCAATATGGTTAACGCTTGAGAAGATATTGTCCACAAAATCAATTGATAGGCGAAAAACCTGTCATAAGTGTCACTGTTTCCATAAAACTTACGACATACTCAAATAAGTTAGGAAGTACATATACGTATTAAATCATTCTTCAATGAAAAACTGTATAGAGATGATTTAAAATAATTGTTAGGCAAAAACCTGGCAGAATGTCATAAGTGTCACGGTTTCCATAAAACTTACGACATACTCAAATAAGTTGAATCGATGTAAATGTCTCAATTGGATATGTAATAAAATTTCTTTTTACTCAATTGAAACCTCCGCTTTTAGACAAAAAAGAATTTAAATTGTATTTTTCTGAGACTAGAAAAAACATGTGTACATATGCATGTCTTTCGACTGCAACTTTTTTTTTGATCATTACCGAGTTTAAAATACTCGGGCCAGTTTGAAAACCTAATCCGGGGCTTACAGAAGTCAACTCTGGGTTTAACGATTTCTCGATTTGACGAACTATCTAAATAACGAACGGTCAAAAATATCACAACTACTACATCTCAAGAAAAAACAAATATTAACTGGTCATGATGCAAAAACAAGGTAAATGCACTAAAAAATTGTGCCTCCTTTTGCTATTATTTTGGCTTCGCCAAATGTCAATGATTTTAAATTTGACAATATCCGCCCTGTTCCCAATTCCACTTTCACGTGAAAGTGGGTATAAAGTGGAATGCGAAACTTTTTGAAAAGTCGGCATTATGCTACGACTTTTCAATTAATTTTGCTTTTTTAAAGCTGTTTTATCGATCAAATTGAAAAAAAAAAAAAAAAAAAAATACACACGTATAAGCTCCAGAGTTTTTCCCTTTTTTAACGAGTAATTTTTATTTTTTAGTGTAAATGTAATATTGTAAATATTGCTGAAATAAAAACCTCTAACTAAAAAAATATATTTTCCGATGACAAGTAAAAAGTCTGCAAATTGGCATTTTCGAAGTCAGTGTTTGTGTGAATTATTTGACATTCATTATATCATGGTGTTAGTAAGAATAGTTCGAAAACAGGATGCCACGTGATTTTATTTCTTAAATTGCAATAGAACATCTAGTTAACCCAATAAAATGCACTGAGCATGAAAAAAACTTTCTGAAATTCCCTCAAATCAGAGGAAACCCCATAATTGGGCATCTCGCCTAATACACTATTTTGACAGACAAAATTGCGAGCATTTATAATTTCAAGTGCATTGCAGCAGCCGTTGTTAAAGTGAAACTCAATTAAATTTAATAAATTTAATAAAAAGCATTTTGATTCATAAATCTTGTTTACTTGTGTGTATTTTTTAACTGACAGCTAAAAAGTTTGCGTTTCTACTGTGAAAAGCTAAACGTCTTGAACAGTCGTTGAATAGGCTTCACATCCACATCGAAAATAAAAAGTAATCAACAAGTCTTCGAAATTAAAAGTAATTGAAATTACACGGATTACGGAACAGGCCGGTATGAGTTTATCTTGTTATTGTATCATGATCATGAGGATATCATCTTTTTCAGCACATAGGAAGCTTTGGCATACATATAAATAGACATATATGCAGATATTTGAAATTTTATGGCAATTTCTTTTTTTTCTTCTTTGTTCTTCTAGGTCAATAATGTTGAAAGTTGAAAAACATATATAATCGCAATTGAAGTTTATCTATCACAAAAGAATACTATTGAAAAAATGTATTTTTAACTGTTGACGTCCTTTTCTCCCATCTGCAAATTAAAATAACACACTGAGAAATACAAGAAAACGTATAAGCTACAGAAGAAAAAAAAAAAAAAAAATGTAATCAATTTGCGAACTTCAAAGGAAATTAAATAATTACTCTTATTAAAATCAAAGAATGAAGAAAAAGGAAGAAGATAACAACTTGGTAGTAACACAATAACAATAACAACATTGTGAATGTCAAATGAGTTCAAAGATAGCGCGCATCTTAATTAATAAAAAAACAAATCAACATAATCCATGAATGCAAAAAAGTAAAAATTACAAATACAACATTGAATTATGTTTAACACTTAGTTATAGTGAAGAAAAAATTTATATATAAAATATATTTTAATTGAATAAATGAGAAAAAGCAACATTAAATACAAAGGAGGATGTTAAATCACAACAAATATTAGAGAGTGAGTGAGCACAATTAAACGGAAAGAAGATTTACGAGCATTTATACAATTAGTAATCACTTACATATATGCTGAAGTAATATAAAAAAGGCAACAAAATACATATAATAAAAGGAGAAAACAAAATTTATATTGCAAAATTATGCAACAATTAGAGAGTGAGCAAAATAGTTTGTATGTGTGAAAATATAAAGAAAACTCTCAACACTTCTTGATGGACCCATTGAACAAGCGACATAAAACCCAATAAAAATTCTAAGAATTTTGTGCGCAAAAAATTTAAAGAAAACAAATTGAACAGATTATTTAGTAGTAAATTTAAGGATTAAAATATTTTAACAGTTTATATAAATTATATTATACAGAAAAGAAAAAAAATCGAAAAAATGTAACAAAAAGAAAACATAACATAATTTTAAACTATAATAGGTTTGTGCTAAGAGAAGAAGAAGGAAATACTAGTTCAGAAGTTGCTGTGTGGAATAAACAAAAAACGATATGATGAGATATAACGTTAGACATTTTTTAGTAGAGCCAAGTTGAAATAATTTTAATATAATGAATCAAGCGCGATTAAGATAAAAAAAGGAAAAAACATGGATATGTAAACGAAGAATATAATATTAAGAGAAATTTATATAAAAGAAGTAAAGCCTCCACGCTCTCGGTCTCACTCTCCCACTGTATCACAAACTAAATGAAACAATGGTATGGCTCACTCTCATATATATATATGTATGTACACACAAATATATATATTTGAAATTTATGTAGAAGGAAATGAAAATTTGATAATAAAATAAATTAATGAAAGTTTAAGTCAATATTGTTGATTTTATTCTATTTCTATAAATATTATTTAATTTTTTTTTTTTTGTAAAAAATAAACCCTTTAGTAACAAAACTTTTTACCATGAGAGCGAAAACAGAAGATAAACATTATATTTCATACAACAGTAATAAATTAAAAACGAAAACTAAAACACAAAAACTATCAATTAGAAATTAAACTTATTATTTAGCAAAAGAGAGATGCTCTTAAACAAAAAGTATAATGATTTGCCACTTTAAGCATTATTATAACTGAAAAATAATGTATCTTATTATATATTCGCAAAAGTTGATACAAAAGAAAAAAAAAAAATTTAATGAAAAAAAAAAAAACAAAAAAAAAAAAAAGTTGGTGTGGAACTAACATTAGCTCCAAAGTTCTCTTTTTACTCATTCCTCCCCACATTATGAAAATTGAAGTATGCAGAATGATTAAACTTTCAAATGATTTGCTCTAAAGCGAATATAAAGTCAACTGCACACCCTAATCATTGGAATATTTTGAAATTATAAAAAAGCTTATTTCATATTTGTACTATTAACATTAATTTACAGATTAAAAGTTATTTAGAGCTCCGTCGGATAATTTTTCTGGCAGAATTTACAAAACTCAATGATATGAAAAAAGGAACAACTTTTTTTTTAGTTAAAATATTCTATTTAAAATTTTAAGCCTTATTCTGTATCTCAAAACAAGTGAGCGAGTTATTATCAACTGCTTATAACTTAAAAGTAAAAATATCAATTGAAATTAATTATATTCTTCAAGTTCAAATGAAAGTCAGTTCTTAGTAAAAAGTTTCAATCAGTTGTTATTAATGATCGATATTCAACCACTAAATTGGTACGAGCTACAGAATAAGGCTATTTATTACATTAATACAAAAAATAATTTCATTCTTATGTGTATATTATATATAATTGTATTTTTTGACTCAAACTTAAGAAAGAGAACATAAAAAATGCTTTAAATAAAAAAAATTAACCATTTGTGTTTTTATTGCACTTCTTATTTTTATTTTCCTTACATAAAAAAATAAAATTATTTTAATTTACCTTATAAAATTTAAAAAACACAGATTTCGTATAATGCATCTTTTCGAGCTAAAAATTTGTTACCTCTCACTCTCCCACGGGATCATGTAACGACCTGAAAACAGTATCCTAGTGCAAAGGTTTATATTACGAAGAATATTTCGTTAATTTTTTCCGAAATTTTTTAAATAAAATTAAAAATGTATAAATAAAATTGCTGATCCTATAAGTATGCAACCTTGTTTTGATGTCTCGACAGTGGTGTATTCACGTTTTAAAATTTACAATAATAATTTATATAATTTTAATTAATTAAAACAATCAACTTAATTTCTAATCAAAAACAATCCATCACTACGAAATGTTGGGAAAATAAGAAAATGTTTTTATAAACAAAATGGAAAACGTTTCCTATATTTAAGACCAATAAAAATTTGCAAAAAATTTCAACAAACTAAATGAAAAGACGAAAAAACAGTGTATTCTCAATGGATAAACGTATTCTCAGTTTACTACGAAAGAATATCGTTTTAAACATCGTCGGCCTAATTCTAATCCGACGCAAGTCAAAATTATCTACCGTTCAGGAGGCGTAGAAAATCACGGTGGTTTTTAAAAAATTTTAACTTTTTGAAATACCATCCGCGATTTTTTTCAGGGATAATGTTGGGGGACCCTTCTAGTATCTAAATCCGCGAACCGCGAAATCGAACGTCCAGCCGTTTTTTTTTCGACATTTTAGTTTTTTTAACGATTTTTGAGTATGGCTCTGTGTTTATATACATATTATGTACACATATACAGTGCTGTGCATAACATTTGCAACCAAAAACACTTGAAACTGAATCACAAATTTTCGGCGACTAAAACAGATGCAAAAAAAAAATACTTGGTATGAGGTCTTATGTCATTTATATTGTTGTTTATAAAACAAAAATAAAAAGTCCATACATCACTAATACAAAGCTAAAACTTAAGTGCAATATAAAAACGTATCGATATTGGCTGTGCAAAACATTTGCAACTACTAATCTAAATAAAAAATTAATAACTAAAACAATCAACATTTAATGGAATAACCCGTGTTTTTTATAACAGCAGTGCATATTTATGGCATGGATGCGATAAAACTATTTTCAAATGATTGCGGAACGTCCTGTTACCGTTTTTAAACTTCATTAAAGAACTCATCCTGTTTACTAAATTTTTGATTGCATAATAAGCAATACATTTTCGTGACTTGACGATTTCATTGGGTTTAGATCTGGCGACTCCGCGGGGCATTGATGAACATCAATATTTTGCCATTTTATCCAATCTTTTACCACTTTCGACGTGTGCTTAGGGTTGTTATCATGCAGGAATATCCAGTTTAGTGTCATTTTCCAAATTGCATATGGCATCATAGTATTTGTTAGTATGTCTTTATAATCATTAGACTCCATTATGCCTTCAACACTTTGAATTGGACCGATTCCTTGCACAGAGAAGCATCCCCAGACCATGATTCTACAACCTCTATGGTAGACAGTTCCTCGTGTATATTTCGGGCTTAGCCTTTCTCTCCTTTGTCTTCTCATTAGACTGTTACCACTTGATCCGCATAAATTAAACTTGGGCTCGTCAGAAAAGATGGAAAAAGTCTTGTGAGAAGACCAAGGAGGGAATGGCTAAGCCCGAAATATACAAGAGGAACTGTCTAGCATAGAGGTTGTAGAATCATGGTCTGGGAATGCTTCTCTGTGCAAGGAATCGGTCCAATTCAAAGTGTTGAAGGCATAATGGAGTCTAATGATTATAAAGACATACTAAAAAATACTATGATGCCATATGCAATTTGGAAAATGACACTAAACTGGATATTCCTGCATGATAACAACCCTAAGCACACGTCGAAAGTGGTAAAAGATTGGATAAAATGGCAAAATATTGATGTGCATCAATGCCCCGCGGAGTCGCCAGATCTAAACCCAATGAAATCGTCAAGTCACGAAAATGCATTGCTTATTATTCAATCAAAAATTTAGAAAACAGGGTGAGTTCTTAAATGAAGTTTAAAAACGTAACAGGACGTTCCGCACTCATTTGAAAATAGTTTTATCGCATCCATGCCATAAATATGCACTGCTGTTATAAAAAACAGGAGTTATTCCATTAAATATTGATTGTTTTAGTTATTAATTTTTTATTTAGATTAGTAGTTGCAAATGTTTTGTACAGCCAATATCGATACGTTTTTATATTGCACTTAAGTTTTAGCTTTGTATTAGTGATATATGGACTTTTTATTTTTGTTTTATAAACAACAATATAAATGACATAAGACCTCATACCAAGTATTTTTTTTGCATCTGTTTTAGTGGCCGAAAATTGGTGATTCAGTTTCAAGTGTTTTTGGTTGTAAATGTTATGCACAGCACTGTATATGTATATACGTACATGTATATACTTCTATATATATATATATGTAATATATATATATGGATATATATATATATATGTAATATATATATGGATATATATATACATGCATACATACATACATATAAAAGGTATTGTTTCCGCACCATTTATTTTTAAAAAAAATCGGTTTTTCCGTGTTTAAGAAAAACACAAACAAAAACCGGAAACAAAAAAAAGTCATTCCAGATGTAATTTTTGATGCTTAATCCGATTCCGGTATTAGAATTGCTCTATTAAGTCTGGACTTTGAGATATCCTTACATAAATGTTTAAAGGACAACATTTTTTTTTCTTATTTTTGAAGTTATATAACAATATAAGGTAATATTATGCCGTAAAATCTGGTATGACAGTTAATAGCCCTAGCTTTTTTCTTGAAAACTCAATCAAACCGATAACGATATCTTTTTTTTTGTCGGAGATATCTTTACCTAAAAAGTTAAAAAAGTGCAAAACACGATTTTTGGCTATATTGGATGTTATATGCAGGACACACAAAATTTTTTTGGGAATTTCTATTACCAGAAACATTTGGTACTTTCTTTTCGCTTTAAATTGAGCTATCAAATGTTTATCTGCAATATTTTTCTGCAAAGTTATGTTAACTTTAAAATCACACCATGAAACTCATAGCGAAAAATCTCGGTTTTCCGCTATATTTGAGGTTGTATACAGTACGGACGAAATTCGTCTGCTCTTTTTTACTAACCAACTCATTTAAAACCATTTGTCTTCAAGAGGTCTCTTATGATTGTTTTTCACAAAGTTATGACCATTTAAAAATTACATTATGGAGTGCAAACTCACACTGTACGAGTATTCCTTATATTGCTGCAACATGTCGTCTTAAAATAGTCATAACTTTTTAGAAAACAATTACAAGAGACTACTTGTTAGCTCATTTTGAAGATAAAGAATGGTTTTAAATGCTTCGGTTAGTAAAAAAGAGCAGACGAATTTCGTCCGTACTGTATACAACCTCAAATATAGCGGAAAACCGAGATTTTTCGCTATGAGTTTCATGGTGTGATTTTAAAGTTAACATAACTTTGCAGAAAAATATTGCAGATAAACATTTGATAGCTCAAATTAAAGCGAAAAGAAAGTACCAAATGTTTCTGGTAATAGAAATTCCCAGAAAAATTTTGTGTGTCCTGCATATAACATCCAATATAGCCAAAAATCGTGTTTTGCACTTTTTTAACTTTTTAGGTAAAGATATCTCCGACAAAAAAAAAGATATCGTTATCGGTTTGATTGAGTTTTCAAGAAAAAAGCTAGGGCTATTAACTGTCATACCAGATTTTACGGCATAATATTACCTTATCTTGTTATATAACTTCAAAAATAGGAAAAAAAATGTTGTCCATTAAAAAAATATATGTAAGGATATCTCAAAGTCCAGACTTAATAGAGCAATTCTAATACCGGAATCGGATTAAGCATCAAAAATTACATCTGGAATGACTATTTTTGTTTCCGGTTTTTGTTTGTGTTTTTCTTAAATACGGAAAAACCGATTTTTTTTAAAAATAAATGGTGCGGAAACAATACCATTTATATGTATGTACGTATGCATGTATATTAGGGGTGTTTTAGTGCACGAATTTTGGATTTTGATACTTGACACCCCTCAATTTTGTGAGGTTGGAAAAAAAAATGAGTTTGCAAAAAAAATTTTGGGGGTGGGGTGAAGGTAAGGGTTGGCGCATCGAGGTCAAAGATGAGAGAAAAGGAGAAACAATATTCTTACAGTCCTACAAGAGGAGCCACCTCTAGAGGGTTCAAATGTATGACCGACCCACATTATTTTTTCTCTCCCAACATTTTTACCACACATACCTACCTCTTACCTCTAACCCCTAAGGGTGCTTCCATACAAAATTGAGATTTTTAGGAAATCGACCCCCACCACTCCCAGGGTGCCCCTTGAAGGGTCAAATGTATGACCGGCCCCTAATATTTTTTCCTCCTCAACACTTTTTCGCCCCATACTTACCCTCTATCTCTAGCTCTTAAGGGGGCCCCCATACAAAATTGACGTCATAGACATAAAAAATATGGAAAGGAAATCGTCAAATAGGCCCATAATTGCCCAGGAGTCTCTCCTAGAGGAGTCAAATATATGACCGACCCCCATTCCCCCCCTCCAAAGTTTCACAGCTTACCTACCCCCTATTTCCAATCCTTAAGGGGGCTCCCATACAAAGTTACGGTTTTTTTTAAAAACTGCTCCCACTACCTTAACTGGACCATGGGTACCCCTAGAAGGGTCAAAAGTATAACCGACTCCCATTATTTCTAGGAAAATTTATAAAAAAAAAATATTGTATAGCAGCCCCTTTCAGGGTTGAAAATAAGGGGCAAGTATGTGGGACAAAAATATAGGTCGCAAAAAAATAATGGGGGTCGGTCATACATTTGACCCTTCTAGGGGTACCCGTGGGCCAGTTAGGGCAGTGGGGGCATTTTATATAAAAACGGTAACTTTGTATGGGAGCCCCCTTAAGGATTAGAAATAGGGGGTAGGTATGCTGAGAAAAAACTTTGGAGGTTGGCTAATGGGAGTCGGTCATATATTTGACTCCTTTAGGAGTGACTTCTGGGCAGTTATGGGCCTATTTGACGAATTCCTTTCCATATTTTGTATGTCTATGACATCTATTTTGTATGGGAGTCCCCTAAAGAGTCAGAGATCCAGGGTAAGTATCTTAGGAAAAAATGTTGGGGAGGAAAAAATATTAGGGACCAGCCATACAGTTGGCCCTTCTAGGGGCACCCACGGAGTGGTGGGGGTCGATTTCTTAAAAATGTCAATTTTGTATGAGAGCCCCCTTAGGGGTTAGAGATAGGAGGTAAGTATGCTGGGTAAAAATGTTGGAGGGGGAAAAATAATGTGGGTCGGTCATACATTTGACCCCTCTAGAGGGGACCCCTAAGCATTTGTATTGCTGTATGTAAATTTTTTCTCTTTTTCTCTCACCTTTGACTTCGATGCGCCAACCTTTACCCTCACCCCACCCCCAAAATTTTTTTTGCAAATTAATTTTTTTTTCCAACCTCACAAAATTGAGGGGTGTCAAGTATCAAAATGTTGTTACTAAGGATCTCCATACATTCTTAAAACACCTCTAATGTATATATATATCCATATATATATATATTACACATATATACATATACAAGTATATATATGTACGTATATACATATATATGTGTACATAATATGTATATAAACACAGAGACATACTCAAAAATCGTTAAAAAAACTAAAATGTCGAAAAAAAAAAAAACGGCTGGACGTTCGATTTCGCTGTTCGCGGATTTAGATACTAGAAGGGTCCCCCAACATTATCCCTGAAAAAAATCGCGGGTGGTATTTCAAAAAGTTAAAATTTTTTAAAAACCACCGTGAAACCGAAATTTCATAGAAAGAAATAGATCAATGTTCTAACGAAAGTTACCCTTCCTTTTTAATAACCTGTCATATATTCTGAAAGCTTATTTAATTCTGAAGAGTTTAAGACGTAATTAGAAAAATATCGATGGATATTTTTAGATTGATGTATTTCAAACGTTCTACCTCCTTTTTTTTCATACAAATATGTAAAACTGAAAAAGGGGTTAGATGCATGGCTAATAACCTTTTGACGACCTGAGACTTACGCCGTATTAGAATTAATCCGACGATATGAACATATCGATACGTCCAACGTAAAAGTTGGTAACTTGAAAATCGTAGTTTTTAGTTATGAGCATTTTTGTATTTCAACTTATTTTTTTGTATGAAAACATATATAAAATAAATTTAGGTTGTGACAAAAATAGCTCCCAGGCCTTCAAATTTCAAGTTAGAGGTACCACAATTTGACACAAGATGGAACCAAATGTGCAGATATTGAAAAACGCGGTCCCAACTTTTACGTTGGATGTATCGATATGTATATAGGGGTGGCCGTTATATGGAATATCGTGATGGTGGTCATTAGGGTGCAAATTATTTTTTATCAGACTTTTATGCAAGAGTTCCTACAGGCCCTATAAATTTGTCCATCTGTTCGTTAAAATTACTATTATGGCCAAATGGATAATCGCCTGGATAATCGGTAGAACATCGGAAAATGTAAGATTCCTGAGACAAATTTTCTTCGTTCCATTTTTTGAAATTCGCAAAACCAACGGAGTCATATATGAATTTCTGACATTTTGTTAGAAATTAAAAGTTTACTTGATGGATGGCATTAAATTGAAAAAATGTTATCGGTCAAATAATCAAATAAACGTTTATTATAGCACAAAATGTGTATGAGATTACTTTCCTTCTTTATGGATTTATTCTACTTAAGAAGCATGCGTATCGATACCTTTTGTCCTATCTCCACTTTTTGCGATTTTGAGATTTTTGTTGGTATGAATGAAGTATGCTTGTCATATCAAATAAATAAATAAAAATAAAACCAAAGACGTATATTTTTATCAAGATACACAGTTCGTTACTGTGATCTGTGGAATTTGTGAAAATTGATAAAATGTTGCTGAAAGCGGACAAACGAAATGTCTTAATACGTTTGTTTTTCGAATTCTGCGTCTGTTTAATAAAAAATGTTTGATAAATCAAACGCAGCGTTGGCATAGGAACATTTTATTCCTCTTTGAAACACTTTATTTGTGTCTAGCCAAATTGCACAGACCGGCGAGTAAGTCAAACGAATAAAATTTGAATATCTTATTATACGTCGTTGATAAAACACCAAAATATTCGGGAATTAAGAACAAATCCTATCTCCAATTTTTTGAAGAGCGCAAATGTGCTATCTCCACTTTTTTACTACGTTTAGGCAAGTTTTTTTATACTTCGTATCTTTCCGCCTCTCAAATTTTGACCGAAAGTTCTTAGTTAACTCCTAGATATCATAGGTTTAACTAAACTAGAGTTCGCCTTCTGGCCGAAATTCGACCATTTCGATTTGACCATAAAGCGAGAAACACATAAAAAGTATGCATGCATCGAGAATTGTCAAATTGAAGTCAAATACATGTCTGCTTATGAGAGCGCCCAGATAGAAAGCATGCTTCGAGCAATTCTTGATGCATGCATACTTTTTGTGTTTCTCGCTTAAAATAAAGAAAAAAGTTTTTATACCCTTCTTTGGTCGATCAAACACAAAAAGCATTTAATATTATTCCTTAAAATTTAGGTCATCTACATTCATAAAAATCGGTGCAGCAGCTTAGTCACAATAGCGTGCGTTCCATTTAGAGGCTTGTTAATCCTACTAAAGAGCAAAAAGTTTTTGATATTTTTCCGTCCTGTTCATTCCATACTCATACCCGCCCACTTAAAAACTAAAGGTCATATATTCGTTCTTTAGTGTTAGCCCTATCTCCAAAGCAAATTTCATAAAAATCGATGCAGTGCAGAGCTTTTTTGTCTTTAGGGGCGTTCTTAGTGCTAACCCTACCTCCATATCAAATCTCGTTAAAATCGATGCAGTGGTTTAGCTGTGAGAGCGTTTTTTCCAATTAGGGGCGTGGCAACGCCCACTTAAAAAAAATAATCCTATGCACTGCTCCTCCTCACAACCTTTTCAAAAAAGAAGCAAATCGGTTGAAATTTAGGTATAGAAACAGGGACTGAACCAATTTCGTTTGCCTATTTATATATAGATATAACATTAAACGTATTTTTCTTGTATGGGAGGTGCCACACCCACCGGTGATATTTTGCCAACTTTTATGCAGGAGATATTTTAAGTGAACACTATATAGGTAATTTCAGAAAGATTACTTAATTAACTCTTTAAGTATAGCATATACAAGTTTTGTGAGCGATGCCACGTCTTTTTTCGAGTTATCCGTACTTGATGACGTATCACATAGAAATCCTGGCTATCAGATGAAATACCTGTAAAACCGTCTTTGGAGCCTTTGCAGAGTAGTATTGAATCAAATTGTTCTAATTGTTAAAAAGGTGAACGTGACACTTTTTCATCCCCTCCCATTTTCGGTCTATTTCAAGATATTGACAGTCACTAGGAATCTTAAAAGGACGCATAATCTAAGTAGTACGTGTAAAGACGACTTTTGTTCAATATCTCAATAAGACTATCAATAATTTCTACAGTAGCAGATGTTCGAGACAAATCGAGAGTTTTTTTTTGGCAATAATGATGATGTGTACACTTTCAAGTATTTCAACAGTATTTAATTAAAGGTGCAATAACATCGAATGCATAATCGCAAGCCTTCGAAATGAGCTATTTGAATAATAATAAATCTCAGCACCTAAGGTGACCTTAATTAAAATACCATACGGTCCAATTTGGTTTTAATCTCAATTTGTTTTTTTAAGCTGTGCATTGGGGTCAAATGCAATTCTTATAAATAAAAACCTGTACTAAATCTAACAAAGAAGTAATTGGGCTTATCAAGTATACTGTTTGGCACATTTTGCTATAAAAGGCACTCAATTTCAAAAGAATTTTGTCAGTTGCATTTCAACGTTTAGCATTTATAACCAAAGCCGAAGTCTTCGTATTAAAATTAACGATAAAAATGTTTGATTTTAACGGTAAAAATGTGGTTTATGTTGGCGGTTTCGGCGGTATGGGCTATCAAGTCTGTCGCATGTTGATGAAGAAACCAATTAAGGTATGTTGTCTATTTTTTCATATTGAAATTTGTTAAAAAAATTGATAATTTGCCTTTTTCCCAGCACTTGGTTATTTGCAGTCGCATGGAAAATGTTGAAATGCTTAAGAAACTCCAGAATGAATGTGATACAGTGAAACTGATATTTGTGCAAATGAATCTAATGGAGCGTGTTAGCATTGATAATGCTGTTAAACAAATTGTTGGCGTAATCAATCATATTGATGTGCTTATCAATGGCGCTGGTGTTTTAGCTGACAAGGATGTAGAGACAACAATTGGTGTGAATTTGGTAAGTAGATTGGAAGTGATTTGTGTCACTTAATTGAGTCTGTTACTATTCAAATAAATGCAATTATTCTAGACTGGACTCATTCATATCACAATGGCATGCATGCCTTATATGGACAAAAGCCAAATGGGTCATGGCGGCATAGTAATGAATATTTCATCGATATATGGTTTGGAGCCAGCACCAACTTTTGCTGTTTATGCTGCTGCCAAGCATGGTGTAGTTGGATTTACACGTTCAATGGCTGTAAGCTTAAAATATCATTTTATATTTATGCAAGATATATGGACTTGGACTGCAACTTATAAAAGTTGTGGATTTGAAATTAGCAGGCCCGCTCCGAAATCCGTGTGATTTCAATTACTTTTCTTTTAGTAGGCTTTTTGATGAAAACGGTGAGTTGAACGATAAACAGTATTATAATCTCTTTTGTGGAGAATTACAGGTCTTACAAATAATATTGATTTGCTTTGACGAAAAAGTAACCGCTTAGGGAATATTCTAAATAAACCGCAAAAAATCGAAAAAATCGATTTTGTTGAATATTTCCTAAACGGTTACTTTTTCATAAATACAAATCAATATTATATTTGCAGATACTGTAATTCTCCACAAAAAAGATTCTAATACCTTTTATCGTGTGACTCACCATTTTCATCAAAAGGCCTCTTAAATAAAAAGTAACTGAAACCACACTTATTTCGCAACAGGCCTGACGGATTCGTACACTTGAAATTTTAACTTGTGAAGAGTCTTCATTAATTTATTGTTGACTTTTATGTAAAATTCGTCCACCAACTTCAAAATTGTTACTTATATTTGAAATGAAGTCAAATTCGGACTTCTATTTGAAACTCACAGGTCTGTTAGGTAATCCTTGTGGTTTCAATTACTTTTGATTTCGGAAGCTTTTTGATGAGTCACACGATAAATAATATTACGATCTCTTTTGTGTAGAACTACAGGTTCTACAAATAATATTGATTCGATAAAATCAAATTTTCCGACTTCTTGCGGTTTTTTAAGAAAATTCCCTAAATGGTGACTTTTTCGGTAATGCATATCAATATAGCTTTTAATTCTCCACAAAAGATGTTCTAATACTTTTTATCGTTCGACTCACTATTTTCATCAAGAAGCCTCCTAAACGAAAATTAATTGAAATCGCTCGGATTTCGGAACAGGCCTCTGAGACATAATAGATTCGAAAACTTAGTTCGAATGGAAAATTTCGACTTTTACTTAAAATCCTGAAACAAATATTTGATTAATTGGAGTATTCGTCACTTCGACAATTTTAAGTTCGAATCCAGACTTAAGAGTTTAATTCAAACTAAAAATGAAATTTCTCTTAATATCTTGCTTTTCTAGGAATACTATAGCAAAACCGGAGTCTGTTTCATTTGTGTTTGTCCTGGAATGACTTCAACAGAGTTAATGGTCAACATGCGCTCTAATGTTACAATGGAGCAACATTCTAAAGAATTGATGGAAATCATGGCCAGTTCTAAACAACAGACGCCAGAAGAATGTGCCGTCAATGTGATGACAATTATGAAGCTAATGAAAAATGGTGCTGTCTACATGTGTGATATGGGACAAATGAAGGAAGTTACACCAACTGTTTACTGGAGCATGTAAATTCTGAATTTGTATGCGTTAAAAAATGAAAAAATTAATGCAATAATAAAAACAAAATAAAAATCAAGTAAAAACAATTGAATAGTTTATAAGAAAAATAGATTTATAGAATAGAATTTATAAGTGAAATTTCTAATTCTTAACACAGTACTATTCGAGTAATGCACATGATAACTAATACTCAATACTCCTTAGGTATTTCTTCTATTAGTTTTCCTCCTTTAATAATCCAAATTGAACCATTTTTAGCTGTTTTTACAGCTTCAACAAGTCGTTGTCCACAATCGTCTGCTGTCTGTCCTTCTTGTAATGAATTCGGCAACGGTGGTCGCTCTTTAAATGTCGTTACTGAATTAATACGCAAGGCTGCCAACATTGGTGTTTCCGTAGTACCGGGACATATAGTAATAAAACCGACACCAGTGCGCTCAAAATAAAATTGATCCTGTAGAAAAGTTTTGCATACGTTAGACCTATTAGAAGATATATGTACAACCAAAATTCGATAGCTCCAACTTTAATAACTTGAGTAGCATACGAAGCACAGTGTTCTTAAATGACAGGATAATTACAAAAAAATCCCGACAACACAATCCCCTGAAAATGGGTGGTGATTCTAGAGGCTTTTGTGATCATTATCCTATTTTCGGGAGAATCCCATCAGAACCTTTTTTTTTTTTTTAAAATACAACAAACAAAAACAATCATTTTCGATGTGTTTTGCAATGCTGAATTCAAATCCGGTCTCAGAATTGCTATATCGTGCATGAGACATGTATAGTTTTTATTTAAACGGAGAAAATGTCGTTTTCTCGAAGGGGGATCTCATCGGCTTTTTGACCAATCCGAAAATGTTCACAAAAGCTTCTAGAATCACCCTTCTTTTTCAGTTCTTGTTTGGATTTTTTTGTTAAAATCCTGTCCATCAAGAACACTGTGGCTGGTGATCAATTCGACCATTATGAAGTCTTGATGAATGAAACTATTTTTTTTATTCAAATAATATTGATTCAAGTTATCGAAGTTTGACTCTTTATGATATTATTATTATTTAGCCTGTGAACTTAACTGCTAATGCTCTGGTAAAGCCATTTACACCATGTTTAGTTGCTGTATAAACTGCATACGCACCATAAGTGTCCAGTCCAACTATAGATGAAACATTAACAATGAGTCCACCTTGTCCACATTTTGATTTATCCATATAGTTTAAGGCTGCAAATGTTGCGTATATTACACCTAACTTGAAAAAGATATATGTATAATTATTTCTGAGATAAACTAAATTCAACTGATATGTTTAAGGAAATCTGGCCTAGTCGTTAGCTTTCTTTATGACGCTGCTTCGAGAGTATAGATGAAGATTTAGAAGATCTGCACCCTACGAATACAAAAGCATGGCGCTGCGAAAAGCTGGGCTTTTGAATTTAAACTTACCAGGTTCACTTGTACCGTCTCTTCAATATGCGGTTCATTCATGATTCCGCTACCATTTACGATCACATCAAAATGCTTCATTTTGCAGTGAGCCTCTGCAAAAGCTGCCTCAATATTTGTTTTGTCAATTAAATTCACTTTTATAAAGAAAACTTGCGCATCACATAATATATCCTGTAGTTCCTTAAGTTTTGGCTGATCTTCGCGTAGATCGAATATTCCTAAATTCTATAGTATTGAAAGAACATACTTTATTATACTGTACGAGTATAAAATTTATAAAAATAATTCACCTTAACTCTATTTTGTAAAAAATGCTTACAACTTGCAAATCCAATTCCTCCAAAGCCACCCACATAGATGACATTTTTATTTTCCAAATTCATTGCTCCAGACACTGCAACATTCCACGCGTCTAAGTCGGTTTTAATTTTGCACGCTTGATTATATACAAACTTCATGTATTCGTATGTATTATGTTTTGTATTTTGATCTTTTGATTTGTGTTTTGCTCTCAAAGCGTCAAGTTATCAGTGCGGTTTTGTTTAAACTAAATATCCAGAATGTGTGCAGTCGTTCTATACTTAGATTCGTATCTCTGTTTTTTTGTATTTCTTTGTAAAAAAAAACCGTACAAAACGTAGGGAGAAATAACAAATGCAATATGAAAAACTTTGTCAAACGAAATTTGAAGATAGGCCTACTTTATTAACTTTTATATTTGACGGTTACGTTTGTTTTTATTTAGGATCTATACTATAGATTCTACAGCATTAACCTAAAAATTTCTCAAGTTAGCCATCTAAGAAATTAAACGTGAAAAAGTCTTTCAAAGAATGATCTTTTGTAGCAATTAAGTAGTACAGGTTTTATAAAAAATATATTTAGCATAGACCAGGGAAAAAAACATATTTTTATTTTAGTTTTTACTTTACATTATAGCTCTAAGGTAGCACTATAATTAGTGGCAACGTTAATAACTGGCGAAGTCTTGGTTCTAAGATACACGCCAAAAAAGACGCGGAACGAACGTGACAAAAATAGAAGTAGTTTTTGAGCCTATTCAAAGAAAGTCGGAATTCAGCGAAACAAGCCAGAAATTTTTAGTGCGACTTAGTGATGAGCAAAATTAGTCTTGGTCTTGCGTCTTGTTCTTGGTCTTGCAAATTTTGCGAGACCAAGACCAAGATGCTGATATTTTTGCAAGACCAAGACCAAGACTGCTATGGTCTTGGTCTTGGTCTTGCTCACGATAATTGTCAAGACCAAGACTGCTTTTCAGTCTTGCTAATTTATAGTTAAAAACTGTTTCACGCTCGTTTTGAAGATAAAATTATCTTTCGATTTGAATTTTAGCATCTTAAAAACCCAATTGCTTTGCAAAAATATGGTTTTGAATACTCAATATCTCTGAAAATTGTTTGAAGACCAAGACCAAGACCGAGACCAAGACTTAATGAGCAAGATCAAGACCAAGACTCAATATCAAAACCAGACCAAGACCAAGACCAAGACTCAATGTGCAAGAACAAGACCAAGACCAAGACTGTTATGGTCTTGGTCTTGGTTTGCTCATCACTAGTGCGACTAACCTTAGAATCTTATGCAATAATGTTACTTTATAATGTATTTTGTTTGATTCATATATTTCTGTACTTTTCTTTGTTTTGTTCATAATCTGAAGCGATACGTGCCAAAATGAATGTGACATTTTTTCCACCATACAAATTTTAAATTAAAAATCTTTCAAAAAACCACGAAAAAACAAAAATTTTTTTCACCTAGTAATATTTTTTTATAAAAAGAACACTTAAAAATGAATCGTACCAGTTACTAACATATACCAATTTACAAACTTTGGTATAAGCTATAAATTTTTGAAAAGACACCCTTTTCACGAAAATGACTTAAGACGCCAACTTCAACACGCTGTATTTTAACAAATAAATGGTACTAGGACCAAGTCCTCCCGGATTAGTGTTCTTGCACACCGGATCTACCAATTTGAGCGAAATCGGAGACAAAATATGTTCAGCTGTTACGCTCGGCGTGTTTTGCTTCATATATAGAATGGATTAAAAGTGACCTTTATTAAATTTAAATATACATATACAATTATCTTAATCAGCACATTTATCAGAAACTAAACACAAGCGCCTTAAAATAAAGTTCCAATAACAAACAATTTATCTTATCAAATCATCATGCATGCGTATAACATTTTATCAATCTCAAAAGTGTGCCCTCCATTATCGTACAATATTTTTTATTTTTGTTTATTGAAATGAAAACTTTATATGTGCATTAGGCCGTATCGATGAAAAAATATTGGAAAAACCGACCCATATTTGAAAGTTTACCTTGAGTGAATCTAGGAAGGAAAAAAAAAATTTTTTTTTACACAACTCTATAAACAGCCAAATTGGTATTTTTTTTTATAACTTCGGCAGGTGATGTCCGATGTTGAAAATATATATAAGAGCTTAATTAGGCCTATTTTTTCTTAAATATATTCTCAATGACATTCAATTTTATAAGGAAAAACTTTATTTAGGGGGATAAGAACCAGAGAAATTGGGTCTCACTAGACGAATATGACCTCGGAGGTTTCAAAAACTATGAGGAAAATATTTAGACCTAAATAAGCTCTAAAAAGCCATATATTATTTTTTAAAATTAGACATCAACTGCCGAAGCTATGGAAAAAATACCATTTTGGATGTTTTTAGAGTGATCGAAATAATTTTTTTTTTATTTCCTAGATTTTCTGAAGGTAAGCTTTTAAAAAAGGGGCGATTTTTCCAAAAAAAAATTTTTATATGGAGGTCAACTCGACCTTATGTACATATGTATCTACCATGCGAATTTAACTATGCATCTTTTAATGGTGGTGTCCATATCACCGGCATTTCGATTTCCTTTATTTCATTAACATCCAACAGCCATACCGAGCCATTTTCAGCCGATTCAACAACTTTAACTAAATTTTGAGCGCATACCGTTGGAGATTGACGTTTCACACGCATATAACGATCCGTCAACTTAGAACAATACTCGAACAGCATTTTGTCATCAGGTGAATCCAAAAGTGTTGTATCGGTGAAACCCGGACATATGGTAATGTAAGCAATACCGGAGTGTGCATAAAATAGAGGATTCTGTAGAATGAATAGAGATAATAGAGAGATTTCAATATGATGTAATATCGCGAAAATAATGCTTCGAACTTACGCCCAAACTGCGTGTGAAAGCAAGAACACCAGTTTTAGCTGCTGAATAAACTGAAAACATACCGCTTGGCATAAGACCAACAACAGATGAGATGTTAACAATAAGACCACCTTGGCCGCCAAGTGTTTTATCCATATATTTGATTGCGGTTAATGTACTATGAATGACACCAAGCTGTGTATGAGATACGAATATAAATTATTTAATTAAATGAATATTTTTGTATGATCCCTGTAGGACCACGGACCAAAACCAATTTCAAAAAATTTGATTTAAATAAAAATTTCACACAAAAACATCTGAGGGTTCTATCGCCGATGTGCTAAAGAGTTTGTTATACAGGGTGTAATAGATAAGATTACAAAGCTTCTGGGAGGTGATAGAGCAGGCTTAGACTAACAAAAACGTTGTTCCTCGAGGGGGGGCTAAAACTGATTTTCTCACTTATTTTAATTTTCTTGGGTCACCCTAACGCTTAAGAGAAAACTTTCTTTTAAGAAACCTTTAGCTAATTGTATGAGCTTTCTAGGAGTGTATTTGGTTAAAGGCATTAAAAAGGGTTTAAAAAGTTCTGGACCTTCAAAGTTGATATTTTCAATTTTTTTTTTGACATTGGCGGTAATTTTAGTAAGAAAAAGTCCTAGTAACATACCTTTTTATTATTTTTTTTTAGAATACTCGTTGAATTTCCTTCAATTCGGTAGTGCATTTGCAATACCCATTTTTTGATTTGAAACCAGAAAAAAATACTTTTATGTAACAACACACAAGGTGCTTACTTGCATGTTGCGCTACATATCTTTGGACTTTTGATAAAACAACCTAACTCGAAATTGGCAACTTTTCAGAAGAGCCTAAAAACTGATTAACTACTTTTCAATAATATGGCTCAATGTCGTTGATGCAGCGTTAAATCTCCTCTTTCCATACATTTTTACTAATTTTGAAGTGTCAGCTGTCAAATTATTGTTTTTTTTTGGTTCATAACACTTCACCGTACGAATGGCGATAAGTTAAAATCTTGCGTAAACTAAGGGACACCCTTATATTCCTGGAACAAGAAATCATAGAGATGTGGCGATTATACCAATGGAAGCGTATTTAAATTTTATATTTAGGACTAAAATCCTGGAGAATTGTCTTATCTCGACTTAGGTTGTTTTGTAAATGTCCACAGGTATGTTGCGGAGACATCAAACGGACTGTTCTTGAAAAGTATTTTTTTTTTTTGACCTCGAAGTAAAAAACTGGTACGACAAATGTGCTAGCGAATTAAAGAAAATTAACCGAAAATTCCAAAAAAAAATTATAAAGAGACATACCAAAATGGCAGCCAAAGTCAAAAAATAGGAAAAAAATCGAAAATAACAACTTTAAAGGTCCAGCGATATTTTTTTAAATTCATACAATTAGCTAAAAGTTTCTTTCGAAAAAATTTTCCCCAAAGCATTAGGGTGACCCAAGAAAATTGTTTTTGTAAAACCAGTCAGAAAATCAGTTTCAACCCTATAACTCCTCAGGGGTACATTTGAAACCCCTCCTCCTTAGTTACAATTTTTTGCAAGTCCAGTGGCGGATCCAGGGGGGGGGCGATGGGGCGATCGCCCCTCTCTCAAACCTAAATAATATGTAAAGATTTTGAAAACATTCTGTTATTATCTAGAAATGTAGTCAATCGGCCCCCCGTCTTGACAATGCTATATCCGCCACTGTGCAAGTCTTGGTTTCCCCTATCACCTCCCAGAAACTTCATTACCTTATCGATTACACCCTTTGCATATATTTCTAAGAATTGTGTTCCAGGTTCGAATCCCAGTGTGAGTGTAATTTTATTCAATTGGCCCATATTTGGTACAAATGACGGATTATGCATTATATTTGGACCATTTTTGCAACAAATGACCGACATTGCATTACATTTGGACCATTTTTCTTACAATTCATAATTTTAGTGAGTATATTCGAGTTTTAGGTGTAGTATATTTTGGACTACTTACCAATTTAAAAAGAGATGAGACTATTGAGAAAATTACATGGATATTACACCATAGCCTTGTCTGTGTAGAACTTTTGAGATTTTCGAGTGCAAAACTATGTACCTACTATACGTAGGCTGCTATATATATTTCTGGCCTAGGCAACACTAATGTCAATAGCTAAAATCTGGCAACACCATAATAAAGTTTTACACTTTTAGCATAAACGTACTCAGAACGTTTTGACGTACAACCATCATTTGTGTTGTTTACAGTGACTTGAAAAAATCAATTTGGCAAAAAAATTGAATTATCTCGTGAACATTTTCGAGCGATAATTTTACACAACTTTCGACGTGGATTATCACGACAAGAGTGCATCGATAAACTTAAATCTTTGCATGGCGATGAAGCACTATTCTATAGCACTGTGAAAAACTGGTTTAATGAATTCAATCGTGGCCGTCGCTCGCTCAAAGACGAATTCCGTGAAGGTCGTCCAAAAACGGCCGTTGTGCCAGAGAACATTGATGCCGTGCGTGAACAGATAATGCAAGATGGTCATGTGACATACCGTGAGATAGGAGCATCCTTGGGCATTAGTTCCACTCCAATACATTCGATTTTGCATGAATACTTAGTTGTTAAAAACGTTGTGTGTACGTTTATGCTAAAAAATGTCAAACTTTGTTATGGTGTTGCCAGATTTTAGCTATTGACATTAGTGTTGCCTAGGCCAGAAATATATATAGTAGCCCATGTATAAGCTAATCTTTTCATGAAATCAATGTAACACTATTAAGTGTCTTTGTCTTGAACATGGAGCTTTGATCTTGGTTTTGATATTGACTCTTGGTCGTGGTCTCGGTCTTGGTCTAAATAAAAAATAAATAAAAATAAAATAAATTTTAAAGATTGTTGAGTGTTCAAAATTTCTAAACCTTATTTTTTCAAAGCAGTTGGTTTTTTAAGATGCTAAATTCCGTATTGATAGATGGTTTTATGCTCGAGATAGGCGTGACACACCTATTAACTATAAATGACCAAGACCGAATAGCAGCCATGGTCTTGATGATTATCGTGACCAAGACAAAGCACAAGACTTTAGCAGTTTTGATCTTGAAATTATATCATCGTCTTGGTCTCGGTATATTACTTAAACATAAAAAGACCAAGTCTCAAGCATAAGACTAATATTTCTCATTACTACAAGGTCCAAACTCTCACAAATTTACTATTTCAACCAATAAAAAGCTAAACATATATTTTTTTCAAAAAATATTCGTATATACCCACCAAATTAATTTGTATTGTTAGATCAACGAGAAGATCATTCATCAGACCACAACCATTGACTACAACATGAAAAACTCCAACCTTCTTAAAGGCTGCTTCATACGCTTCTTCGATATTCTTTGTTTTTGTTATATCCAATGGTATAAAAGTAATGCCAGCATTTGGGTAATGCTCTTGTAGTTCTTTAAGTATTTCAGCATTCTCGTTAAGATCAAAAATAACCAAATTCTGCAAAGTGCGATATTAATGAATGAAAATTTTTTAAAATGTATAAACACTAATGCACGATTTATGCTTACCTTTATGCCCTTTTCCAGAAATTCACGCAAACATTGCTGTCCAATGCCACCGAATCCTCCAATATATATCACTGTCTTTCCATTTAGATCCATTTCGCGGTCACAATTGAATTAAATTAAAATAAAATGAAGAAAAAAAGCTCTAAAAACTTAAAATTTGATCTAGGTCGCACGTCGTTAATCAAACAACTAACACTAAATGTTTCTAATCAGTTTTCAAATGCTAAGCTTTACAAAGATTATTCTTAGTTGTTTTGTTTTTAAGCTTTGAACGCACATACGAGTAGGTTGGGTGTAAATGCTGTGCTGCATTTGTAGAGTTTATTTCGTAATTTCAGAGTTGTTTATACTTTTATACCGGTTATTATTACAATTTGTTGATAAACTTCTATATAAATATGCATATGTAGATATAATGTTTGTTCGCGGTTAGGCTATTGACATTGTTGCCAGCGTTAGATACTAAAACCATTGTACAAATACTAAGTGTATCCATAAAGTTTTCTAAGCACAAGACTGCTTACAGCATTTATTTTTGGTTTACAGTTTGTTGTACTAGTGCAAGATCATAAATTATATTGTGCTTTTAAGCTTTTGTTACTCAATAATGTTTTAGCGCGCAAATTTTTTATATACGCAGTGCTTATTATACAGGGTGGCCCAAAATGAGCGCTTTGATTTGAATTAGAACTGGAAGAATAAGTGAGTACATAGATTAGAGTGTTCGTTAAATATTTTTTTTTCGAGTTTCACACGGAGAAAAAAAATTGTACATACTACATATTACTTTTATTTATTTCTAAGTACATAATATGTGAAAATAATAGAAAATTCAGAATCAATTCACTTTTCTCGATATGATCAACTTTTGCCTTGACTATGGCCTTGAGACGGTTCCAAAACGAATCGCAAGCTGCTCGAATGTGACTTGCCGGTATTTTGGCCCACTCGCGGACAATGGCTGTCTTCAGCGCCTCAAGACTGGTGTATCTTTAAGTTCGGACTTTGCTCTCCAAAATAGCCCAGAGAGAAAAATCCATTGAATTCGCGTCTGGTGAATTCGAGAGCCATTGTGTGGCCGTAATGAAGTTCGGAACGTTGGTTTTCAGCCATTCTTGGTTCACTCGATTTTCGTGAGACGGTGCCGTGTCCTGTTGAAACGTCCATGGTCTGCCAAGGAAATGTTTATCTTCCCACGGCTTCGAAGCAGCCTCCAGAATACTTTCCCGATAATATTTCGCATTTACCTTGACGCCAGGCTCGATGAAAACGATTGGAGAGCGCCCATCTGCGGTTACAGCGGCCCAAACAATTGCCTGCGGCGGGTGCTGCCTCCTAGTGGCCAATCGATGACTCAAATTCTTGTATGAACGGTCGGTCAAGTAAACGCTATCGTTTTGACAGTTTACGAATTGCTCAATTGGAAAAATTTTCTCGTCAGAAAACACAATGTTCGGAAATTGACCACTTTCGGCCAAGCGAAGCAACTCCTTCGCTCTCTGAAGTCTAACTTGTTGCTGCTTCGGTGTGAGATCATGCGCCTTTTGGATCTTGTGAGGCTTGACCTTGAGCCCATTTTTCAGTATGCGTTGGATGCTACGGTCGAATATTTTAGTTATTTTGCCATTTGATTGGCACTTCATCGGGGATTTCGCTCAAGTCGCTTTTTCACTCTTTGAACCATTTAACGTGACGTTGCAGTCTTTTGATGACCACCTCCATGACGTTTTGCGATGCTACCAGTATTATCGTAACGAGTTACTGTTCAATAAACAAAAACTTTATTCACATTAAGGTGTTTCAGCACATGAATAATCGCTGGTTGTGATTTTTCAGCTAAATATGAAGCAATCACACTATTACGTTTGAAATCCATCCTCCCCGATCAGTTTTTTGCGTTCACTTTGGGCAAAATGCTTTTGTTCGCTTGTAAATAACACTGTCGTTTAGCAATACTGGCAGTCTAAAAATGGTTACACTTCGAGTGACAGACCCTGTACTTCATTGCTAACAAATTTTACCAGAATTTCAAGTCAAAAAAGTAAATTTTACCCTACTGTTTTAATCAATTCAGAATTTTCGAATGACCTTACATTTTAGTAATTTTTTGAGAAAAAAAAAAAAAAAAACGAACTGACTGCACTAATGCCCAACCGCAGCTCTCAGCGTTCTTTTGCATCTACTTCCTCGAACCTCATTTATTAAAGCCACTGCCTCATGTAGTGCGATTAGGCTCAGAGAAGTCGGTTGTTGGATGCATAAGACGTATGGTCATAGCTCCATCCTTGATACACTATCAGTTGAACTTTCTAACTCCCTTACAGATTACATCTGTCCCCTAACTAAATTTCGAGAAAAACTTTGGTGTATGGTTTCCAGAAAGAAACCTATGAGAAGACAGTACGCCTAGCCTAAATTTTGCAACCACCATATACCCTGATGGGTCGAAAATGGGCTGTGGCGTGGGTGCGGGTGTATTTTCAAAAGACCTCAATATAACTCAATCTTTTAGCTTACCTAACTCAGCTAGCGTCTTTTAGGCGGAAGTTTACGCCATTCTCAATGCCTGCAGGCTAGTAGAGGCCACTAATCTCAGGCTTAGACAAGTGGTGATCTTCTCTGACAGTCAGGCCGCTATCAAGGCGCTGAACTTAGTAACAATAAAATCAAAACTGGTTGAGCAATGCAGAAAAAATTTAATCGAACTAGGGCTTCAATCTGAACTTACTCTCGTTTGGGTTCCAGGTCATAGGAACAATAAAGGTAACTCAAAAAGCTGATGAACTAGCTAGACATGGCTTCTCTCAAGCGGGACACATTCTGAGTGTCCCACGGTTAAGCCACTGCATCGATTTTTATGAAATTTGGTATGGAGATAGGGTTAACACATAGGAACGACAATATGACCTTTAAGTTTTTAAGTGGGCGGTGCTACGACCCTAAAGAGAAAATTCACAGACATGATAACATGAAAACTTGTTTGGTTAAGTTAACAGCTGGGTGGTTTTTTTTTTAAGTCAAATCGAAATGGTCAAATTTTGGCCACGAGGCAAACTCTAGTAAATTAAAATGTTTCAATTCATAAGCAACTCAAGTATTTTTAAAGTTTTTATTCAGTTTACTCATATAACATGTTAAATAGTTCAAAGGAAGAGTTATAACAAATTCAAACGGCAACTGGCAGGTAGGCGCGTTGTGGAATCGTTGCAATTTGATAGCGCAACGCAACGTCAGGAACAACAATTGGTTGATACCTCAAAGGCGGACTTAAAATCGGTTGTGCACGAAGTACACTTTGTTGAGTTATTTGAGTACTCTGACGATCGCGTAACAATTGATGACGTTGTTTCTCCTGTTCGAACAATTTGAAAAATTCCTTTTTAGCAGCGGCAACTTCAGCAGTATCTTCAACTGGACGTGGTAACAGTTCCATAGCTGAAGTAGGTAAGTTGTAAAGAATTGCGGCGGAGTCTGCACGTGTTGGCAATGATGCGCTGCTCAAGCGTAGTTTCGCCTCTTTGTGAGCAGCTAAATGTTGTATGCGTGCTGCAGCCACTTCGGGAGTTTCAGTGACTGCTGCTGATGAGAACTCTGCTGGACGTGGTAAATTTGTGGCCGATACACGAAAACCGCCAGCATCAGCTACATAATCAACAGTTTGAATTTTGCTATCAGCATCACGATAGCTATAGGAACCGCGTGTAACGCCATCTGCAGTGCGATATTCCTGCTTGCTGGACAACGGTTCACTATAGCCGTAGGAGTATTGACCCAGGGCATCTTGTGTATGATATTGTTCGAGTATTGGCGTTACAGCGGAACTGCTAAATTTGCTAAGAATTTGTGGACCAAAACGTAACTCTGGTGCAGGATAATAATAGCCGGTGGAAGCAAATGCTGATGACGCTAATAAGCAGCTCAAACAAATGAAGAGTAACATCTTTGAATAAATTGTGATTAAAATTTTATATTTTTTCGAATTTGTCTACAGGCGCTGCTAGTGACTTGGACTAGTACTCGCACTAAAGAATTCTGTTGTTAATTTACAAAATTGTTCTTCCTTTTATATACAAATTGTAAAATGCAGAATCGAAATTTTTGGCAATTTTTTTTTATTTATCTGTGCACATTGCAATAATCATAAAATTGGAATCGTCCTCAGGAAGGCCGTCAAGTTCATTGTGTCGTATGTACTTTCATATCATTGATATTTCCTATGCGTTCGTATTGTATCATCGTATTGTTCCTTCCTTTTCCATGTCAATGGCTATTAATTCGGATGGTAAGCCTGCCAACATTAACACATGATTCTTGCCGTTGGATCGGATCAATTTCGCATTACAACATGTTTAACATAAATTTCTTGAATATCAGCGCAATCGTTGTTGTAAGTATTTTCTTGTTTTGCCTCCTGTCGGATCGGATCTAAAGTAAACGGTGGTTTTACTTCCTTGGCGTAGTATGTAGTAGATATCATTACGCGCAGAGGCAACATGTAAGAACTCAATTCGTTGCATCTCATTGAGGGCTGTTCCAATGTTGATAATAACGTGAATTATTACCGATTTTATTGGCTGCGAACTTGGTTACATTATGCTTGAGATACATAAATTAAGTCGTATTCAACGGATTCAATTTGTCAGAATTTAATTTGTATTTAAGTTTCGTTAAGAAGGATGTAATAAATAAATCAAAAAAGGTAACGTAATGTCAGATAATATTGTATATTTACAACATTTATTTCTTACATACATATTTCGTATAGATATTAACCATAGTAGGCTGTTTGTCTGCTGTATTACACAAATATTACTTAATTGCATTATGCAATTTTCAGTAAGATAAGTAAAATAACTACCACATAGAGGTTTCAATTACAACCAAAAGAACATAGCAACCTGCAATTGAAGAGAACAAATGCAATCATTAAGATACATAGATAGATATTCATAACTTGCATTAGCGGTTTTTGTAACTTTAGATCCCGAGTAGGTTTGTGCATCGTTTGATAATATAAAAAAAAACTAATGACGGTGTTACCTTTGGCTTGACCAAAAAATAAATACCCTATACTGTAGTATTTTTAAAATTTTGCTTGTTCGGAAGCTGCCACACCCTCTTGTCCGAATTCACATAGTTTTTGCTTAGATCTTGTACAAACAATTTGAATATCTGTGCGAAATTTGGTTTCATTACCTTAAATAACGCTTGCACTATAGTATAACCTGGTGTAAACCATTTCAAAACGATCAAGATTTTTTTGATGGCACTCGATTTGGCTATAAATTGGCATAAGCAATAGTTAATACTGAAAAAAAAAAAAAAAATAAATAGAGTCCCAAAATACGTTTAATGAAATTTGGTACACTGCCTCCGCCTCAATCCTGCGGGATAACTTCAACGGCGGAGGCAGTGTACCAAATTTCATTGAATTACCTTGCTTAGTTTTCCCAAAAAATGTATTTCCACGCACACCCAGCCAGACTGACGGACATGGCTATATCGACTCAGGAGGTGACCCTGATCAAGAATTTATATACTTTTCCATACCTGCCCAGCCTCCTTTTCTGTGTTACAAACGGAAGGACAAAGTGAAGGGTATAAAAATCGGGTGACAACACCGATAGTTTTGTACAATTTTAAAAGTTTATCTGAGCGTATCTGAATCTAAAAATTTCAATTTAATCAAAAAAAGTAAGAAATATATAAGATTTAAAAAATAACCAGGTAGCACCCTTAAAATTTATGTTGAATTTTTGAAAAGCTTAGTTAAGTGTTATAAGACTAAATTTTAAATTTTTATTTATAAGGAATGGTTCAAGCAAAATGAACAAAACAAAACCAGGTGGAGAATTACTATGCGGAGAATGACAGAATGTTGTAAAAACACAATGAAAATAGCAATTTTTTAAAAAAAGCTAAAACTGATGGAAAGCCCTTCTTATTATTTATTGATATAATTATATAAAGATAAAATAATGTGTATAGAAGAAATTTACGCGGAGAATGACACACACTTGCGTTCGTTAGAAAATTTTTTAACTTTAAAGAAAAAACGCACGATAACTCACTATCGAAAAATCAGAACTGACTGAGCATTGAATCTGTTCTCTCTCTCTTCACTTTCAGTTCTCTTCTTATTCAATATTTAAAAATTGTGCAGTTAGAGTAAGAACTAGTAAGGGTGGTACCGTTGGCCTGGCCAAAAACTAAATACCCTACACTGCATTTCAAGTATATTATTAGGAGAGTATAAGAACAAATTGCTTGTATGGGAAGTGCCACGCCCTCACCTCCGAGCTTACCTTGATTTTGCGTAGAGCTTGCATTTACTGTTCTGAAAGTTTGAGTAAAATTCGGTTATCTTTCTGTATAGCATTTTGAAACTTTCGCTTATATGGGAGGTGCCACTCACTATCGAAAAACCAAAACTGACTGAGCATTGAATCTGCTCTCTCTCTCTTCACTTTCAGTTCTCTTCTTATTCAATATTTAAAAATTGTGCAGTTAGAGTAAGAACTAGTAAGGGTGGTATCTTTGGCCTGGCCAAAAACTAAATACCCTACACTGCATTTCAAGTATATTATTAGGAGAGTATAAGAACAAATTGCTTGTATGGGAAGTGCCACGCCCTCACCTCCGAGCTTACCTTGATTTTGCGTAGAGCTTGCATTTACTGTTCTGAAAGTTTGAGTAAAATTCGGTTATCTTTCAGTATAGCATTTTGAAACTTTCGCTTATATGGGAGGTGCCACGCCCTCTAATCCTACTTCGCCTACTTTAAGCTCAGAGTTTACAATTAATGTTCTTCGTGTTTGAGTAAAATTTGGTTGGATTATCTCAAAAAACACTTTCATTATATAATTTTGAAACATTTGCTTATATGGGAGGTGCCACGCCCTCTTGTCTGAGTTTACCTAAATCTTGCGTATAGCTTGCATTTATAGATTCGAGTGATAGAGTGTAATTTGGTTGGGTTATCTCAAAAAACGTTTTCCGTATAACATTTTGAAACTTTTGCTTATGTGGGAGGTGCCACGCCCTCTAATCCGAATTTGCCTAGTTTTTGCTCAGAGCTTATACTTACTTTCCTTAGTATTTATGTGTATTTTGCTTCTGTTATTGCAAATAATGCTCTTATTATTGCATTTTGAATATATTTTTTGTATGGGCGGTAGGCGTGTCCGTTGACCGATTTCGCTCATTTTCAATCCCCCTAGCTAACTTTTACGACAGAGGCAGAATACCAAATTTCATTGAGTTATGTTGCTCAGTTTTCCCAAAAAATGTATTTCCACACACACCCAGCCAGCCAGCCACTCAGCCAGCCAGACAGACGGACATGGCTATATCGACTCAGGAGGTGACGCTGATCAAGAATATTTATACTTTTCTGTATCTGCCACGCCTCCTTCTCTGCGTTACAAACGGAAGGACAAAGTGAATATACCCTGGGTGTAGGGTATAAAAACTGTGCGGAGATAATCTTAAATGAGGGACCAGCTTCTACATATGTAAATTCAATATAAAAAGTATTTTTTCCAAGAGTCATAGCCTGTTTCCACCCGAGATTCATGAAGTTATTTAGCCGTGACTCACCTCATTAATCATATATTAAACGTCAAGGTTATCTGAAAACAGTCGTAAATCTCACAGAAAAACAGGAACTGAAATACATTTACAAGCAATGTCGTATAAGTTTTTTTAGAAAATAACGTAATATGCAAAACAAGCAAATTAAGTGCAATAAGAAGCGATTAAGGACAGGACGGAGAATGACTTTTTATCATTTTATGTTACAATTTCATAGCAAAATATTTAGAATTATTTTTTTTTTTCTAAGCTATTCGTGTAGAAGCTCTCGTTAAGTACCTGTATTTAATAGTTAAAATATCAAATTTTAAATTCAAACATGGTTTTGATCCCAGGAACATTGAAGGGTATATTTTTTGAAGAATCACCCATAAGTACTAAGTATGGCTTAAGTGGAAATTTTTTGTTTTTGACTTTTGATTTTATATCTTTTATCATAATGTCTTTAACTTGATCTTATTTAATGAAATGAAACACTTAGATTGCGCTGTGTCGCCATTACATGAAATTCAATATCCTAATTATGGTCTGCTGGGCATCCGACAAGAAGTCCAAACATATGAAAATATGAATGTTAACAGTATTTCGACGTTAAATAGTAAAAGGTAAAAAGACGTATAGATAATGCACATTCAAAGCCACGTATTAAAGTATTCGAGGTCAGTAATTATTGCACATGATGATGAGAGATCTAGTTGCAGTATGGAAAACTTTTGCAAAAGACTGAACTCAAACATCGTTAGAATCATCGTCGTATGTAGTATTTGGTATAAAAACACAAACCTAAAGATAACTGGACAACAGTCAATTCAGATACTTTGACAATAAAAATCACAAAAATCACTAACTACAAACTAAGAATATTAACTACTGAATTTATAAAATGAGAATCTTACTTGGCTTGGCCCTTATAGGCCTTACCTGTGCTTCTACTTTACATTACACTCCATTAACATTAGCAGCAACACAACAACTGAGAGATCAATTGCCCGCAACAAGAGAATACCTTAATCAGGATAATCGAGGGTTCTATTCATACGGTTACAGCGGTGATAGCTCAGCTAAAGCAGAATACAAATCAATTGATGGTTCTTCTATTGGCTTTTATTCCTATGTTGATGCCAATGGAAAATTGCAAACAGTTGAATATGTGGCCAGTAGGCAAAATGGTTTTCAAGCAGCCGCTACAAATTTGCCACAAGCACCAGTCGATAATCGTGTTGGGCCAAAACCAGTAAAGGATACACCTGAAGTTGAGGAGGCGAAAAGAGCACACCTTGAGGCCTATCGCGTGGCAGAACTGAGAGCGAATCTAGCGAATGCAGATCAGAACAATGGTGATAATGATAGTGATTCCAGTGCAGAGTTGAATTCAAATGAAAATAATGCTGGCGTAGAAAATGACGAACGCAACAGCAGCAGCAGCGATGATAAAAACGGAGAAAATCAAAATAATGAAGAAAATAATTTAAGTGCACAAAATGCTCAACTTCTTAATAATTTAAATATTGTATATGCGGAAAATTTAGCACAATCACGTTTGAGCAACTCCATAGACTTAAATCTTCTCTATGCGAATGGCAGAGAACTGAGTTATTTGGAACAACCACTTGCCACACAATATGCTGCATTGCATCCAACAACTTATGAAACCGTACAATTGCCCACACAGTCATATTACTCAGTATTAACACCGAGCTCATCAACACGTGTCATTACGACGCTGCCACGGCTAAGGAGCGGTACAGCTGCAATATATGGTGATAGCTTACCGCTTGCTCTAGGTACAGCATACTTGTCACATGGTACATATGCCAAAAAATAATTCATATGAAAAGATGATTTTGTGATACTGATAACAGCTTGGATCCCGCGCATTCCTTTTGTGTTACATTAACAGAAATCGATTTTTTTTTAGCTTAATAAATGCATTTTAAAAAAATAGTTTTGGTCTATGTCTATAGTATACTTGAAGTCAGGGCGTCGCCAATCCCGCCAATTTTTTCATAAAAAGTTTTTTCCTTCGTCTACAAGCAAAGTTAGACTTAATACTACTTGAATTATTTTGTTGTTGCTCGCTAACGGACATATTTGCAAAGAAATTAACCCTTTTTTTACCTCATTGACTAGTTAGTCCCTTTATATCCATACTTCCATACTTACTTACTTGTATGTATTCTCCTTTAACTCTTAGTAGGAGCATAGGTCCAATATGAAACATCTCCATTCGTCGCGATCCCTTGCGATGACTTTGATCTCTTGCCACGACTTTCCCGATTATTGCATTTTCTTTTCCAAAACGAAAAATATCTAGATATACTAGAGGAAAAAATCTATGGTGGACTATCAACTAGCCTTTGTGGATAGTTTTCTGGTAAACCCGAAAGTCAGCCAAAGGCTTCTTAGTCAAAACGCATAATAGAGGAAAACCATCTTTGACAAACTATCAAATAGTTTTAACTGATAGTTTTCTGTAAAACCCGAATGTTCGCGAAGGTAAGCTCAAAATTTGGCACTGAGTATATCTCAGGCATGGGAAGGTTTTTGTGCTGTACACGAACGATTCCGAAGGTCATGCGAAGGCCTCGTAGTCAAAACGAAGAATACCTAGGTACACTATAGGAAATAAGTTCAATGGAAGTAAACGCGGAAAAATTATATGTCTATTTTAATAGGACTAAGAGCCTGGATACACGAGAGACTAAATTGTTGGGCGATAGTACTATTTGCAGGCAAGCGGAGAGACCGCTTTCCAGGCTCTAACTGTATAAAGACTTTAGTGTCAGTTATACAGTTTATAAAGAGGAAGCTCAGGGCTATTCAATACCGCTGTCAAAAGTGAACTAGACTACTTCAAGGATGCACTCCATATGTTTGAAAATAGCGTTTTCTGCACTTTAAATCAAGGATAACTCAGACCTTAGACGTGATAGAGCAAGTCGGAGGTCATATTCGGATTCAGCAAGCAAAAATCTTTAAAAATCACCTACTCTGACATTCTACTATTTTTCATCGCAGGACTGTGTAGTTTATTCCTAGTCTTTAAGGAGTCTCAAATCTTAAGTAAGATTAAAATACTTTGGACCTATCAAAGTTAAGACACAGCACGTTTGGATTTTCAGAAATAAGATTAAACGGTTAAGGTTTTCGGTGATACCACTGGATCTAGAAGGCGTTGGGCTTTGTTTTTTATTTACTTTAAGGAAATAACAATTTCATTTAAACTTTTTAAATAACACAAATTTGATATTGGATTTTTCAGAACATTTTATTCTATTAAGTATTTTGATTTTAACAATTTAGGTACATGAGGCATGATGAAGTATTTACTTGTTATTCAAATGGTCTGTCTATTCAAAAGCAGAATTTCAATTTGTTTGGTTCACCTTTCCAGTTGTGATATGTCAATCAATCAATAAAAATAGTTTGATGCCAAGAAACGTGAATTCAATGGATAACTATATCTGTAGGCACTGGGAATTACAGCTGCTGAACGATACGCTACTGGCAATGTGGTACGATAAACAGCAGCGGGAATTATTTCGCGTTCAGCTAATGCTTCATTGCGGCGTGTTTCATGTTCCAGACGTTTTAAGTGTTCAACCTTAGCAGCGGCCACCTCAACGGTATCCTGAACGGGGATAGGCAATTCCACAGTGCGATCGGCTGTGTCCACTGTAATGGTATCGGATTCAGATTTTGCCAAACGCAACCTAGCCTCCTGATGAGCTGCCAAGTGAGCCTCACGGGCCGCTGCAACATCGGCGGTATCGGCAACGGGAGTTGGCGCCGCTTGCGGACGAAATTCCGGTATCGGTACAGCACGTGGTAAATTGGTGGCAGCAACACGAAAACCACCGGCATCGGCTGTATAATCGACAGTTTGTAATTTACCCTCAGCATCGCGATAGCTATAGGAGCCACGTGTGATGCCATCTAAAGAACGTACTTCCTGCTTTGTGGAGTGTGGTTCACTATAACCGTAGGCATATTGACCGAATTCATCTTGTGTATGATATTGCTGTTGTACAGGAGTTACCAGCGAAGAGCTGTGAGTACCGTACACATATGGATAGGCACGTAATTCGGGTGAGTTATAAAATGCAATGCTGCTAGCGGAGGCAATTGCTAACAAGGTCGAGAATGCAATGAATAGTTTCATGATGAAGTTGATGACTATGTTGTTGTTTTTGTTATTGCTGTTGAATAAAGCGCTATTAGTTGATACGTACTAGTACTCGCTCTAAAGAACTCTGATGCTTTTGCTTAATGTTCTTGATCCTTTTATACTTGATTCTAAACTGGCAAGGGCCAGACTACTTACTGTCAGAATACTAAATGTACATATGTAAATGTTGGACAGAACATTTGGAATTTGTGCTATAAAAACAACTAGACTTACATGTGCATATATGTAGGCATGTATGTGGTCGAAGATTGAAGTGATACAATGAGCGAACAAAAAATGTGTTGGATGTCCATGTTTTGCCACATCGAAATAAGAGATCGCTACATGGGTAAACTACATTACGAGTTACAATTCAATTGTGACCTACACCAACACTTTTATGTTAAAGCCATGCTAAGACTTGTTTGGCGCTTAACGCATTTGTTCCTTAACTCTTATTATCCCTAGATCTGGACCAGTTAAATGATTTTACGTACATATATACAATGCAGCTTAATTTATGCAGATGTCCGTTTTTATGGCGCAATCTAGTGTAGTAAAATTTAAATAAAATAATTGGAAACTAAAAAGTTAACGAGAGAAAATGATCAGAAGTCATCAAAAAACAACCAAAAAGTCTGAGAATACAAAACAGTTCTAAAGCAGAGCATTAAAAAGCATCGATCAAAGTCTGAATATTCAAAAATCGAAATAAGTCAATAAGTAACGAAAACCAAATAAGTAGTGTCATATACATTTTGTGCCATTATAATCGGTTATTATTTTTTCAACTTAATGTTATCAATTTCACATCCTTAAATATACTTTTCGTGAACACAGAGCCCAGTTTTATTTATATCTAACAAAATCCAGCCAATACAATACTTTTGTCTCGTTGTCCAACTTTCAAAATTAACGGGTCAAATAGTTCCGTTGGTTTTGCGGATTTCGAAAAATTACAAAAGTAAAAAATTTTCAGAATAGCCCCAGAAATCTTAAATTTTTCAGTGTTCTACCGATTTTTATACACCCTGTATAAATAGGCGAACGAAATTGGATCAGTCCCTGTTGATATGTATACCTTAATCACAGCATATTCGCTTGTTGGAGAAGTTGTGAGGAGGAGTATTGCACAAAATATTAGTTTTTTTAAAAATGGGTGGTGCCACGCCCCTTAATGGAAAATACGCTTTCACAACTAATTTTTATGAAATTTGGTGTGGAGATATGGTCAGCTTTGCTGCGCCCCTGAGGAGGAAATGCTAAGACATGGTTACTGATGAGAATTTGTTTGCTTAATTCAACAGTTGGGTGGTCTTCTTAAAGTCAAATCGAAATGGTCGAATTTCGGCCACAAGGCAAACTCTAGTTATATAAAAAAGAAAAACGCAACGAGGTTAGGTTAGGTTAGGTTAGGTTAGGTTAGGTTAGGTTAGGTTAGGTTAGGTTAGGTTAGGTTAGGTTAGGTTAGGTTAGGTTAGGTTAGGTTAGGTTAGGTTAGGTTAGGTTAGGTTAGGTTAGGTTAGGTTAGGTTAGGTTAGGTTAGGTTAGGTTAGGTTAGGTTAGGTTAGGTTAGGTTAGGTTAGGTTAGGTTAGGTTAGGTTAGGTTAGGTTAGGTTAGGTTAGGTTAGGTTAGGTTAGGTTAGGTTAGGTTAGGTTAGGTTAGGTTAGGTTAGGTTAGGTTAGGTTAGGTTAGGTTAGGTTAGGTTAGGTTAGGTTAGGTTAGGTTAGGTTAGGTTAGGTTAGGTTAGGTTAGGTTAGGTTAGGTTAGGTTAGGTTAGGTTAGGTTAGGTTAGGCTAGGTTAGGTTAGGTTGCGTTAGGTTTCATAAGGTTATTATATAAAAGATTATTGACTGCTAAAGTAGGCTATGGATAAACGTCCTTATTGTATTTCTCGTTGTATTTAATTTCATTACACTAACATAAATGACCGTTACGAGTATCATGCGGAAATCCCTTTCACTGTTGCCGTTGATAAATTGTTGCAGGTCATTAAAGCAGGAGCGTTTTACAGTCTCTTCATTCTTTAGTTTTACCATAACAGTTTGTCTACTCGTATGTTAATAACTGCGCATGCGTGCAGTCGCCTTCTTCGTCTTAAGTGAAACCCAAATACGATGTCCAAAAATAAAATATTTTAATGAATTAAAGAAGAAACAGAAAAAAAAGAAACAGAAAATTGCAAAATTCAAGGTAAGTGAAGGCCAAGGGCCACATTTGCGATGGATCTCAAAAGTCAGTCGACGAAAAGAAGAAAAAATATGTTTTTTTTTTGTACCAATTTGGTCATTTATTTTTACTTGCAACAGAGACTTGGTTTACCGTAAATGAAGTTACGATTAGTTGAGTTTGAGATGGAGTTGTACATAGGGACGTGTACTTGTACCCTGCTAAATGTGATGTCAAGTACGCTCACATTTCTGGTTCGTAAGCAAGTCATTTGTGCGCCGCACCATGTACTGTACTGAGTTTTGATCTTGGACTTGCTCTTGATCTCGCTCGAAGCTTGCAGCACAGCTTGAATGGTGGACAAATTTACGCTAAACAAAATTAAGCCAAAAATAACAACCTTGATGTTTGGTATAAAGTTTAGTTGGATTGGATCGAGTGTCTGTCTGTTTTTCTCTTACAAGTCTGTCTGATCTGCATCTGCACAATCGGCATTCAAGTCTAAGTGCATTCGAGTGTTCTGCCAGCGTGTGTAGTGCCTTCTTGCCTTATGTTGTTCTGTGGCTTGTGTTAAGGCAGAAATTCTTTTGGGTTTATTGATGAGTTTTTTTGTTGTTTGTATAATTTCGCATTCATTACCAGGTAGCTTAAGTGTAAAAGGTCTCTTTTTTGCCAGTGCTAGTAAGTTACGACTTACGAGTGTGCCCCTCTTAATGATGTACGTGTTTCCTTAGGATGTTTGGTCAATAAATTTTGCAGTAGCTTAGATTAAGTGGATTAAATGCAAAAAAATAATGTGGAAGTAAGATCTTTTGTGATGATGCGGATTTTTTGCGTAAAGTTAATTTATTTTATTTTCATTTGGATACGAAAAGGTGTGGATAGCTATGTTAAGACACCTTTTCTTAAGTTAAACCAGATAAAGTTGTCTAGTTTGAGTTTTATAGCCCTACTTTCAGCTTATTAGCCTGATGATAAACATTTGTTTTTAGTGTTCATAACTCAGTAGAAATGATGTGTGTGTTGCATGATTTGTTTTTCATTTCCAGAGGTTTTGAATTGCCATAAATTAACTTTTTTTTTATAATAATAAGTACCTGGAGACCGATCCTTGCTTGGTAGATTTTATGATTTGTTTATTTTGAGTTGATATAACATGTGATGTATTTCATGTATTTTCACGTAATTTAAAAATATGGGAATGGAATCCGAAGAAATAGAAATATATCAAAACTCCAAAAATCATCGAAAAATAGTAAATAAAAGCTTTACAAAACCAAAAGGGATGAAAAGTATCAAGAATACTAGCTTCTTTTCACACAATCAATGTTATTGATGATGATTACCTGTGTAACTAATTCCATGGAACTATCACTTACAGTTTGTGATATGGAACGTTTAACGTTCTTAACTTGTGTGGGAGATGCCACGCTCCTCAGCAATATTTCGCTCTTTTGCAGTTCAGAGGTGCCTAATAGCAAGTAGGCTGCCCACTGATAATCTCAGAAAGTTTGCTTTACTTGTTTTCTTTTTATAGCGTACAATATTTTTGTGGGCGGTGCCACGCCCTTCAACGAGTTTTTCCAATATAACGGCATATTTCATATAAATTTTTGTTTCCAGTGGTAATATCTCCTAAATTTTCATCAAAATTGTTGGAATCGTTTTCGAGTAATATTGAATCTACATTTTCAAAGATTAAAAAGTGGGCGTGGCGCTTCTTTTCGCCTGTTACAAAGCATTGATAAGCAGCGCCGCATAAAAACTATTCCTGAGGAAAACTTTAATATTTCGGTGAAGTAGGGGTTTAGTGACTAAGCTTAATAAGGTTTTACATATGACTTAAAAAAATAGAGGGTTATCGTGAATAATAATCCCGGGCATTCTCTATTGCAGTCTGAGAAAATTCTCCGCGTATATTTTTTTACGATAACCAACATAATGATTTCGAGGGGTAATTCAACCACACAAACTTCTCCCTGCGCACGCTCACGTTAATAGGCCGTAGCATAGATTTATTTTGCCTGAAGCAATAAAACTTTATGATTTTGTCACTTTGACTGTAATTGTTTCATTTATGCAACTTGTGAATAGTGGGGTACTGATTTTTTGATGAATGAAAAATTTGGGAGAGTCCCCACGAAAATTAGGGCATACCTACGTGCAAATGCAAATAAACACATGGAATGGGAGAGCACCAGTTTATATGGAACTTTATTTGAGTATAATTCTGAAAAAGCTCTTCTGAAAAAAAGCTTTTATTCTTTCAGACTCAATCTTTTCCTCACAATGTTGAGTGATTTGAATTTGATTCTTTCAGACTCAATCTTTTCCTCAAAATGTTGAGTGATTTGAATAGAAATTCTTGTTTCTGATAAGGTGTTTTTAGAGAGAGCGAGTAAACTGTAATTAGCGCTCACAGGTTGAATTTATTCATGTAGTTCTGACTCTAAATACATTTTTGTTGATTATTTGGTTACCAAATTGTTGCTGTTTCAATGAAGCTTTTTTTCTAATACCTTTGTTTGAAATTGATATGGGGATTCCGCGGCAACTGATGTCATCGCACAAACAAAAGCTGAAGGGTACTTATAAAATTAACAAAATATTTATTATTTTTGTTAAGATTATAATATCTGAAGTTTCACAGGGAAAGGAAACTTATTTTCTAAAAATCATATTCCGGGTTTTAATTTTGTAAAAATGTATATTTTTTTTTTGTATAAAAAGAAACTGCGATCAACAGAACATTATTAAATTTAATTGAGTTTAAAATTTTAAAATGAAAAACACAATTTTGTCGATATTTACTTCAAAGTTTGGCAAGTTTTAAGCCTGTCTGTCTGGCTGGCTATGTGTGGAAATATTTTTCAGGGAAAACTAAGCAAAATAATTCAATGAAATTTAGTACATTGGCTTTGTCGTAAAAGTTAGGTCGTGGGATTGAAAGTGAGCAAAATCGGTCAACGAACACGCCTACCGCCCATACAAAAAATATATTCAAAATGCAACTTTTGGAGTACTTTTCACTACAATGCAAACAAAATACACATAAATACTACGAATTGTAAGCGCAGACTCTGACAAAAAACTATACGCTATACTGAAAGCGTTTTTTGAGATAGTCGAACCAAATTTTACTCAGACACTAAGAACTATAATTCCAAGCTCTGAGCAAAAACTGGGTGAAATCGGACAAGATGGCGTGTCACCTCCCATACAAGGAAAAGTTTCAAAATACTGCAGTGTAGGGTATTTAATGTTTGAGCAGGCCAAAGGTTACACCCTTACTAGTTTTTATTTAAGGGGCGTGGAATTTCCCATTTTCCCAGTAAATATTATTAGCCCGGCACTCTGTACACATTTATCAAATTTCGATCATGTGCGTTAAATATTTTCAGAGATATGATAAAGTAATTTTTGTAGTGGCGTGCTGCCGTCATTTTACCTTTTACACATTATTTGACTTGGTGCTTTGTACATATGTACCAAATCTCATTCATGTGCGTTAAATAGTTTCAGAGATATGGTGTTTACACGGTTTACTTCTCCGTGGAAATACCCATATTTATTTTTTATGGAATTTTTTATGTAAATTAACTTAACTTAACTTAACTTAACTTAACTTAACTTAACTTAACTTAACTTAACTTAACTTAACTTAACTTAACTTAACTTAACTTAACTTAACTTAACTTAACTTAACTTAACTTAACTTAACTTAACTTAACTTAACTTAACTTAACTTAACTTAACTTAACTTAACTTAACTTAACTTAACTTAACTTAACTTAACTTAACTTAACTTAACTTAACTTAACTTAACTTAACTTAACTTAACTTAACTTAACTTAACTTAACTTAACTTAACTTAACTTAACTTAACTTAACTTAACTTAACTTAACTTAACTTAACTTAACTTAACTTAACTTAACTTAACTTAACTTAACTTAACTTAACTTAACTTAACTTAACTTAACTTAACTTAACTTAACTTAACTGAACTGAACTGAACTGAACTGAACTGAACTGAACTGAACTGAACTGAACTGAACTGAACTGAACTGAACTGAACTGAACTGAACTGTTTTGAACTGAACTGAACTGAACTGAACTGAACTTAACTTAGCTTAACTTAACTTAACTTAACTTAACTTAACTTAACTTAACTTAACTTAACTGAACTGAACTGAACTGAACTGAACTGAACTGAACTGAACTGAACTGAACTGAACTGAACTGAACTGAACTGAACTGAACTGAACCAAATTGAACTGAATTAAACTGAACTGAATTGAACGGAACGGAACTGAACTGAACTGAACTGAACTAAACTGAACTGAACTAAACTGAACCAAACTGAACTAAACAGAACTGAATTGAACGGAACTGAACCAAACTGAACTGAACTGATCTAAACTGAACTGAACCATACTTAAATGAGATAAATTTGTAAGTGCAACACTGGTACTAAATTTTAAAATAAATTATGAAATATTAAATAAAAACAACGGAACAAACAAAGCAATAAATAAAAAATTATAATAACTTTGTTCATGCACTAACGAAAAACCAAAATTTATTTAAAAAATATACATACATACATATATAGTATGTATGTACATTAGAATCATACTATGTATTATCATAACGCTAAAATCGCGTCACTCTTTTTTATCGCTCTTTCTGAACAAGAAATTGACTCAAAACATTTCCGAGTGGAATTTTATTTCGCTCAGCTTTTTCACATTTTGTGTTTTTTTATGTTTCACAGTCGCGTTCGGTCAGTATATTTGTCCAGTAGAATTAGACGAAAGACACGTTAAGCTAAAATAAAAAATATCAAAAAATAATTTTTAACTAAATAATAAATTAAAAATATTCTAAAAAGTGAAACATAAAGTAAGTGAAAAAATGTAGAAAGTTTTTGTACAAACATAAATATATTTTGATGTCTACACACATATAAATAGATACTAAGCCACAAAATAAGCGATGATTTTCTTTTAGTGAAGTTAGAAAAAGAAGCCCTAAAAACCAAAACTCTACGCAAATCATAAAAATAAATTTCAAAAAGTTTTTATTTTAAACTTTAACTAACAATTTTATTAAGTTGCAATTGAATTGAATTTTCTTTCAAATTGCAGCATCCTTAGTAAAGCCATATCTCTATTAATTTTTTCTGGTCTGAAAATAGCAACAAATTTATCATCAAACTTCATCATCACTTTCTGATATGAACATCAAACATGCGCAATGCAATTGACGTCTCTTAAGGGTATGATGTCATCTACTGTATTTTGACCTGACCCCACTTTTTCTGTATTGAATTCCTTAAGTTTTTGTTTTCAAACAAAATGGAAAGTGCTGAAGCTTCTACACTTCACTACCCCGTCTATTTATTTACAGTTTACTTAACTGTTAGGGGTAGGTTGTGTTTTTGAGTCATCAACATTATGATGATTATTTTTATCTTAAAAGAAAGTGATTTTTAAGAGGATGCATTTTTTCATGATGTAATTTTTAAAATAATATTGAAATCAACTGCATTGGAAATTTGTTGTTCAACATTCTTTCTATTTACACTTGTAGTTACTGTTATAAGCATTTCCCATAGAGTTCAAAATACATACATAGATGTTTTTTGTGAAAAGTTTATCAATAACGGGTATGTGCTATAGCACATGACATTTATATTCTGATGAATCATAGCGGTCTAACAAAATTGTTCTTCTGGCTCGAACGGTCATAAGCGAGGACTTCAAAACTCTCAAACACTTTTATATTAATACAATTCATTTATGTACAGTGATCAACTTTATGACAGCATCGATCGGTCGGTCGGATTTCCTACAATCCTGACTATCTCGAATTCAGTGGTTTCCTGCAAACTTTATTTGATAACACAGGCCCACAAAAAAAAAAAGTACCTTGCGCGAAAGATCAGACCACCTGAACTTTGTGTTTTCGGGGTCGCTAAATCCGAATATGGTGCCAGAATAGCGTAGTTGGTGCGCGTTTTTTCAGAAATCAACAATAATGCTGAAAATTACTGATTTTTGCTGGTTTCTGAAAAAACGCGAACCAACTTCGCTAATCTGGCACCATATTCGGATTCAGCGACCCCGAAAACATAAAGTTCAAGTGGTCTGATCTTTCGCGCAGGGCACTTTTTTTTTTTTTTTGTCTGTGCACAGAACCAAAAAAATTCGCTGCGCGAACGATCAAACCTCCTGAACTTTATGTTTTCGGGGTCGCTGAATCCGAATATGCTGCCAGAACAGCTGACTTGGTTCGCGTTTTCTCAGAAATAATGCTGAAAAAAATCTTAAATTTTCAGCGTAATTGCTGATTTTTGAAAAAACGCGAACCAACTTCGTTATTCTGACACCATATTCAGATTCAGCGACCCCGAAAACATAAAATTCAGGTTATCTGATCTTTCGCGCATGGTACTTTTTTTTTTGTGGGCCTGTGTAATTAACGGAAAGTATATGGGGCATTTCGCAACAAATGGAGATGATTCATATTGGCCCTATGCTCCTCCTAGGAGTTAAAGGAGAATACATACATATGGGGCATTACATACGTAACCGGATAGCATTTAGTTTTTGCATCTCCAATTTTGTTGAAACTTTTTTTTTCTTATTGTACTAGTTGAGACAAGCATCCATGATGAAAAATTGCATTAATTTTATTAATTCATTCAATTTAAGTGACGTTAATAACCGAGTTATTTATTAATTAAAAATTTTTTGGGATATATTGTCCCAACCGGTTCGAAAGGGTTAAGTTTTGTTTTTTTAAGGAAATTTTTATAAAAAATTAAAAAAAAATTTTTCAAATGAATTTTTTTCAAAAATTTTCAATTTTTAAAACTAAATTGTTATTTTTATCATTGACCATACTCTTCGATTCATTTAAAAAAAATTTAAAAAAAAAACTTAAAGTATTTGACAAATTTTAAGACTATTTTTGGAATGGGCAAATGGAACCTATTTTTTTTTTTTTTAAATGTTTTAATCAACAAAAAAGTGAGAGAAAGTGCACTAAAACCTTCATCTTGGTTGAAAGAGTGTAAAAATGTTCACCGACACCACTAACTTTTGCTCTCTAACATTTATCCTAAACACACTGCAGCCTTTTCTTACCCCTTAAGTGAGCTCCCATACAAAATATTGGTAAAAATACCAAAAAAATTCCTCATTGCTGAGAGAACGAAAAAACGTTCACCGACCCCCATTAATTTTGATCCGGAGAACTGATTTTACAATCGACTCAAAGATTTCGAAGTTCCATTAACAGGAATGAAGATTACCAAGCTAACTGGAGCTGGTTTTGACCCAAATGGTTCCGCTATAAAGTGTTATGACGCTGTAAAGTAAAACTACTGCTGCCATGGATTGGGCGAATGAAGCACATGATTTCTATTTTGTTAGTGCTGACTTTCAGTCCTATGTACCTCTTCTTCTTAACTTAATTGACAGCAGAAGTTTTCCGAAGGCTCGCTAGAAGCCTATTGAATGCGAATAGAGCAAAGTTGTGAAAATAAGATTGGTTTTACTTCAATTGTACAAACAATGTTTGTCTTTTTTGAAGGAAGCTACACTAAACTTTAATGTACTTTACTATGTCTTGTTCGATCTCCGTCTCAAAAATATACCAAAGGTAAAAAAATACCTGCGTTAAGTAGAAAAATATTAACAATAATATTGTGTAAACTATTTACAATCATAAAGTTAAACTTAAGTTACTAAAGTATACATGTGAACTATTCTTATAACTAGGCAAACGAAAAAAATGCCATGAACTTTAATTTAATTTCTTCCAGGGGATATTCAAGGCCAACGTGACCTTGACGATGAGATCAATTTCCGTGCACGTACTCCCCACCCAAGAAGAGAAAAAACTCATTTACTATTTACCATTCTGAACTAAGTATGTCGACGACTGACATCAAGCAACAATGACAAATAGCGTTTTGTTGTTACACACTATGCATAGAGCAAGCATTAAATACAGTGCACTTTGGGGTAGATTTTGACCTAAGCTGGCCAAAATTAAAAAAAAAAAACTTTATTGTGAAAAGTTTCAATTGAGCTCTTGATTTTGATCAATCTGCTAACTTAGATTTGATCTGATAATTCTAGATAGACTCTTTAGTTTCTGCATAAACCTTTATTTTGACTTGTTGTATTAGATAAATTAGGCTCAAGTCAAAAATGAAATTATATAAGTATAAATTACATTGAATCCAAACAACTTAATAAACACTGTTCTTGAGAGATCATGATGTTCCTACCAAAACCTTATTTGCACTTTTGCCACGGCTATATTCCGTCAATCGCTCGGAACGTAGTTTTAGCTATAGACTAATGGGAAGAATATGTTCGACAAACTGACCCGGAAAAATTTCGCCTTTGGCCTCAAATCACAACTAATAAGGGCGTTTCCTTTTACAAGGCCAATCATTTGACTGAAATTTGTTTGGATTATCTTAAAAAATGCTTTCAGTATAGCATTTTTGGATCTTGTGCTTATCTCAAAAAATGTTTTCAGTATAGCACTTTCAAGCTTTCGCTTATATGGGAGGTGCCACGTCCTTTGCCCAAGTTCACCTAGTTGAATATATTTTTTGTATTAGCCAAGACTAAACTGAACAACTTTTTAGAAGATGAATACTATTGGCATGTCACATATTGTTGAGACATTCAAGTTCCAAAGTCACGAAAATTGTCTATAAAATTGTTGCAAAAGCTGAGAAAATGCTGAGTAGACTAGAGCATGAGTTGGGTTCAACAAGTGTACATGGCATCTGCTCTAGAAGCAAATACTTTGAGATGCTATATTAAGAAAACTATCAAAGAAAAAAAAAAGAGTGCGCGGCGATTGACAGCTGGGCGTGAGAATCAAAAACATTAAATTGTATACGCAAAAAAAGTTTTTGAGCAAATTTTGGCATACTCGGGTATATGAATGTAAAAAAAAAATTTTAATTGGATATTGCCTCAGATTTTTCATCAGCTAAATTTTAACTTCGCCCCATAGTGCAGTTTAGAGTGGTTTGTGGGGTTTTATTTTTTATTGTTAAATTAATTTCAGTTTTTTTTTTCTACTATTGCGAGTTTAAAAGGAATAATGTGTTCTTTTTATTATGTCATCATATTTTTTTTTTGGTTTTGTAGCTACGATGTACCACATACAGATGGGTGTGCGCGTTGTTTACTAGAAAAAAATATATGTTGGCATTATGGATGGGGGGCTGCAAAACTCAATTAACCCATATTTTGCAATTTTTAAATTACAATTTAGTTACAGCTCACAGCGCGTCTGTTTGTCTCTTTAAAAGATTATAAGTACTTCTACATGTGTTGAACATTAAAAGGCAATTTTTGATTTAAGTCTGATAGCCTTAAAAAGATTGCGCGCTAAGAACTTGTCTGTATATGTTTGTGAATTATGTTTTTTATCGTTTAGGTAACACCCGCCCGCTGGCTTAGAATAGAAGGCGATTTCCGTCATACTGCTTAATAATCGTCTTAGCAAAACAACAACAAACCGGTTTTAACTTTAATTTATGACTGATTTATCATTTTCTGCAAACAGTCGAAAAGTGTGGCTCATGCTTTAAATGGGATTATTGTGGCCTAAAAGGGAGTACAACTTAATTAGTTGCTACCAAATATTGTGCATGACGCTCGTGCGTTATATAAATAGATATTTTTTTTGGTATTTTGTGCCTAATAACTTCCTGAAATTCTAAATAGAAATGATTTTTTCGAAAGTGTAGAAAATATCAAATACGAATATCGATTTCATTTGTAGCATGGTTCCTTAATGAGTTAATAAATTACTCGTATGTGCTTTGAAAATTAGCTTTTACGCACTTTAGAGCCATGCGTTTCGTATGTCAAAAAAGAAGAAAAAAAAACAGGCTTTAGTCACGCAACATTTTGGTAGATGGCCAACAGTTTATCAAGTTAGCCACCTAAGCAATTAAACATAAAAAAGGCTTTAAAAAAAATTATGTTTTGTAGGAACTAGTAAAGATTTTGTAAAAATTTTTTTCTCTAAGGTATTTAGCATGGATCAGGGAATAAAATGAAGCTTTTTTTGGATCAAAACTTTTCTCTGATTATTGAAAATCCCTATTTCAAATAGGTACATAAAAATTAAGCAACTTCTCCGCCTCTGCGAAAATCATAAAAATTATCTGGGCACTCTCCACTTGTCTGGGAACTATATCCCAGAAAAAAATTGGAGTAATTGATATTGGTTCAAAAGTTATTAATAATAAAGTGTTGCCGTGAAAGTCTTTTTTCAGCAGTAGAGAAAAACAAGGCATCTTATGGAGAAAGTGTGTATGGTATAAAATGCTTAGAATCATCTAAGGAGTACGTGTGTGTTTCTTTAGAAGTACTTATTTTTTTTTGTTTGGACCAATTTTTGAGATGTCTCAGAAAATTCTGAAAAATTTCACACGTATTTTCTGAATGATTTTATACATTTTATGCCGTATAAACTTTTTTCGTAAGATGCCTTGTTTTTTTCAAATGCTGAAAAAGGATTTGCACGGCATCGCTATATTGTTAGTAACTTTTGAAACAATATCGATTACCCCAATTGTTTTCTGGGATGTAGTTCCTAAACATGTGGAGAGTGTCAACATATTTTTTATAATTTTCTAAGAGGCGGAGAAGTTGCTTAATTTGTATGCACCTATTTGAAATAGTGATTTTCAATAATAAATGAAAAATTTTGGTCCAAAAAAAAATATAATTTTATTTCCTGGTCTGTGCTAAATATCTTAGAAAAGGAAAATTTTACAAGATCTTTACTAGTTCCTACAAAACGTAGTTTTTTAGGAAGCCTTTTTAACGTTTAATTTCTTAGGTGGCTCATTTGAGAAATTTTTGGCCAGATGCATAGATACGAGTACTACATATGTTTCTTTGTATAGTGTATTTGGATACTATATTTAAATTAGAAATGTTTGTTTTGGCTAAGATACGTCTAATTACATATAATATGAAAGCGGTATGCATTCAAATGTCGTCATTTTTTTTTTAAATAATACTCAATGGGATATTTGTACATACATATGTACGGAAGAGTAGAAAAATGTTTCTGATATGCACATAAATATATACATACACTACCGGCCAAAAGTTTAGACTCACCTAAAAATTTTCATGAAATGAAAAGGAAATACAGTTTTAGTCCATTATTTCTGTTTATTATCATTATTTAAAGAAAAAAAATAGTTTTCTGTACAAAACAGGTCAAAAATTACAAATATTTGTCAGTATTTCTTTATATTTTGGATTCTTCAATATATCCGCCTTTTGCTCGAAGAACAGCAGCACACACTCTGGGCATTCTTTCAATTAGTTTTTGTAAAGATTCCGTCGAAATTTGATTCCAACAAGTTTTAAAAAAATCTACAAAGCTGTTTTGAATTGGTTGGTTGCATTTTTCTTACACTTCTGTCCAACTCGTCTCACAACAACTCGATCGGGTTACAATCAGGCGACTGAGGAGGCCATTCCATATATTTAAGGTCCTTGTGCTTTTCTTTAGCGGCTATATAATTTAGACAAAATTTGGATGTATGTTTAGGATCGTTATCCTGTTGAAAAACGAATCCGCGCCCCACAATTCTTTTGCCATATGGAAAAGCGTGCGATTGAAGTATTTTGTGGTATACTTTTTTGTCCATGATATCCTCAATTTGTACAAGGTCACCAACTTTCTGTCCAGCATAGCATCCCCAGACCAAGACTGATCCACCCCCATGTTTGACTGTTGGCACTACGTTTTGATTATTTATACGATCGCCGACCAATCGACGAACATACTGTCGGCGTCGTCGGCTAAAAATTTCAAACTTTGATTTATCGGTGAACAAGACTTTGGACCATTGTTCAACTGTCCAATCTTTATGTTTTTTTGCCCAATTTAATCTTTTCACTTTATTTTGTTTGCGTAGTAACGGTTTCTTGGCGGCTACACATCCTTTTAAGCCATAATCGCGCAAACGTCGCTTTACCGTTGTAACAGATACTGGTGTTTTCCGCGTGGAGTTGAGTTGTTCGCGAATTTAGGGAGCTGTCATAAAACGATTTCTCTTGCTTTCGACACAGATGAACTTATCTTCATGTTTTGTCGTTGATTTAGGCCTCCCAGTACGATGGCGACTCTGATTACTCTCAGTTTCAATCTTTCTATTCAACGATCTCACGACTGCACTTTGAGAAACATTGGTCTTTGAAGCAATTTTTCGCGTTGAATAACCTTCTTCGCTTAATACCACAATAACTGCACGTGTCTCTACACTCAGCTCGGCTTTTTGACCCATTTCTCTACGTACAAAATATAAAATACGTATTTTTCTTCAATTTTTAATAAAATACAGTTATTCTCGAGCTATGTAAATTTAAATGAGAAACTCGTCAGAACCATTACGATATTCGATATGAACAATAATTTACTAACCTTTTTAAAAAGAAAAACACAAAATAACGGTGAAAAATATGATTTTTTGAGTGAATTTTTGAAGCACAACAACGTTACGCGTGGCACGCACTAAGCACATAATAAGTTTATGCTCGTTCTACCTATTCCCTAACCAACAAAACCCACTCTTTTTCACGGTCCGACAAAGAGAATACCCTTACTTGTTGCTTGTTATTGTTATGCTCGCTGGAATTCACTATGTAGGTACTATATTTTGAAAGATTCCAAGCAAGTGAGTCTAAACTTTTGGCCGGTAGTGTAAGTACATATATCCAAATAATGTGTATATTAGTCATTAAAAATAAAAGATTATAAGCTGCATAAGTAAAAATGTTCATTGGGCTTTTCCAATTTTGTTAATGTTTTTTCAGACAGTCTTATAAATCCTAAATATACAATCTAAATTACAGCTGAATACAATTTTTGTACAAATGTGGATTGTAATACCCATTATGTATATTTCATCTTATACAAGTTTGTAATCGATAAGGTTACGAAGCTTTTTGGAGGTTATAGACGAGGCCTAGATTAACAAAAAATTGCATCTGAGGAAGGTCTAAAATCTTGGGTCACCATAACGTTTTAGATAAAACTTTTTTATAAAAAACTTTAAGTTAATTGTATCAGCTTTCTAGAAATGTACATATTTGTTTTGTATGAATATGCTCCTATTAATATATTCTTTTATATTTTTTTTTTTTTTTTTTTTGGAATCCTCGTTAAATTTCCATTAATTTGGTAATGCATTTGTTATAGCAGTTTTTTAATTTGAGGTCAGAAAAAAAAAACTTTTCAAGAGCAATCCGTTTGAAGGCTCCAGTAGATAAAGGGTATGACAAATGTACTACCAAGTTTTTTATTTATTTTATTTATTTAAAGAAAATTTAACAAGATCTCCAGAAAATGTTATGATGGGGTATGTTAATTGGACTTTTTTCATACTAAAATTGCCACCAAAGTCAAAAATTAGGAAAACAAATTTTAAATATCAACTTTAAAGATCCAGAATCTTGCAAAATCATTTTAAACCCTATTAACACAAAACACTCTTAAAAAGCTCATACAATTAACTAAAAATTTGCTATAAAAAAATTTTCTCTAAAGTACTTGGGTGGCCCAAGAATTTTTTTTTTTTCTAAAACAAGTCAGAAAATCAATTTTTACATTCAAGATCCTCTAAGGTGCAATTTTTTTTAAGTCTATGGCTCCTATATCACCTATCAAAAGCTTTGAAATTGAACGAGAAGCCTTAGAGGCACTTTCGTGCCAAAAAAGTGTTGTACGATGAAATACTGTTACAAAGCAAAGGTTTTGGGAATAAATAACATTCCTTGTAACCTTATGCGATACACCCTGTATTTTAGTGGTTCGAGCTTAGAGTTTCAATAAAAAAAGCCTGCACAGCAAAAAGTTTAGGGATAAAGTATAAATTTATTTATACTACATATTTGTTTTTATAAACTTCTGTATTCCAAATTTTTTTAATAATTTATATAATTTATTTCTATAAAGTTATTCAAAAGCAAAAACATTTAACTTCTAAACCAAAATTGTTATGAACTATAAATTTTATAAAAAAATTGTATAAAAACTTTTGACAAAACGTTAAGACTGGGAAAAGCGCGCGCTCGCTCAGGTTCGCGTCAAGCGTGTTCATTCCTGTCGCGTTTGTCTGGTTTCCTGCAAAATAATAGGAATGAACACGCTTGACGCGAACCTGAGCGAGCGCGCGCATTTCCCAGCGCGAACGCACAAGTTTTAAAATTCATTGCAACCACAATTCTTGACGATCCATTCTGAAATTTTGAGGGTATCTGCAAAAGTGTTAAAAAAACATTTTCCCGCAAAAAAATCGAAAAAAAAAAATAGTCCCGAATTTGAAAAAAATTAATTGTTTAGGAAACTGTCATTTTTTTTATAAACTATTACTTGCATCGATTTGTAATATCCTTCATTCGAAAGCTGAGAAAAAAGCAAAGGGGAGATGTGTGTACCTTGGTCCGAGTGTACCATGGTCCGAGTGCCGGTTGCTACTCAACAGTTGCACGTGTACGATAATGTTCTTCTATGAAATTTTCCACTCATACCGGTGACTCATATAAATAGACTTCAGACCGTCAAGCTGTACGCGTGTATAAAAAGCGACGGAAAAAGTGTTTTTTGTGTGTAAAAATTTGTTTTTGGAGTAAGCTACGAAACGTTTTGTGAGGAGCTTACTTGAAATATTTCAGTTTTACAACATCAGGAAGGAAGTTTAGTTATTGTTTTAAGCTTTTAGTGTGTTTAAGATGTATTTTCATTAACATGTGTTATGGGTGTTGACAGTTTTTAAAACATGCTGTCTGTGTGTACCTTGGACCTAGCTTATTGACCAGCGAGCCTTTTTTGACGGGCAACCAGGAAACCATAATCGCCTCTCAATATAATAATATTATTATTATTTACGCGATTAATGTATTTATTTGCAACTATTTTTGTTTAATTAATTGTTATTTACTAAATGCACTTTTTTGTGTTCTAATTTTTGTTTATGATAAATTTTTTTTTTTTAGTGAAAAAAATGTTACTTTTGATTACATAATAAATGGTTCTTTCATAATTTATTACCAAAATACAATGTATTCTCTTTTATTTTTAATAGTCCAAGGTACACTTGCAAGGTGTACCTTGGACCGTTTGAGATTGCAACGGAAAAAGTAATATTTCTACCCAATGGTAAGACATAGAAATATCATTGTCACGTCATTTGATGCTGCAAGCATTGTAGAAATATAACTTAACCAAAAAACTAAAGAAACTTTTTTGGAAAATCCAGCACACTGAAAAAACTGAAAAGCGGACCAAGGTACACACATCTCCCCTACATTTCATCATGGTTTCATACATTGTTAATTAAATATTTCTTGTGCATATTAGCAAGTATAAAGAGGAACTTTCTTTGAGCCTAAAAAATTGAAAAATTCATAACTTGAGAAATGTGCATATCCTGACGAAAAGAAAAAATATGTGTCTTTTATTTTGAGTCAAAGAATGCGAAAAAAAATTATTCGGGTCAAAAAATTTTTTTAATGAAAATCCTTTGTGGAATGACCCATATATGGATGCTATAAAATTTAAACCAAAATAGTTTAAATTGTGTTAATACTTTATGTGTATACATCTATTACGAACATTTTATAAATGGTTTCTGTACCAAATTGGAGCATAGGTTTTATACCAAGTTTGGTGTGGATCAGTATTCACTCCAATTTGGTTTGAATTTTACACCCAAACTATTTGCTGTGTGGAGATTGAATCCCATGATAAGCTGTTAAAAATAAATGAAAACAATAAAAATAAAAACTAAACTTTTAAAGCAAAATTTGCATCAAAATTAATGCATTAAACCAAAATTGTAACAAAACTTTTGACTACAAATACATTAACATGTAAGATGTAAATATGTATTATATTTCCTCAAAAGTCTACATTCCTTCTAACAATAAATCAAATCGACAATAAATTAGAATTTTCTTAACAATGTTTTTTTGTTTTTTTGTTTTCGTTGCCGGACAATCAGTTCTGTCTGACATCATGCTTTAACGAATTTATGCCTGAACACAAAAAACAACGATTATGATAAATTATTACAAGCGTCTGTTTGTGTTGTGGAAATATTTTATTTTTAGCCAAATGCCATGAATATTGGTTTACGCACCATAAATCTTTTAATGCCAAAGTTAATATTCTGAAGCACGTATATAGAGAAAAGCTTCCCAGCAATTTACGATTTGTCTTAATTAAGAATCATTTGTCAAAATTTCTTTAAATTTTATTTACCTTTTTTGTTTGTATGTACTAGGTATATGCCAGTACTTAGGTTTTGGTAAAATAAATATTTTTATTGTCGCTGCATACATATGTTATCATGGTTTGTTTTCTTATCGTTATCACATTTGCAATATCTTTGAAAAAAAAAAAAAAAAAAAAATACACAACTTTATCAATAATGATCCCCGCTAGGAATGATGAAGACTTAACACCTTCATAAAAGCAATAAAGGCAAAAATTTTTTAAATGAGCCACCTAAGAACTTTAACGTAAAAAGGCTTTAAAAAAAAATGATTTTTTGTAACTAGTAAAGATTTTTTTTTCTGAAATATTTAACATGGGCATAGGAATAAATTTTTTTTTTTTTTTTTGGATCAAAATTTTGCATTTATTTTTGTAAATACCTATTTCAATTAAATAAAAATTTAAGCAACTTCTCCGCCTCTGAGAAAATTATAAAAAATATGTAGGCACTCTCCACATGTCTAGGAACTATATACCAGAAAAAAATTGGAGTAATCGATATTGACTCAAAAGTTATTAACAATACAGTGTGCCGCGCATTTTTCAGTAGTAGAAAAAAGCAAGGAATCTTACGAAAAAAGTGTATAAGGCATAAAATGCTTAGAATCGTAAATTTTTTATAGATTTCTCAAAGGTGGAGAGGTTGCTTAAATTTTTATTTATTTGAAATAGCAATTTTCAATAATAAGTGAAAAATTTTTGGTCCATAAAAAAAAAAAATTCTATTTTATTTCCTGGTCTATGTTAAAAATTTTGGAAAAAAGTTTTCTAACAACATCTTTACTAGTTGCTACAAAAAATCATTTTTTTTAAAGCCTTTTTTTCGGTTTTACGTTTAAATTCGTAAGTGGCTCTTTTGAGAAATTTATGGCCTATTTAAAGATGAAACCGAGAACGAGGTTGTTGAGCTCCTTTGATATTTTACATTCAAACATTTAAAATGGTGTATTTTATTGAAATTCAAGTAAGCCCATTCTGGGTTTTGCTATTCCCGCTTAATATCGAATTATATAGTGCTATATATATTTGTGGTTTTTTCAAAGAAAATGCACTTTCGCCATGGCTATATCTCGCAAACAGCTCGGGATTTCGTTTTCTAATCTTAAACAAAGTTGCAGTTAACAAAATGTTCAACCAAATTGACCCGAAAAAATTGCCCAGTTGGTCATAGCTACCAAACCCTTCCGTATTTTGCCAAACAATTGAAACAAAATTGTAGCCATGACTAAATTAAACAATTCTTTACAGCATGCCAGTACCATCCGAGAACTCCTTAATACCGTTTTGTGCCTATTTACCAACAATAAATCGTAGATTTCTCATCAAAAATATAAATGTTAAAATCATTTTCGTCTCAAATGTGACTCATACGTCATGTTGTTCCGAATTTATTATTTATGAATAAAAATTATCTGAAAATGATTGAATTGTATTCTGATTATGACAATCATAACAGAATAGGTACATTAGATAACAAAAAGCTGCACTCAAAAATTTGCAATTAAATTTAATCTCAAAGTTTTCGATTTTTGATAGCATTACATCACTAACTGAATTGGGAAAAAAATACTAAACTTTTGCCTTAATTAAGATAACACAGTACAATGAATGGATAAGTATTGATTATATGATCAAAAAGCCAATAGCGAAAATCACGCTTTGATGATTTCCTCAACTGACTTGTTTTTGAAAAAAAATTTTCTTGGGTCACCTTAGCCTTTTAGAGAAAATTTTTTTTATGAGAAACTTTTAGCATATTATATAAGCTTTCTAAAAAGATATTTGATTTATATAGTTTAAAAGTATTTCACAAAGTTCTGGGCTTTAAAAATTGATATTTAAAATTTTTTTTCCTAATTTTTGACTTTGGCGGCCATTTTTGTATGAAAAAGGTCCTATAAGTATACCTTTTTTTGGAATCCTCGTTAAATTTTCTTTAATTCGATGGTACATCCGTCATACCAACTTTTAAGTTTGATGTGGGAAAGAATTACTATTCTATGTAACGCACGAAAGCTAATATAAACAACTAAAAGTTTTCTCTAAAATGTTAGGATGACTCAAGAAAAGTCAGAAAATCAGTTTTAACACTATAACTCCTCAGAGGTACATTCACACATAAAATACTGAAAAGAAATCACATATAGTATTACCACGCTAAAAATTTATACTTAAGTAGAGTAAAATAATATCTCCTTTTGAAACATAGAAAAGTTTGTAAAAACAAGTTATTTGCGCATGAAAGCATCCTTTTTGCCTCGATTTCTCTACATAACTCAGAGTTTCGTTATGAATAGCGTTACAAAAATTGTAAGCCGAGGGAAAATTATTTGAGCACATCAAAGCTATGTGATCGAAATGATTTTTGACATGGCCAATTATTACACTTTAAGGCTAAAGAGAATTAAAACTGGTTTTTTGATAGAATCAAAGCCGGCAGCCGCATTTCAATACCCTTCACTTATATAATATGAATCTTAACAATCTTGAAATTAATGAGTTTCCACGTTTGTGTTTATGTTGATAAACGTTGTTTACATGGCGGAAATTTAAAGAAATCATCTGTCACGTCCACTGACCACAAGCATGTTGTTGTCGCTACAAGGAGTTCGAGCTTCTTTTATTTTCTTCTTAAGAAGGACAGTCCTATAAAAATATTCTCACATATGTAGATTATTGACTGTGAAATAAGAATGCCACAACATAATTAAATTGCAGTTTTAAGTTAATGACAATCATCTGTCTTGAGCTATAAATAAACCTTATAGGGATCTGCAGCTACTTATTGCATTAATGCTATAAATGCATCGGAAAACTAGTTTTTGTCAGCATATGCTCCTCAAATACATACATATCTTTAATAATTAAGCTTGACAGTGTTTTATGTCCAAGTGCGAAATTGCTTAATTGCGATTTATTATTTTTTATCTTAAATTCATATTTGGTGTCAAATTGCCGATAAGAAGTTGTCAGTTTTAAATAAGAAAATAATTCATTATTCTGCTGAAAAAGGGCGAAAAATACTATGTATTATCATTGCTCTAAAGGATATGTAGCTGATTATCCGAAAAATTTATCATTCAATGTGTTGGGCATAAAACAATGCTTAAATTTAGAATTTGATATTTAAACTATTTAGTACAGCTACCTAACCAGAGCTTGTATACGAATTCATTGAAAAAAAAAATCATTTTTAACACTTTACTATGAAATTATAACATAAAGTGTTAAAAAGCCATTCTCCGTCCTATCTCTAACCACTTCTTAGTGCACTTAATTCCTTATACGACATTTTTTGTATATATAAAGTTTTTCAGTTAGTGTTTTTATGTGTTAACTTTTCGAAAAAAGTTTTATATATTGAATTGACATACATACTTACATAGAAATTGGTCACGCATTTTAGACTATTTCTGCTCAGTTTTGTTATTGTAACTGTAAATTTTTTAAATATTGAGTCAAAATAAAACTGAAAGTGAAGAAAAAGAGGCTCAGTCAGTTTTGGTGTTTCGATGTGAGTTTTATTTAAAAAAAAAAACTTAAAAATTTTGTAAAGAACGCAAGTGTGTGTCATTCTCCCTGTCAGTTTTTTTATATTACTATAAATATTTTTTAATCTTTATATAATTAAATCAATACACAATTAGAATGGCTATCCACCAGTTTCAATTTTTTTTAAAAATAATTGTTGTTGTTATTGTGATATCACTGTTTTTGCAACATTTTGTCATTCTCCCTTATAGTACTTCTCCCTTCAAATTACTCCGGAAGAATGGTTCTCTTACGAGACATTGTTTATTGGTTAATTCATTAGACTTTGAACTTAGACAATATATTTTTTTTTTGTTAGTTTTGCTTAAATCCTATCTCGGTTCGGTTGCCGTCAAAAATTTAAATTTTGTAAAAAAAAAGTAAGATTTAAACAAAATTTTCGAAAAAAACCACATGCCATTTTTTAAAAAGGTTTCAAAAATTAAGGTCGTCATTGTCAATATTTTCAATTAATAAAAAAAAAAAAAAAAATAGGTGGAGATAAAATAAGGCATGTTTTGGTACATTTTTTGGAGATTCACCCACTATTCACTAATTTGCTTTGCTCATTTTCGATTGGTAGGTAGCGCTGTTTTTTTTTCAGTTTTTTTTTTTTGTATTATTCAACAATTAAACAAAACTAAGCAGAAAGTTAAATAAAATAACAAAAAATCGAGCTAATCCCCGATAAGTTGAACTGGAGACATATTTTAAATATGATTGATCGAATATAATTTCAAAATTAAACATTCAAAAAAAAATTAACCTACACGTAATTATCAATTAAATCAATGAAAAGTTGTAAATTTCTCAGGATTTAAAAACAATGTCTTATTCACCATTATTATTTCCGACAAATTTGGTTCACTTTCACTGGACGATTACTCGGTATTGTCTCATTTTCTTTGTCATAACTGATATTTCAGAAAAATAACACAATATTCAAGGTTCAATAAACACAATTGTAACTGTTTTCATGTAAACTTCATCGTTTTTACATCTTTTTATTACATTTTGGATTTTGAATTCATAATAATATGGTAACTAATAAGGGTGTAAAATTTGGCCTGGCCAAGCATTAAATACCCTACACTGCAGTATTTTCAAAATTTTGCCCATATGGGAGGTGCTACACCCTCGTGTCCAAGTTCACCCAGTTTTTATTTAGAGCTTGCATTTATAGTTTTTAGTGTCTGAGTGAAAAACGTTTTCAGTACAGCGTTTTGAACCTTTTGCTTATATAGGAGGTGCCACGCCCTCTTGTTCGAGTTCTTCTAGTTTTAGTTTAGCATTTTTAATCTTTAGTATTTGAGTGAAGTTTGGTTGGATAATCTCAAAAACTCTTTCAGTATAGCATTTTGAAACTTTTGCTCATATGCCACGCCCCCTGGTCCTATTTCACCCAATTTTTGTTGAGAGCTTTCATTTATGATTCTTAGTGTCTGAGTCGAATTTGGTTTGAGTATCTCAGAAAACGCTTTCAGTACAGCGTTTTGAAGCTTTTGCTTATATGGGAGGTGCCACGCCCTCTTGTTAGAATTTGCTCAGTTTTTTCTCAGAGCTTGCGCATACATTCCTTAGTATTTATGTTTATTTTGGTTGCATTGCAGTGAAAAATACTCCTAAAATTGCATTTTGAATATATTTTTTGTATGGGCGGTAGGCGTGTCCGTTGACCAATTTCGCTCATTTTCAATCCCCCGAGCTATTTTTGACGACGAAGGAACTGTACCAAATTTCATTGAAATATCAGCCAACCAGCCTGCCAGCCACCCAGCCAGCAAGCGACCCAGCCAGCCACCCAGCCAGCCAGACAGACGGACATGGCTATATCGACTCAGGAGGTGACGCTGATCAAGAATATATATACTTTTCTATATCTGCCACGCCTCCTTCTATGCGTTGCAAACGGAAGGACAAAGTGAATATACCCTGGGTGTAGGGTATAAAAAATACTAGTCAAATTCATGATTATTTCCATTTCTCGACGCTTTTCAGAGTTAAGCCGCAAACCTAACATGCCAACTTATTGAGGACTTTTAAGCCCAAAACCAATCGACTCGGTCGTAAATTTTTTTTTCAGAATATTTTTAATTTGAACTGCCGATTTTCCTTTGGTTTCTAACCGCCATCTTGAGACGCCATTTTGGAATTTGCCAAATGGCCACACAGATCCATAAAAATAATGATTAAAAAACATTTTAAATCTATCAACATGAAATTTTGGACAGAGCTTAGTAACCTTTGACAAAAAAAGTCCCATATATACAGTGGAGAGCAAAACGCCAAAATGTTTTCTGCAAAAACTGCTATAACATCTGCTCTAGGCCATGTCCATTTTTTTCGAAATTTGCAGTTGGGCTCACAGATTTTTATAAAAACTCACAGAGCTGCTCAGTATGGAGATCTCTCATTATTAGTTTTGCGAAAAAATTGGGTAAAAAGAAGCGATAAAAATTTAACTGATACTTTTTAATCTTTGTTATGGCGCGAATTCGTACCTGTGTGGTAAGAGAGGGTTAAATATGTTTCTCATAAAACTTTTAATTTAGTGATTTTTTTATTTAAATGTCGACGAAGTGCTTGTTATGAAATTTAATGGACCGCTAAGTTTCTTCTATCTTATTTATTTAACTTATTATTTAAATATATAAGCATTTCCTTGGACTTCGCTACATTTTTATTCATTATAAATATCTAGGTATGTTTTACTTGTCTATTAACACTGGCATGTTAAAAAAAAAAGAAATAGAAGCCATCAGCTGATAATACAAACTGTTCTAGTATATGGAATCCACAAAATGCTTAAAGCGCAAAAAAATATTATTTCATTATTCTTTGACATTTTAGTTTGGTTTAGCCTCAGGCATTTAAGATACGTTATAGTGCAGCCTATGAGCTCATTTGTTTATTTTGTAGATATTAAATTTCGGGTTTAAACTAACTGTATAAACAATTAACAAGTTATTTAAATACACGATAGATATTTTACGACATTTATTTAATTATTGCTCAATTGTGTGCTCATAGTGGAAAATATTTTTGACATTTGTTCGAATATTTTGTTTTAATCTAATACAAATAAGTGTACTAACTATACAGCGCATAGGCAAAATGTATGCTACAGTGCTACATTAAAATGTAAACAACACGTAGTTTACAGTAAATACTACTGTGGAAAATTTTGGAACAACAGTGAATTTGTTTACCCCCATGCCCTCACACACGAATGCGTAAAAAATGTTGAGCTCTATACCTCCCAGAAGGTTTTTCGTATTTCATGGATGGCCCCTTGCTTAAACCTACATAATTTCAATAGTGACTTCTTATTTTAGCATACACTGTTATTAAGATTTATTTCATTGTGCTAACGTTTTGTATCCAATAGTCAACATTTTAACCATAATGCGCTGCAATGCGACATAACCATAGCTTACAGAGTAGCTGGTTCCGATATTGAAACTTTCAAGAGAGATCTATAGACTTCATTACTGCTAATCAAGTTACATAGATCTCAACTACAATATGTACATAAGACTGCACTGTGCGCAAGATTTTATGAAAATTTAATTACAAAATGAATTCCTTTCATTTTTGACTTTTAAGTATGCAGTTTGATAAAAAATATATTTTTGCACCGAAAGCCCAAAAATATGAAATCAACATTTCTACATTGTAGCTTACAGCAGTTAGAACCTAAGCCTTTTCACACAGTGCAACAAATTTAGGGAAAACCAATCTGAATTTGATATCGATAACTTTTTTTGACTAATTTATTGTCGCTTATTCCGAATCTGGAAACCTTTTTTTTTCAATATCTTGGAAACTTATGATCCAATTGGAAAAGTTAATGTAATGATTTAAAGAAGAGCAGAGCTATTCAATTCCGCTGACAAAAGTGAGCTACACTACTTCCTGTATGAACGCCATATATCTGAAAATAACGTTTTCTACACTTTAAATCAAGGATAACTCGGATCTGAGACGTGAAAAAACGAAAAAACGGTTGGAAGATTCAGAATCAACGACCCTGAACTAGTCAAAAAGAGTCATCAAGATAAAATTCAAATTTTTGTGTTGCGCAGTGTTATTTGAAAACAAGCATTTCATTCCAATTAACTATATTAGTCAATCTCATAATCTAAATGAAAAGACAAAAATAGTTATGTACCCTAGAGATCCCCAGCTTTTGTGTATTGCAGATAAGAAACAATTATATTGAGACCCAAAATCAATATCAATTAGCTGCAGCACAGGCGCGCCAAAAAGTTTGCGTACGTAAATCTAATGCCATGTGGATGGAAAAAATTGTTTTCACTTAATAGATTTTTACTTATAAATAAAGTTCTAGATAGGCAAATAGCTACTTCGATTTCTCCATATTGTTTTTTAAGTCCTTGATTTGCATAATTTGAGATAATAACAAATTATGTTAAAAAAAAAAAACATTTTCACCAAAATTTTGATGAAATTGGAATTCAGTCGGCCTGAAATCTTAAAAATTAGCTTTCAATACTTGAGTATGGGGGTTTTCGTAGTTTTTCCGATTTTAAGAAATTCCAGCCCACTGTACGACTGGTTTGAGTTTGTATACAATAAAAAACAAAAATTTGCTTGGAAATGCGCTCCCAAGGCACCAAAATGTTCTCTTTGATGCAAGTAAGCACTATATAAAATTTTCAATATGTCATGCACGCCAAACCATTTTAAAACTGAAAAGTGGCCCTGAATTTGAAAAAAATTTGTATTTGCATTTTAAAATTTATTTTTGCCGCTAAATTCGAATCTTGAATGTATTTCTGCATAAGCTCTGTGATATCTTCAAAACTACAGAACTTACAGTGAAATAAATTGCAGCTAATAGCTGCTCAAAATCTATATATTAATACCCAAGACAAAAATTTGTCCTCCCTTTTTTAATATGTTAGAAATGGAACACGGCTTTGGATTATACACCATTAGAAAGGTACTTGTGTGTATATGTGCACAAAGTTAAAATTATTTTAATATTTTGCCATAAAGCCAGATAAGATGATATGCAAATTTTTTGATATTGACAACGACAAAATACGCTGTCACACAGAGCTGAAAAGAGGGTACAGCACAAAGAGAAAGACAAAAAGCTGACTGACACTGACTTCATGTTTTTTGTTTTCTTTTCGTTTCAGATTTGCCATTGTATTAGGGATGATAAATTAGCTTTGCTATTTTGTACCAAACAGCAAAAAAATTAAATCTGTCAAAAAAATACTAAAATTTGTCAATACATTTGTGAACAAATTTTGACCATTGGGTGATTCTAGTCCATGCAAAAATTTTATCAGTTCAAATATTAAAACAAATAATTTTTCCATATTCAAGACCACTTTTTGGTTTTTAAAATAGTTTGAGATGCTGTAAGTGTTCTCTGAAATGAATCAAATTTAACATGGTGCTTATTTACATCAAAGAGAACATTTTGTTGATGCAGGAGCGCAATTTCAAAAATTTTCAAAATTGAACCACCCTAATGTATATGCAAAACAAAATCATATACCATAGTAGAACAATTTTCTCCACGATTCTAGCAGTTTTTGTTGTTTACTGAGGTTGCGCACATGCTTCTAATTCTAAAAGTACATTGCTTTTGGTGCGATCTGAAATAAAATTAAAAGCGTACAACATAGATACCAGAAATAAGAGCCAATAAACACTTTTCAGTTATAACCACAGATGATCATCTCGTGAATAAACTTTTTGAGCGAAGTTATTACTAAGAATTTTTTTCTATTAGGAACACTGATAGGATAAAGATATATCGTAAGATATGCTGCCAAGTGTTGTTGCACATAGGTAAGATATAAAAGTACATACACAATATTAGAAAAACGCCTTCAGAACTAAGTTGTAAAATAAATCACTTAAGTGCTTCGTTTTCGCTTCAAAAAGTGCCTCACTCCTTTAACATTTCCATATCATAACAAGTAAGCGCTTCACTCTGATCATTTTAAACAGCTGCTTTCGTATCTATCGTTTAAAATTTGTTTTTATTTTCATAACGATTACCAGCTTATTATAATTGTTGTTGTTTATTCTTATCATTACAGATCTAAGATGGCAGATGAAGCATCAAATGGTAGTTCCCCCGCTCCAGCAGAAGCACCTGCAGCTGAATTAGCCGAATTGGCAATCGAAGAGACGCCCAAAGTAAGCTTACAAGATCAGTTTAAAGCTTTTTCCAAATTCGGAGATATCAAATCAGATGGAAAGTTAATAACGCTATCACAAAGTGATAAATGGATGAAACAAGCGAAAGTAATCGATAAGAAAATCACTACCACCGATACGGGCATTCATTTTAAAAAATTCAAAGCAATGAAAATCTCATTTGCGGATTATAACAAATTTTTAGACGATTTGGCTAAGACAAGGAAAATTGATTTGTCTGAAATAAAGAGTAAATTGGCTGGTTGTGGCGCACCAGGCGTAGCATCAGTATCGGTAAGTTTAACGATATATGTGCATCCGATACATATTATTAGTCATATTTTATTGCGCTTTTCTTTCTCTTTTGCTAGGCTGGCAAAGCTGCTGCAGCAGTAGATCGTTTAACCGATACCAGCAAGTATACAGGATCTCATAAAGAACGTTTTGATGCAACTGGCAAGGGCAAAGGTATTGCTGGTCGTAAAAATCTTGTTGATGCTTCGGGTTATGTTGCCGGCTATCAGCACAAGGATACTTATGATGGTACACATTAGAGAGGGCGCAACATTAAAAAAAATGCGCTTTATGTAATAAGAAATTTGCAATAAATCAAAAACATGAAATAATAATCCATATAAACTAACTGTTTTTTACCTAATGACACCTATTTAGATTAATTTAAATTTTGGTTTTTCAGTTTTGCATTTAGTTTATTTATTTTCTTTTTTTTGTTTTAATTTTTATTTAAAACACTTGTACGTACATTTGTGATATTTTTAAGAGTAATATATTGTTACATATTTTATGTATTTGTTTATGCCTGAATTTAAACTTGACCACAGTTTTAGACCATTGACAATTTTCGGACAACCTTTTTCTACCTTGACAAAAATTAAAAAAAAAAACCGAGTTCAAAACGTCACAAAATAATATCCACGATTTATATCGAAAAAGAAAAATTTATTTTTACTCCATTTTGAAATTGAAAATTTTATATACATCAAATGACATTTATACATATTTATCAATCTATGTATGAGCTAGTACAGCTAAGTACGATTTAAAAAACAAAAATAATAAAACTTTAAAGTAAATAATTCAGATAAAGTATTTTATTTAAGAATTTTTCAACAATTTCAGGAATGTAGTGAGTGATGAATCCTCCTCCATCTTCTCTATGCATTACTTAACGTTTTTAGATTTTTCCTCCTTCAAAGAATCAAAATATGCCCCATAAAAAATAGGGTCACTGAATACGTCAACCATATAGTAATATCTGTGGAAGGAAGGAAAAACTGCTTAATTCGACTTTAGCAAAATAGGTTTGAGCTCAGTTTTGTAATAGTTCTGGGTAAAATCACTCTTTCGTTTTTGGACATTATTAAGATCTAAATAAACACTAACAAAACGCTTAAAAACGAAAGTCCAAGGGCACCCATAACTAATGGAAAATGAAGCACAAACCTATTTTGCTTAAGTTGACTTAAGCAGTTTTTCCTTTCTGCCACAGATATATATCAATGAATAACAATTCAATAGGGGTTCAAAATGCAAAACTATGAGAAGACTAGAAAAATTTTTAATTTGAAGCCGTATATCTTAAGATCGGTACATCCCACAATATATAGTTGACATCTTCAGTGACCATAAGGGGTACCTTTTTCTCGAAGAGACCATGATAGTTTTCTAGACCGTGCATATGCAATATACAAAAAAGCAATAAGAGGGTCAAGGGAAATTGTAATTTGAGGAAAAAAAATTTCTTGGTTCAATATAACTTTTTCTCAAGCATCAAGAATGTAGGAATTGATTTTAACTGAACTTTTTGCATATCAAATTCACTCCAAAAATGGGTAAAATATTTCATTTGTGCCGTTTGGCAGTTTCGTGATCAGCGATCCCAAATTAACCAAAAACTAGTAAGGGTGGTATCTTCGGCCTGGCCAAAAACTAAATACCCTACACTGCATTTCAAGTATATTATTAGGAGAGTATAAGAACAAATTGCATGTATGGGAAATGCCACGCCCTCACCTCTGAGCTTACTTCGATTTTGCGTAGAGCTTGCATTTATTGTTCTGAGTGTTTGAGTAAAATTCGGTTACGTTTTCTTTAAAAAATCTTTCAGTATAGCATTTTGAAACTTTCGCTTGTATGGGAGGTGCCACGCCCTCTAATCCTACTTCGCCTACTATAAGCTCAGAGCTTACAATTAATGTTCTTCGTGTTTGAGTGAAATTTGGTTAGATTATCTCAAAAAACACTTTCATTATATAATTTTGAAACATTTGCTTATATGGGAGGTGCCACGCCCTCTTGCCCGAGTTTACCTAGATCTTGCGTATAGCATGCATTTATAGATCCGAGTGTTTAAGTGTAATTTGGTTGGGTTATCTCAAAAAACGCTTTCAGTATAACATTTTGAAACTTTTGTTTATATGGGAGATGCCACGTCCTCTACTCCGAATTCGCCTAGTTTTTGCTCAGAGCTTACATTTACTTTCCTTAGTATTTATGTGTATTTTGCTTCTGTTATTGCGAATAATGCTGTTATAATTACATTTTGAATATATTTTTTGTATGGGCGGAAGGCGTGTCCGATGACCGATTTCGCTCATTTTCAATCCCCCGAGCTAACTTTTACGACGGAGGCTGTGCACCAAATTTCATTGAATTATGTTGCTCAGTTTTCCCAAAAAATGTATTTCCACACACACCCAGCCAGGCGGCCAGCCAGACAGACGGAAATGGCTATATCGACTCAGGAGGTGACGCTGATCAAGAATATTTATACTTTTCCATACCTGCCACGCCTCCTTCTCTGCGTTACAAACGGAAGGACAAAGTGAATATACCCTGGGTGTAGGGTATAAAAAAGTTATCGAGATCTCATTCCGATTATGTTCCCGTCAATTTGTTGCACCCCAGTGTGCCAGACGGTTCATATCTTCGCCTTTTTACCCGTTACGGATCCGTTACTGATCCGTTGGCGGGAGAGATTCCCAAAAAAAAGCGAATCGTTTTTTTTTTTGGAATTTCTCCCGCAAGCGGATCAGTAACGGATCCGTAACGGATAAAAAAGCGGAGATTTGAACCGTCTGGCACACTGGGACTGTACGCAATAAACAATTGCTTCAAAAGCAACTTAATTTGAGAATGGGTGTATAAGAGCCAAAATAAGTACTGGTTCAAGCGAAGAGCCTAATCAACCCAAAATGCGTTAAAATGGAAGCTATTATCTTATATAGCAAACTTTGGACATATATACTACCTTAAGAAGATTTGACTGGTAGAGCATTTACGGCGCAGAATCGAGGACCTAGTTGCCGATATTCTAGATTTCACTGATCTAAGTAGATAAGATTAATCTTACGGCAGTGTCGATATTCATCTATGTTCTAAAAGTGTTCTAGTAGAGAAAGAGGCTGCAAAAAAAATTGTGTTGTGTTTTATAGTCTTTTCCAATAATAAGAATTCGCTTTTGCTTTTTCACGTAGAGAGACTTAAGTTCTTTTGTCGAAAGTCTACAGATAGGTTCATTTTGATTAAGTTTTGCTACTTGGTGCATACTTTCTGAATGAGTCGTAACTAACCTTAGTTAACAAAATAACAATGATTAAATATCTAATTTTATTAAAATGCAGTATTAGGTCATCAGAAAAATTATTTATTGATTGAACAACTTTACCTAATTATAAAATCTTGCTTATGTAATATGATGTACTATAGATAGTAGTTTGAAAGGGGTAACTATATCGGCAATTCCACAAGACAGTTTAAATTCTGGGCTCTTACGTATATACTTAAAGAATGGTACTAATTTTATAAATGCGAAAATCTGTTTATTAAACTTTCACGCCTGAACCGATTTAAGTAGATGAAATTTGGTATGGAGATAGTTTGAGACCCTAAGAAGGGGCTGAAAAGGGGGATGAAAGTTTGTATGGGGTATCGATCATTGTGCGTGTGTGTGTCTGGAGCATTATCGCTCAGACACTATTCAGCCAATGGTGCTGAAAATTTGGCAGTGAGTACAGCTCAGTTATGGGTAGGTTTTCATACTATACGCGAAGGTTTTCGATGGTCACCTGAAGGCTTCATAGTCAAAACGAAGAATATCTAGGTATACTAGAGGGAAAACATCTATTTATAGCGGACTATCAACTGACTTTAATTTATAGTTTTCTGAGGCATCAGAAGGTTACTTACAGGCTTTATAGTCAAAACGAAGAATGTCTATAGCGGACCATCAACAAGCTAAATTTTTTAAGTGATGTGGTAGGTGTCATACATTAACTTTTTTGTCTTTACCTTCGAAACTATTAAGTATTTTGTGATGGTTTCTTCCGAAAAAAAGTTCAAAATTTTTTTGTTTTGCGGTATGCGTGTCTTTCGACCGATTTCGGTATTTTTCAATAAGTCGAGATAACTTTAATAACGGAGGGAGTGAAAAAAATTCCATCGAACTATTAAAATGATTTTAACGGACAGACCGACATCCAGACAAACAGACGAACATGGCTATATCGACTCAGGAGGTGACGCTGATCAAGAATATATATACTTTTCATTGCCTGCCACGCCTTCTTCTCTGCGTCCATGTCTGGAAAGGACAAAGTGAATAGTATTTGGGTGTAGGGTATAAAAATATATCGGAAAGTGTTAGGGTTTCAAAATTTAAAATTTAAAATTATTCATTATTTGCAAATTGACAAAAGCTCATAGCCCAGTTTAATTGATGTAGGAACCTAAACTCTTAACCAGATGATAGCAAATCAATAGCTCGATTACATTTAGCACTTGAGTGCTCTCAGACACTATTATGAAATTGATAGCACTGATGATTTTTTTCCCTTCATTATGTCTTCCACAGTATTTTGCATAAGTGCAAGTGAATCTTATTTTTCATTATTAGATAATCGAGCTATTGTGATATGTACATATATTATTCGCATAATAAATACTCGAAATAGGTATCATGTTCTCGAATACTAGTTTCAATGGTTTCATCGATGTCAATCGTCGTTACACCATAACAAAGGGTATAAAAATGCAAACTCAACTGGCTGTCTAATCAGTCTAAATCAATAAATATCAAAGTGGATTACTATCAACGACTTTGCAGATTCTTTGGATATAAGCAAGCCCTTAGTGATAAAAATAATTTAAAAATGGCGTTTCGTGGTAAAAATGCAGTAATAACAGGTGGTGCTAGCGGTATTGGGCTGCAAGTGGCTAAACAATTGTTGACAAATGATGCAGCGGTAAGTACTGTGGTCGCATTCGTATATTGAAGTAGGTAGTTTCATGATTGAATGTGATTGAATTAACTTTTTTTTTTTTTTTAAATTGTATAGAAAGTTGCCATAATTGATCTACAAGATAATGCTGAAGAGATCATGAGACTACGGGCAGCACATCCTGAACAGATCGTTTTTATTCTTAAAATGGATGTGTCCAATAGAAAGGGTATCGAAGCAACGTATGAGGAAATTATGAAAACTCTCGGTTCCTTAGACATAGTTGTCAATGTGGCGGGTATCTTCAACGATCAGGATATACAGCGTACATTAATGGTTAATTTGGTAAGTAGCATAGTGGCTTAGGGGGAAAAGAAGTGCTTCAACGTTCTTCAGCTCTATAATACGCGTACTTTCTTGTTAGCATTGCATGCATTAGGATGCAAGCATTCTGAAGCTTAACTTAGCTTTCCGAAAACAGACATTTAGTTCTAAGTGCTCCTTTTGAGTATAAAATCATCTCTCCATTAGAAATTTGGCATCTTAAAAACCCATCTGCTTTGGAAAATAAGGTTTGGAAATTTTGAATACTCCACAAACTTTATAAATTTTTTCAAGACCAAGATCAAGACTTAACGACCAAGATCATCCCCAAGACTCAATATCAAAACCAAGACCAAGACTCACTGTCCAAGATCAAGATCAATATCAAGACCTAGACTGCTATTGTCTTGGTTTGCTCATCACTAATGAAAAGTCGCGAAATGTAGATGTATACTTTATTAAAAGTGCAAATTCCACATAAAAAACATTTTTTTTTTTTTGTGATTGATTTATTGAATTTTCTTCATAATAAAAATTTTAGGGTGGTATGATGAATTCAACTCTAACCGCCATGTCTTACATGAGCAAAGAACAAGGTGGTAACGGTGGTATAATTGCAAATATGTCGTCGGTTGTGGGATTGGATCCAATGTTTCTACTGCCGGTATATGCTTCCACAAAGGCCGGCATAATTAATTTTACACGTTGCTTGGGTGTAAGTAATATATTTTTTATAAATTTTCAAAGCGAAAAATTAATACTTATTTTCAGAATGAGCTCTACTTGAGCCGTACCGGCATCAAATTTATAACAGTCTGTCCGGGCGCTACAATTACTGATATGTTTACTAATTTTACGGAAAAAATACTATTTCATGATATGGGCGATGAATCATATCGTGTTCTGGATCGCCTTAATAAACAAAGTGCTGCTGATGTGTCACGTTGTATACTTTTAGCACTTGAAAAGGAAGAAAATGGCGCTGTTTATATAATTGAGGGAAAACGTCTATTTCCAATGGAAATGAAACGCTATTGGCGTGGTATTGAAAAGGAATTACAGGAGTAAATAAATGATGTAAGGAAAAGTTTGTATACGTAATTCATAATGAATCTATTCGTTTATAAGATTTTTTATTTTTTTAATTAATGGTGGTGTTAAACTTAGTGCAATATGTATTTATTTAACTTAAAGTAATGTTTTTAACTTAAATGTATGTTATTCGCAACAAATAGTATTTAATAAAATATACAATTTACTATACAAAATTATGGCTCTTTTATGACTCTATGCCATAATTATAGTTTGTCATTTGCTTTAGTTTCCGATATTGAAAAAATCAATAGTAAAACGAATACCCTTATTTTTTGTCTAGAAGAAAGATTTTTTCTTGCAATTGAAACTTAAAATTCGGGTGTCTTGGGAAATAGTCGAGCAATTATCTTGTCTGAATCGTGTTTGTAGAGCAAATACACAGGCAAATCGCTCATATGCCGCAATGGAGAATCAGATAGTTGCTCGACTATTTCGTCTGCCGTTTGTCCAGGCTCTTAAGAGGTAAAAAATAAATACGTTACCAGAATGGATCGCTCAGATTTATTTTTAGAAATATAGGTATCACAAGTTGATATTATGGGCCTTATCGTAAATCTGAAGGGAGTTCCATTCTTTCCCTCCCGGGGAAGGAGCAGTGGAAGTAATGAATATTTCATTAATGGAAGCTCCCCTTCCTGCAGGGATACTTTTTTTTATTTTAATATCGTTGACATTTTCAGAAATAACCAGTTTGCAACGCTGCGTTTTTCCAAGAGCGTTGACATTTTACACAAAAACAACATCTGGCAACGCTGTGTCTTTCCCATATCTTTGACATTTTGCGCAAACACCAGTCTGAACGCTGATTTTTTCCAACACGTGGCAACGCTTTTTTCCATAAATCGTTGACATTTTTTTCCATTTTCCATTTTGACAGCTGACTTAAAAAAAAGATAAGCAAGAAACAGCAATTGCAAATGAAGAAAAAGAAGCAATTGCAGCAGTGAAATTTAAATTAATGCTTTGCTTTTTAAAGGAAAAAATGTATTTTTAATCATTTTTGTGGATTTGAAAAATCAAAAGTTTGCATTAAAAAAAAAAAATTTAAGTGAAAAGTAGTTTTAGCAGAACCAGTATAAGTTGGAAACGCTTGGATGGATATTAAGAACTTTAGTGTCATATGAAAGCTATTTCAATAATCTCTAAAATTGTTGCACTAAAGTTTTTAATCTGTCAAACGTTATTTATAAATATTCATTTATACATTAGTACTCCCTAGCAAAAAGTGGAGGAGCAAATTTAATGAAACTACTTTTCACTTAAATTTTTTTTTTTTTAAACTTTTTGATGCAAACTTTCGATTTTTCAAATCCACAAAAATGATTAAAAATACATTTTTTGCTTTAAAAATTAAAGCATTAATTTAAATTTCACAGCTGCAATTGCTTCTTTTTCTACTTTTGCAATTGCTGTTTCTTGTTTATCTTTTTTTCTAAGTCAGCTGTCAAAATGCAGTGGAAAATGGAAAAAAAATAACGATTTATGGAAAAAAGCGTTGCCACGTGATTTGTTTTGTGCAAAATGTCTACGAAATTGGAAAAAATCAGCGTTCAGACTGGTGTTTGCGCAAAATGTCGAAGATATGGGAAAGACACAGCGTTGCCAGATGTTGTTTTTGTGTAAAATGTCAACGCTCTTGGAAAAACGCAGCGTTGCAAACTGGTTATTTCTGAAAATGTCAACGATATTAAAATAAAAAAGTATCCCTGCAGGAAAGGGAGTTTCCATTAATGAAATATTCACTACTTCCACTGCTCCTTCCCCGGGAGGGAGAGAATGGAACTCCCTTCAGATTTACGATAAGGCCCAATTTTTCCAGTGAATTTTCCCTTTCCATGAAATTTTTTTTGCGATTGCAAACCAGGGAGTTAGTGAATAAATTCTCGAGAATATTTATTTACGATAAGGCCCATTGATTTTTTTCCAAAATTTGGACCAAGTTTTTTAAAAAAACCTTTATTTTTAAAAAAAATTGTAGGTCAATTGCATAGTTGAATTACCCTGGTTGCAGCGATAACAAATGCTGGTTCTACTTAAATAATCAAAATGTCAAAATTTTCTAGTCTTTTGACAGATAGCAAGGCAAGATCAGGGTTCCATTTTTGTTTATTTTGACAACTTGCCATAACCATTGTTATTGAATAATGGTTTAGTCTGCCGTGTGTCCGCTTGTATATGCATCAATGGAGAATTAACAGTCAGACGATTTTTTAGTCGGGTTGCGATCGTTTTTCAGTCTGCTATGAGAATAACTGCCATACCTAAATTGGAGCGTCAGCGTTATTTTATTGTCAAAAATTTCTCATGTACATACAATTTGTATGGCACATACCGAAATTGCCAACGCTCAACGCCCAGCTATTCGAATTTCCAATTTTGACAATGCGTTATGGAGTGAAGTTAGTTGCAGAAAAGTAAAAAAAGAAACAACAATATGAATTTGACAAACAAATGACTTCAACGCAACGCTCTTTATTTCGGTATGGCGCTTGACGCTTTTGTGTAACGTTAAATAACGCAACGCCTGACGCTCCAATTTAGGTATGGCAGTAAGATTTTTTAATCGGCCAATAGCCAATCGCTCGTCCGCTCTCATATGCCGCAATGGAGAATAGAACTATCGCCCGACAGTTTTGTTTGTCGTGTGAACCAGCTCTTACACAGAAAGACCAATTGATGCGTGAATACCGCTAATAAATTTAAAGAAACAAAAATTATCTGTAGCTAGCCCCTTAAGGTGTGATACATATCTACATCTGTCAAAGCGGCGTTGAATATTCGCAATTTTTTTGTTGCCGATAAAAAGACGCGGTAATTTTTTAACCAGAAGCAAATATTTTTATAAGGTAAAGTACATAAAACTAAAATTAAAAACATGTCCGAATCTGAAGAAGTACCCTCCGCTGATATTATCCGGATTTTGGTTGCTACAGATAATCATCTGGGTTATGGCGAAAAGGACGCCATTAGAGGCAAGTGTTGTTTGACTAGAGTTTTTCTTCATTGTTATAAATTGATCTTTTTCTTTTATGTACATAGGCGATGATAGCTTCACTGCTTTTGAGGAAATCTTGGAAATGGCCGTGGCGGAAGATGTAGACTTCATACTATTAGGTGGAGATTTATTCCATGATGCGACTCCAAGCCAAAATTCATTAAATAAGTAAGTATGTATGTATGTATTCGGTACGCCAATGGGAAGGGGAAGGGGGTATTTAGCAAGCATCATGCAGCAATAAAAATGCAAGGATATATGTTTCAGGATGTTACGAAAGCGACATGGAAGTTTTTAAGACGAAATTTTTTTAAACTTTGTTTTTTAAATTCACAGCGATAAAAATAACTAATTACACTATACAACATAAAAATCTGAATGAAATCATAACTTTTTTAACTAATTTAGGGTCGCTGATTCCGATTCTGTTTTTTTTTCCCATCACGTCTGAGGTCCGAGTTATCCTTGATTTAAAGTGCAGAAAACGCTATTATCAGACATGGCGTACATCCAGGAAGTACTGTAGTTCACTTCTGCCAATGCCATAGAATAGCCCTAAGCTTTCTCCTTAAACCATACCCTAAACATTTTCAATTGGATCATTCTTTAACTAGAAAGCACTTGCCTGTGTTACCAATATTGCTAATATGATTGTTACAGGTTTTCCGCTCCAAGTTATACCATATTGATATTTTCCAAAACGGATTTAAACTTTTCTAAAAATACACTTGGAATGATATACATATCTCTGTACCTACAGCAGCTATCGTTATGAAACTTGGTACATGAATAAATATTGTGTATCAAAGACGTTCCAAAATTTGGAAGGGTTTGGAAAGAGTTAGTTTTGATTTGAAAAAAATTTAATTTGATTTGAAAAAAGATCAATATGATGTAGAAAAGATTACACTAGGAGTGGAAATGCTGTATCCTATCAACATAGAATCCACAGGTCTATTAATTAAATCAAAGCTGTCTAGCAAATATATTGAAATATGTAAATTGAAAACTACAAGTTTTGCATTTTATAATTTTTCCATTTTATAGATGCCTGAAGCTGCTACGACGTCATACATTTGGTGATAAATTTATTGGCATGGAATTTCTCAGTGATCAAAAAGTAAATTTTCAGGATGCCCTTAATCAGACCGTCAATTATGAAGATCCTAATTTTAATATTTCCTTACCGGTATTTTCCATACATGGTAACCATGATGATCCTAGTGGGTATGGTCGTTTAAGTTCATTGGATTTACTTTCGACCACGGGTCTTATTAACTATTTTGGACGTTGGACCGATCTCACTAAAGTTGAGGTCAATCCAATTCTACTACGTAAGGGTGCAACACAATTGGCTCTATTTGGCCTAAGTCATATACACGATGCACGTTTGGCTCGCCTTTTCGAAAATGGCAAAGTTATTTTCGATTGTCCTGATCCGAGTACCGGGGAGTGGTTTAATCTATTGGCACTACATCAAAATCGTGCTGATCGTGGCCCAAAAAATTATTTACCCGAGGAGATATTGCCAAATTTTTTGCATTTAGTTATCTGGGGACACGAACATGATTGCCGTATTGAGCCTGAGTATAACACACGCGGAGACTTTTATGTTAGCCAGCCGGGCTCTTCAGTACCGACATCATTGGCAGAGGGCGAATCAATACCAAAGCATGTTGGTTTGCTTGAGGTCTATAAAACGAAATTTCAAATGAAACCATTGCCGCTTAAAACAGTGCGACCATTTGTTTTTGAATCAGTAGCATTGGGTACACTCACTGAAGAGCTGGGGTTAGATGAAGGCGATGCATCGAATAAAGTGTGGGAAATGGCCAAGCAACGTGTGGAGGCAATGATTGAAAAAGCTAAGGCAAAGTTAACTGGACATCCAAAGCAGCCAACGTTGCCGCTGATTCGTTTGCGTATTGTATACAACTCTGAAGATCAGATGTTCAACGCAATACGCTTTGGACAACAGTACAATGAAAAGGTAAACTTAACGAACCAAGTCTACTCTACTTTTAAGTTCTCTTCAGTTTATTATTGCTAATTTAAAAATATTTTTAGGTTGCCAATCCAAGTGACATGATACTTTTTAAAAAACTTATTAAAAAGTTGAAACAGGATCCAAGTGAATTGGATAAAGTAGTTATGAATAATGCATTTGAGAAAATGGTAAGCATTCTATCTTTCAATCATCTGATTGTTTAATTCTCTAAATGTTGTTGTATCAATAATACATTCAATATTTCAGGAAATTGAAACTGAAACACGCGTTGAGCACGTTGTCGAGCGCTATTTCGAGGAGGTAGATGAAACAAAAAAATTGAAATTATTGCCAACAAAAATACTTTCTGAAATGTGCTATAGGCTGGTCGAAAATAACGACGCTGATGCTGCGGAAAGTATTATAAGGTAACAAATTTTACTAATATTCCATCTTAGCTTTAGTCCAATTTAACATTTATATGATTTAAATTGTTATTTTTTTTAAACTTGTAGTTTTTACAAAGAAAAAGCCTTGGACTTCCTTATGGAAAAATTGCCCGGTGAAGATGCGATTGGTGAAGAACTATTGAATTTTAAAGATAATGCAGCTGTCTCACATGAAGCTGTGTGTCAAATGTTAGATACTCGTGGCTCAAGACCTAAAAAGCAAGAAAAGCCCGCTGCACCTAAAGGCAAGGATAATGATTATGATCCATTAGCAGATGATGACGTTGAGGTTGTTATGGTTGGTGCAAAGAGTCGATCTCGTGCAGCTCCGGCAAAAGAAGATAAAATCCCAACAGCCACTCGTGGCAGAGGACGTGGAAAAGCAACACGCGGTGGTCCTGCACCACGTGCGGCTGCTGCCGCTTCTCCAGCTGTTCCAAGTCCAAGGAGTAAACGTGCTATGCCACAATTAGATGTATCAGTCGGATCAACGGTAAGTAGAAAAACTGACTTGCGCATGGGTAACTGAATTAAAATGATTTTTTTTTTTTTGTTATGTAGCGTGCATCGCGCCAACAATCTTTACTGGATGCAATTGGACAACGTACTTCTCCAAGACGTGGAAGCAGAATTCCCACTTACGATATATCCGATTCCGATTCTGATTAGAAACCACGACAAATTAGCATAAGAAATAAAATTCTGTGTCTATTTTTGTATTTTTTCTTTTTTTTTTTTTTGTAATAATTGTCAACAATTTGCATTTAATTTTTGTCTCTTCTAAAAATCAATAAAGCATTCCTAAATACTAATCATCACGCCATGTCACCAAAACTTCATCGGTCCGAAATCTTTGTGTTACAAAAGATTCTTCAAATGGCATACGCGTACCTGAGCGAAACATTTCAGCTCCAGCGTGTGCTATCATTATGCCATTGTCAATGCAATAGCGTTCATCCGTGGCAAACAGGCTGCCACCGCGTTCTTCGCACATAATACGCATCATATCCTGTAGACGTTCATTACAGCCAACACCACCAACAATTAGAACTTCATTGGAACCACAATGTGCCATTGCACGTTCAGTGATTTCTACAAGCATCGCAAAGATGGTCTCTTGTAGTGAATAACAGAGGTCCTCATTGGTATATTCTAGCGCTGGAACAGCGTCAACGGCATCTTTTTTACGTTTGTTTTTTTTTTTACTGGGATCAGCGATTTCTTCAATGTTGGACAGAATACCTGAGAAGCTGACATCCATTCCTGTGTTTAACAATATATACATATAGCAATTATTTCTATTTTAAATTGTTTGTATTTTAAGTTAAGATTAACGCAAGAACTTTTGGCTACCCGAAAAAAAAACCTAACTTTTAGAGATAAAGATGCATTATAGCTTAAAACCTGGGGCGGAATCGCCGCATCAGTGAACGTACAAAATGACGTAAAATCATGTTTTTAGTAATGCGAAATACATGTGAAATAAATTGTTTTACGTCACGAGGCATACGTTCACGGATGCGTGGATTTGACCACAGGGCTATTCTGTAATTCGTGTGGTTTCAATTACTTTCGAAATCTTTTTGATGAAATTGAAGTGCAGTAAGAATCTTTTGTTGTATAGAATCACCTGCTTTGCAAATAACAATCACGTATGTGTATCACAAGCTCCCGGAAATAACGCCAGAAAAACTTTTGGAAAGAAAGCCGAAAAATTTCCATACAAAGATCTGGCGTTTTTTGATTTAAAAACAAAGCCATACATTTTTCGCGCATTTTTTCAAAAAATTATGGCTATTTCCAAAAGTTATTTAGTTTGCAAAAAGGAAATAACGCCCGAAATCTTGGAATTAAAACCAGGCAGTTTTTTGTTCTTAATTTTGCGAAATAAATCCAAAGTTCTTGGAAATGTTTATTCATGGGGCAATGAATGTGAATGGAAAAGTTGGTCAAAAATAAATTAGTTAAACATTGGTGGTACGCTTTTCGCAAATAGAGACGAGTTAGAGTATTAGGCATGTACCAAAATCCGTGTGATTTCAGTTACTATTCAATGAGGAGGATTTTTGATGAAAACGGTGAGTCGAACGGTAAAAGGTATCAAATCCCTTTTGTGGAGAATTCCATGTTCTACAAATAATAGTGATTTGTATTGAGGAAAAAGTAACCGTTCAGAAAATATTAGATAAAATCGAATCTTTCGACATTTTGCGGTTTTTTAAGAATATTTCCTAAATGATTACTTTTTCGTTAATACAAATATTATTTGTAGTACCTGTAATTTTCCACAAACATATTCCAATACTTCTTATAGTGTGGCTCACCGTGATCATAAAAAAACCTGCTAAATGAAAAGTAATTGAAATCACACGGATTTCGGAACAGTTCTGTATGTAATGATGGGAACTATCGAATAAAAACTATCGAGTTATTCGATAGTTTGCAAAAATTCATTCATTCGATTGTTTTGAAAAAATCATTCATGAACGATTTTTAGTAATGAACGAAAACGACTGAATGAAAAAATCATTCATGAACGATTTTTAATAATGAACGGAAATGATTGAATTCTTTTGTTTTTAAGCTATGAATAAGTAATGAACGAAAACGATTGAATTGATTTTGTTTCACCCTATGGCTTTTCCAGAGCTTTCTCCAAGGCTGGCCAAATCATTAACGACAGAAGAGAAAGGCTAAAAGGGCAAAAGTTGGATCAAATTATTTTTTTAAACAGCAATCTTGGCTTTCAATAGTTTACTTTAGTTTTTTTAATATTTTTAGAAAAATGTATATGTTTTAGTCACTTACTGTTTTTTTTATTAAAAATTTGCTTTCAGTGTATTAAATATACTTAATAAATCTCTTAGCTAAGTGAATTTAATAAATTTTGAATAAAATAATTCAACAAAAAATTTAATACATTTTAGGTCATATTTTCTTTAGTTTTCGGGTATACATTTTATACTAAATAAGTATATACAGTTTTTTAAAATCCTTAGTACCTTATTTTAGTGAATGATATAAATTCTAAATGAGGGAATTCGCCAGAAAATTTCATTCAGTAAAATCGTTCATGAACGAAAAAAATCATTCGATAGTCAAATTCATTCAGTTACTACCTATCGATAGTCGAAATCATTCGATAGTTCCCATCACTATCTGTATGTGTATTTTCTGAAATCTGTAGATGAAGAGAAAATCTAAGAAACTTATGAAGCGAAATTAAAGCCATCGCAAAGAAATCTTCCGCTGAACACGATCTATTTATTTAAAATCCTTAAGTTTAAGTTCACTTACCTTTGACAACATAAGGAAGCTTAACAAAATTTTTTCCATGTTTCGCAAGTTGCTCAATATTGTAGCCGGGACTGGGATCGTTTGATAGTTTAATAATGCGGGCGAAGCGATCCAGGCAGTTACCAACGGCTATATCAATGGTTTCACCAAAAATACGGTAACGCTTATTAGAATATGCAATAACCTGTGTGTTGCCGCCACTAACATACAAAACAATGGGATTTTCTGCGCCAGTAATAAAGCGACCCATTTCAATGTGACCAATGCAATGGTTTACACCAAGCAAGGGCTTTTGCCAGAGCAAAGAAATAGTGCGGGCTACTATTGCACCGACTAACAGTGGTGGCGCCATGCCTGGACCTTTCGTGTAACAAATGACATCTAGAGCTGCCGGTTGCAAATTGGCTTCTTTTAGCGCTTCTCGTATAAGCTGCAAAATTTGTTCACGATGATGTTTGGCGGTTTCCTTGGGTAAAAAGCCTGTGCAAAAATACTTTTCATAAACAACAAAAAACAGATGGTAACTTTCTTTAAATTCACCTTCTCCCGGTGGTGTTATATAGGTACGTCTTACATTCGCTAGTACTTCACCATCTCGCATAATGCCAATGCCGATTTTATTGGCACTACCTTCGATCCCAAGTGCACAAACCATTGCTAAATAATTAAAATAAAATGTTTAAAAATTGGAGCCTTTGACAGCTGATCAACGTCAATAAACCCGTTCAGCAGATGTATTTTTGCGTAACTGCTGAGCAATGGTTTTTGGCTTGCATCTTCTGAACAACTGGTTTAAATTTCCACTATAGGCGTTTTTCTTGTTTTTTTTTTTTTGTTCAGAGCTTCATTAGTTCAGTTTAGCACAAAATTTGTTTTTTTCTGTTCAGAGTGAAATCAGAGCGCGCTCTATGAGCTCAGAATGAAACGACCCAGCATTTAAAGTAAAAGACAGAGCACAGCAAAATTGACGGAACAATTTAACTTTATCGACTGTTGTTGTTTTTTTTTTTGCCCAAATAGGGCTCTGGGAATTAATTACAACAACAACAACCTCTGAGCGGATCTACTTTCGGATATATAGCCATCGGAAGATCGGGACATATCTTTTATCAAAATCGGTATAAGTTGGGAACCCCTGGATGGATTTTAAAAATATTGGTGTCATATGAAAGGTATTTTACCGGACTATACAATTGCAGTACAATTTGAGTGATAGTTTTCCAGATATGACAATTTTTCAAAAATTAACCCCATTTTTTTCGCAAAAACCGTTATTTTTCCTAAAATGTATGTTATTAACCTATAATTTCAATAACTAAATTAGAAAGCCTAATTTATTTCCTTTCATTTGATGTGCAACATGTATCTGAAATTGCATCATTAATAAATTTTTATACAAAAAAACAAAAATGGACCAAATCAATTTTCTTCAAATTTGGAACTTTAAACAAAAACAATGCCAGGAGAGACAACAACAACAACAACAACTTTACTACCACTACAACATCAGTAATTTTACATAAGAGTAGGGGTAATTGGGCGGCCTGCGGCCGCAGCTCACGATTTAAAACTCCCAAAAATCCAACACTGGCTTCGCGGCGGCCTTCGGCCGCGGATCAGTCTATAATATATCCAACACATAGCTTGCTAGCCAAATTGCGCGCGCAATTTTTAATAAAAATTTAAAATTTTTTTAATATAATAAGTAGCTGCTGCGCTTGTACAAGTAGCTGATCCTCTTTGTTGTTGTTGTTGCAGTAGTTGTTGTTGTTTTTTCAGGTTAATAATAAATTTTTTGGGAAAAATGCCGTTTTTTTGGGAAAAAAATGGGGTAAATTTTTGAAAAATTGTCATGTCTCGAAAACTGTCACTCAAATTGAAAAACTTTGTAGTTCAATTGTATAGCCCAGTAAAATTCCTTTCATATGACACCAATATTTTTAAAATCTATCCAGGGGTTCCCAACTTATACCGATTTTTATAAAAGGTATGTCCCGATCTTGCAATGGCTATATCTCCGAAAGTAGATCCACTCAGAGGTTGTTGTTGTTGTTGTTGTTATGATTAATTTTCAAAGCCCTATTTGGGCAAAAAAAATAAAAAAAACAACAACAGTCGATAAAGTTAAATTAAGCCGAATTGACATTTGAAAAGAGAAACAAACGAGATAAAATAAAATGAAAAACTGATTTTGAACTGTGATGGTTATTTTGAAGTAACATAAATTGAATTGAAAAATTTATTTGAATATTTTGGCAGCTGAACATTCATTCAATAAAAAAGTGCTCAAGTGTCTTTCATAAGTAAATTAGAGTGCTCCGAGCGTGCTCTGTTCAGAGCTCTAATTCGTACGGAAAAAGAAATACGCCTTATGTAGAGTAAGTTCGAGCTATGTGGTCACCTTTTTCTTTTTCGCCAATTTCCAAAATAATGGCAGTAGGATAGTTGTGTCACTTAATTTGTATTAGTTTTTCTATTGTTTTTACTATTTGATGTGAATAAACTAAAATATTAAGATGTTCAAGCGTGAGGCCAGATAAATTGAAAGTACCTAAGCCAGCTGAAGAATAAAAGTGTCGGGTAATGTGGATCACCTGGTCCATTTCCTAAAGTAGAAACGTTATTTGGAACTTTTTTTGACAAAAAGTCGAGTAGTATTAAAATTAAGTCGTACGATCAAACATGTTCCAATCAAAATAAGTATCATTAATTTTTCACTATTCATCTCTTTGTATTTGTCGTAAGACATCTGATGCAAACGAAATATTTTGGTCACATCGGATGAAGTCGTAGGACTAACACAAAGAAATGAATATTGAAAAATTAATTATATTCATTCATGTTTTAGTCGTACGACTTAATTTCCGTAGGAAATCGCACCCAATGTAACCATAGCCTAACGTGTGACATAAATATAACTAAATGGCATGTGTGGCCTTGGCCTAAGAGCGTGCGACAGTCGTGGCTAATTTTTTAGTCTGACGTTTTGTTATTCTTTTGTGACAGCACTAAATTAAGATAAGAATAGAGATAAAAATAAATTTTTGCAACAATTTGTTAAAACACAAAAGAAAAATAAATAAATAAATGTTTTCTTAAATTACAAAAATTACACGTAACAGATATGGATACGGAATTAATAGAAGTCAAAGAAGAAAACAAAAATGAAGTGAAAGTTGATGAGCCTTTTGAAGAAAGCAAACAGATTGTAGAAAAAATATCCAAAATCACTGGAAAAAAGCCACAAGTAAATGTTGAGGTGCCCTTTATAAATGAAACAGTAACTGAACTGGAACCAAAAGTGTTCCAAAGTTTGGAGGAGGACGCAACAGTAGTTGTTGATGAGGTAGAAGTGCAAAGTGAAAATGAAATCGAAACCAAAAATTTTACAGATATCGTGGCAATGGACAAACAAGAGAATACTTTTAACTCACATATAATGCCACAGTCAATTTCACTTCCTGCAACACCCACAGTTTCGGGACGTACTTTAAAACCGAATGTCAATGTGGTCAAACAGCAGCAAGATGAAACATTGTTGCATTTGGAATGCATGGCTCAGCAAGAGCAGCAGCGTGTAAACTTTGAGCAACAACTGGAACAGTTACGTGCTGCATTAACACAAAAAGAAAATATGATTGCACTATTTCAACGCGAAAATACTATTTTGGAAAAGGAGAAGCAAGCGGTAGCATTTTCAATGAGTTAAACGGTTTTGCAAATGTTTTTAAAATTTCAATTTCTACATTTTAGTTTCGAAAGGAAAAGGAAATGGCAAACAAGGAAAAAGAATCTATAGTCATAAAATTTGCAATGAAAGAAAAACTGCTCATAGATGCAAAAAAAGAAAAAGATGTGGTGGAAAAGCAATTAGCAGAGGCTAAAAAAGAAATAAAGAATGTTTCTACGCGTTTTCAGGCAATACATGAGGAAAAGTCTCGCATCACATATATGATGGATGAGAAGGTAATACACATTACGCGAGTTTCTTTTCTTTCAAGAACGGTGTTTTGCATGATAAAAAGTGCAAGAATCTCTTTTATGTGGTATTACATGATCTGCACTTTTTATCATGCGAAAAAATGTTTCTACCTATTACATACATAATTTTCTTTGTATAACAAATATGCTCTCCATGTTTCAATTTCAGTGCAATGAAGTGCGTAAATATCAGCGTGAATGTGAAAAACTGAAAACCGATTATAATCATTTAGAATCTAAACTGAAGTATCATATTAATAAATTAAATATGGAAACGGAAGCTAAACAGGTTTGATTTAAAATAAATATTTATACATAGTTATTTTAGTGTCCTTTAGTCATAAATCATTATTTGCAATGAAAATTCGATATATTTCCTATATTCAGTCATAAAAAAGTATAAAGAAAATTTTACTAAATACAATTATTTCCAGGCACTAGAGAGAAAGTTGGAGGAAGAAAGAAATTCTCCAAACAAATTAGAGGAAAAAGCAAATGGTATGTTGTTATTCGCAAAAACATTAGTTATTACTTAATTTACTAATTTTCATCGAATCTTTTACTTATAGAAAAACTAAAAGTGGAGTATGACGCTAATGCCATACTTTTTAAACATGAGATTACAAGTAAAGATAAAATAATTGAAACACTAAACAGAGAGCAAGCAAAAGCCGTCGAGCGAATGAAACAATTGCAGGAACAATTAAGTAAAGAAATAACAGAGGTAATTAAGTTTGTTAGAACATACAAACACATGTTTGCATTGAATTTTAAACTTTCATATCATATAGAATACTCAACTAGTGAAAAATTTGGAGACACTACAGCAAGAGCACGAAAAAATCCAAAATGCATACAGTGATGAAATGCTGAATTCTGCAAAACTGCGTGGTCAACTTGACGAATTGCAGTTGCTGAAAACGCAGAATACGCTGTGTGTTTTTGTATACTTTATATTATTAAACTAAATATTAATATATTTTTTAAATCCTTAAATAGCAATGAAGAAAAAATAAGCACGCTTACGAAAGTCACAAAAGATCTTGATGAAAAATTGTATGATAATGCGCAGGATTTACAGCAGCTGCATGCGCGAGAGCAGGAACTACTTAGCTTTAATAAAGAGATGAGTGAATCAATAGTTGGTTTTCAAAGTCAGATTTGTTTGCTCAAATCAAAGGTAAGCGGATCTTAAAACTTTTATACTTATAAATTTCATCCTTAAAAGTTTTTGAAAGGATAAAAGTTTTTAAAAACTATTTAAATAAACTTTTAAGGATATTTTACTAACTTTTATTTTTAAAAGCATTTTTTAAAGGTTTTTAAACTTTTACTTCAAAAAGTTTTTAAACTTATCTGACTTAAAAAAAAAACTTTATTAAAAACTTTTCTAGCACTGTAACTTTTCATCTTTTTAATTGTTAGGCTCAAGGTATAGAGGCTGAAAATGAGTTGCTCAAAAAAGAAAAGCTGGACTTTGACAAAAAATATGCTGATTTAGAAGCTCAATTAAAAAATGAGCTGGAGCAAAAATCCGAAGAGCGCCAATTGCTAACAAGGCATCTGTGCGAAAAAACGAAACAATATGAGACCACTAAGATGAAACTTGAAAATTCTTTGGGTGACTTGGATGCTACAAAGAAAAAACAAACGCAGATAGTAAAAGTAAATATTGTCCTACCCCACTGATAGATCGATCTCTTGATAATTTTTCTGTGTTTGTTATAGGAGTTACAGCGCGAAATTCAAAAGTACAAAAAAAATTTGGAGCAATGTTCAACACTTAGTCAAACGCAAACAGTAGCGGTTGTTACTTCACCAGCTAAAGCTTTTGCAGATTCTGTACGTAAAGTCTATTGTAGTCAATGCCAAAAAGCATTGAATGGAGCACTGACGCGTGCAACATCCGAACACTCTGATGCATCTTTAGATGGTTCGACAACAGTGCGTCAACTTAGCCGTAATGGAAGTCATAGTGGTCAAAGCAGTCGACGTGCAAGTAATTCTTCAGAATTTGAAGCAGTGACTAGCAATGCATTAACCAATGAGACACAGGTAAAAATTGTGTTTCGAACGTTTGAGTAAAAGTTTTAAAAATGTTTATCTCTTTTAATTAGGGTCCGTCTAAAAAACATCTGGTTGAACGAATTTTACGCTTGCAACAAGCAACAGCGCGTCAAACAGAAAAAATAGATTTTCTTGAGAATCATACACTTTCACTTGTAGCTGAATTACAAAAAAAATCGAAAGTTGTGCAATACTACATGCTGCGCGATCAAGCTGGTGCATTAACATCGAGCAAAAGTGATCAGAATAAATCCGAATTGGCTAAATATGGTGGCGGTGTCATGTCTGCTATATATGGTGGTATTAAGGGTGGCGCCAATCAAAGTAGCATGACACTGGATCTTTCGCTGGAGATTAATAAGAAATTGCAGGCAGTGCTTGAAGACACGCTGCTGAAAAATATTACGCTTAAGGCATGGATATAATAATTTATAAAATTAATTCCTTTAAATAAATGTAATTTTTTATAGGAAAATCTGGATGTTTTAGGATTGGAAGTCGATAAATTAACAAGAAAACTGGCACAATTACATGCTAAAGAATGACACGGAGGTTTACAAATACAAAAAGTGTCTTATACCACCACGCACGTCTACGACTTTCGTTAGCTGATTTCGCTTAAAGTCGGCACTGAAACATTCTTCTTCATGCCTGTTTACTTATTTTTTTGTTGCAAAGCGCAATTTTTTCATAACACAGTTTTTTTTTGTGTGTTATTACTAAGCTGTATAAACCCCTGCTTAACATTCCATATTTTAATGTACGTAGGTATAATTTATACAAAAAATAAAATTATTGTTAAATGTAATATTGTAAATGTACAAAAACAAATAGATTTTTTAGACTTAATATTCATCTTATTTTAATTCAACGCTTCATACAATTTACTATTATTCTTTTTAGCGCCCATTGTCAGCTCAACGGTTGGTTTTTCATCACCTTCAGCCAAGCGTGCGAACTTTTGTATTTTGCTTTTAAAATGAACCTTCATCATTGGATTCTCTTCGCCCGTTTCATCGCGCAAGAATTCCCGTAAAAGTGGTGGAAATTCAATTTTGGTTGGTAAAACTTGTTCTTGCACTTTTTTGGTGTTTTCCAAATACTTGGATTCCTCTTCTATTGGCACCAAATCATAATCTTTCTTGTAGCTGGTGCTGTAAATAGTTATAGGTTTTGGTAAAGTTACACCTCGCCAGGTTTTTTCAACCGTCACTTTTACTTTACGGTCCTCCTAAGGTAAACGAATAAAATGTGAATTTTTCCATTGTTAAAAATAATATTAATATTTACCCCAGGTACCGAATCTACTGCTTGAACTTTTAAAATACGCATATAACATGGTTCTGGATAGCGTTGGAACATATTCCGTATGACCATGCGACCAACTCCCCATTCAACTGTAGTCGCAACGATTTCCCAGAGTGATTTACCCTTAAAATCGGTTGTGCGTCCAGCAAATCTGACTTTACTCATTATCCTGTTTAATGGAAAATATGCTTTTTATGTTTATTTTTTATTAATTTGTGATATTTCTTGTAAATTTGTTAAAAGTGATTACGAAAACAATGCTCACCGTAATTTGGTAGTTTGGAAACAGCTGATTTTGACAACTTGTAAGCCGAGAACAATGTTGCCACCTTGCGCCAAAACTGATTAGTTTAGTAATAGCGCGTCTCCACCACGTCTAAATTGAAGAGTAAAATTTTTTGTGGAGCTTTCAGTACTTTTTACGAAAAAAACTTTTGCTGATACCCAACGTAGGTTGAGGAGATGATTGCATGAAATTCCTTAGTAAGCTGATTAGCTCTCTGTCATTTCACTGTCAATTAATTTGACATTTATCAAAACAAATCACTATTTTCACTTATATTTTTGAATAATTCAATATTTAAATTTTTTTAAAAGCATTTCAAATAGCTACATTTTTTATTTTATCTCTAATTTGCTTTTTATTATAAATTATTTATTTTACATGTGACAGAAAAAAAAAAAACAACCATAATTTCCCTGGATTTTTTTTTGAATTTGAAAACGCCAACTGCCGATTTTTTGATTAGCTATCTAATCTGTCTGTGGAAATATCTTTAACGGGAAAACTAAGCAAGATAATTCCTTGAAATTTGATGCACTATCTCCGTCATAAAAGTTAACTCGTAGGGTTGAAATTTAGCGAAATTGGTCACCAATACTCAAAATATATTCAAAACGCAACGTTAAGAGCTTTATTTGCGATAACGCAAGCAAAATACACAGAACTACAAGGAATAGCAAGTACTAGCTCTGAGCAAAAACTAGGCGAATTCGGACAAGAGAGCGTGGCACTTCCAATATAGTAAAAAAAATTCAAAACGCTGCACTGAAAGCGTTTTTTGAGATAATCCAACCAAAATTCACTCAAACGTTAAAAACTAGGCGATGGCGAACAAAAAGGCGTGGCATATCCCAAACAAGCAAAATTTACGCACTTTTGTAGTGCAAGCGTTATTTGGGGTAATGAAACAAAATTTCACACAGATCTGAGCAGGAACTTGTTGAATTCGGTCAAGAGGAACTGGTACGTCGGTATTTAATTTTTGGCTAGACCAAAGGTAACACTCTTATTAGTTACAGTATCAATATTTTTATTTTTTATTTTTTCACAAACAGCCTTAAAGTGCCTCTTTAGTGATTACAACTACGTTTTGCTAAATGAGCCCCTAAGGCTGTCTATCTATATTTTGATGACTATACGCTGTGGGCGCAATGTGTTCATCATATGATTCATCTTCTTTGCCGTCACCACTTGGACCGCTTTGCTCCTCAACATGGCTTGAATGCTGAGCAGCATCATGTAGTCCAATTGTTGCATGCTTTGCAGCCTTCGATGCATTCACATGCGCTTCTGCGGCAGATGACGCAGCATGAAGGGCAGCTTCCTTTGTTGCACTAAAATCGATGCGTGCTTGTTTCAATTGCTCTTGAACCTGTTCCAGTCGATTTTTAGCCTGTCCCACCATTGATGACTGTGATGCCAATTGACTGGAAACTTCGGAAGAGGTCTGGTCAGCATGCTCTGCCACGGCTTTGGCATTATTCACAGATGCCGTCAATACTGATACGTGTTGAAAGGCCGCTTGTGCAGTTTGTTGTGCTAATTTCGCAGCCTTTTGTGCTGATTGCAGCTGTTCCAATTCACGCACCAACATATGTTCTGCTGCGGCCGCTTGTTGTTCAAGTTCCTGCAGTATTACGTGCTTACCTTGAAGTGCTGCTTGTGCTGTAGCTGCTGCTTGCGAAGCCGCCTGTGCCAAGGTATTTTGGGCAATGAATGCGGCCTGTTTTGCAGCAGCATGCTGATTAGATACAGCTGAATAGGCTTGATTGGCAGAACCTTGTGCAATGGAACGTAAACCGCTACCAATGCTATATCCTGAATTCTTACCGCTGCTGCTTATCTTATTTTCTTCATCAGATGTAGAATGGGAATGCGAATTGGAGATTTTGTAATCATAGTAATTATCATCATATGAGCTGCTACTACCACTCGGCGCTGAGTGTTGTGGGGACTCTTCCTCATGGGCTGTTGCTGAACCGCCGTAAGATGTTGGTTGTTGCGCAACTGGTTGAAAGAGATAGTTTCCACGTTTTCGAAGACGACCCTCACCATTAGAAATCTCGAAAGCTTAAAAATGAAGAAGAGTAAGTTCTTGCTTAAAAAAATCGACCTGTTCGAAAACTTACCAAAAATAATTAAAATCGCAGCCCAACCGGAGTTCATTGTGGTTTGTTAGTTGCTGTTGAAATATGAATTTTAATATCCTACGTTGCATTATATACTCGTAGTCTAATAAATTTTTGAAGTAGGTATCCAAAATCACAGCAAACTTGGTGCGGTAGACCATGACCGTAAACATGGTTGATAATAACATAGCGCATGATTGGGGAAGTTCACTGGTTGTTTGTTATGTGTGGTATGCGCTTTGCAAGTGGACTTACATGCTTACAATTTGTAAGACTGGAAGGTTTGTCTAGCATTTTTCAATATTCAGGAAGCAATTTGCATATTTACATGGGTTGTTAACACGCTTGTTAGTGACTTTATGTTCTGCGAGCAAGGAATATCTACTTAAGTTTTTTTAATTAAAATAAATATTTAAAGAAACGTTTTAAAAAATAATAATAATTAAAATTTATTAATGCGTCCAGCAGAGCATTTGCATGACTTTGCGGCGCTTTGTTTTGCTGTCTAGGTAAGCCCAAAAAAAGATTATAAAAACTTTTTCGGAAGGCCCAAACTAACGAACTTAGTACACAATAGTAGTAAGAGTCATAATATAATCAGCCCTTATTGCTCGAAAAGCAGTAACTCTCTGTCTCTTTTTAAGGCATGAAATCTTCCATTGAGTGCGATGCGTCTTTGAGAGTTATATAAGGCAGGTGGCCAAGAAGTAAATTACAAAAAATAATTTTTTAAACGACTTATCTTCAAAGTTCAACCAAATCCTCTCAACCAACAATTTTGAAATCTCTTGATACTGATACTTATCATTGGTAAGTACTTATATCAGCTTTAAGGTTTAATGCCATTAAGCTGGCTATAAAGAATATTAAGGCAAAACACCTGGTTTTAACCTCATTATCCAAGAGCTGCTCGAAACCTCAGGCAGGTTAACGATATCATCCGCAGACTATCTGCCAGAAAACTCCAAAATCTGGAGCGAAGATTGTTTGCCAGAAGATTAGCTACAAGATATGCTAGTCAAATTGCCAAAATTGCCGAGTGCCGAAATAATAGAGTAATAACTTTGTTCTCAGTACATATCCTCAAAAGTAGTGACAAAAGTTCTTTTAAGCAGCGTTAGAAAAAAATTTGATTCGGCCCTACAAAAGAAGCAAGCAGAATTCCGGCTTAACCGATCATGAGTGGATCAAATCAACATTAAAACGTGTGGTACTTTGATTTTGAATAAAACGCAAACGGTTCGGAGTTTTTCCGTATATTTTATTTCATTCGAAAGGTCACACAATAGGATTATGTGTGGAAAATTATTTCGCGGATGTGTTCTCCATAACTGTTCCGCAGATATCTCACTCTTTCGACCATTTTTTCGATGACATTTTGCAGTATGGCCTCCGGAATGGCCCGAATCACCGATGTTATGTTGCTTTTCAAGTCTGGAATCGTCGTGAGACCATTCACATAGACTTTATTCATCGTGTAACCCCGCAGAGAAAAGTCTAACGGCGTCAAACCGCATGATATGAGCGGCCAATTCATATCACCGCGACAAGAAATTACACGGTAGCAATATTCTCAGTACTGCGTGCAGTCCGCACGCTTCGGAACATTAAGTACGGACCCATTTTGATAAAATTTATTCACAATGTTGCGCACAGTTGTTTTACTAATGTGTTGATTGTGACCCCATTTTTGGCGAATCGATCGTAGCGTTTGCACCATCGACTTGGAATTTAAGATCCAAAATTTCAATGCGTTGTTTTTTCGTGTAGCAATCCATAACTAAAATTCTATACTGTTACGATGAAAATGACACAAGGACAAGGACAAGGGTCGATAATGCAGATATTAGCTGATAACAAATTACCACACCTACTATTGTAACACCTTTTACATTCAAATTAAAAGAAATTTAACGTGACCCAAGAAATATTTTTTTTTTTCTAAAAAAAGTCAGAAAATCAGTTTCTACACTATAACTCCTCAGGGGTACATTTTAGACAACCCCCCAGATGTAACTTTTTGTTGATCTAGGTCTTCTCTATCACCTCTATTCGTAATCTCATGCGATACACCCTGTATAAACCTTCACTATCCAATCTTAAACTATGTAAAAGTAAAAGCATTTAAGTTAAATTGTGTATAAATATTTTATTTTAGCATCTTCATTTTCTTCATTTTTTAAATTAATAATAAATTACATACAGCACAATAAACATAAACAAAAATAATTAAACTCTTAATTACTAAATAAGTTATGCAAATAAGATCATGAAATCTTCAGCTGAGCTTTGCTGAAAACGGTGGCGCATGCGTAACAAACACAGAGTACACCTAACAAAATGCGCTAATGTTGGCTTTTGTTAAGTACTGATATAGATAGTTATAGTAACGAAAAACGAAAAACAAAAAATTACATAAAACTTCCTAACTAAATAATAAATAATTTTTTTCTTTGCATTATTAATTTAAAAATCAAACATGGCATTAAAAGTGAAAATGAAAAACATCCGAATGCATTCTGCGACGTGAATTACCAAGCGGTTTTTCCGTTTCTAATCACTTGTAGTACTGTGTAATTTGACGAATCCAATCCAAATAGTGTGAGACACGTACATATACACCGGGAACATTCACTTGACCGCATCCAATACCCCAGGATACAACACCAACAACATTCCAAACGCCATTGCGTTCACACACTAAAGGACCACCACCATCACCCTTGCAGGCATCTTTGCCTTCTTCACCACCGGCACAAACAAAGCCAGGATTGAGTTTATAACCATAACCCAAACGTGTTTGACGCAATTGTGTCTCACAAGTTTGATGCGATAGAATTGGTACATCGACCTCTTTAAGAATATTTTGATATTTGCCTTGTTCACCGAAAGCATCTTTGCCCCAACCAGTAGTCCAGCAGCGTGCGCCAGTAAAGTCTGAGAATTTATCGGGTAAGCAAGCGGGGCTTATGTGTGGATTCTTTGTGAAATCAATTGGATGATCAAGTTTCAAGAGAGCCAAGTCATTGTCCAAAGTGCCAGCGTAGTATTCAGGATGAATTTGCACAGAGACAACATCCCGTTCAATGTATGGGAAGAATTCAACATCATGATTGACATCCCATTCGCCGAGACGAGCACGTAAATCAAAACCATTTTGACTGTAGAGAAAAAGAAAAAGAAGCGACGTTTTCATTAGCGCCTTTAATGGAATATTTAAATGCAAAACTTACGATTTAATGCAATGCGCAGCTGTAATCACATGTTGAGCATCGATCAAAGTACCACCACAAGCATAAATCGATTCTTTTGGATCCTTCTTCAGGATAGCAACATGCCATGGATATTCACCGAATTCACTGTCACCATCGACGTAAACTGGATTCTTAATACGTCCGGTAATACCAGCAGCATTACGTACACCGCAGCGACCGAATTGTGGTTGTTGTTGTTGCTGCTGCTGTGGATTGAATGGACGACGACAGCACACTTCATTGACACGGCAAGTCTTCTCCACTGGACGATTGCCATAGTAAGCACGCTAAATACACAAAAAATATGAAGAAATGAGTAAAATTGCGTTGGGTTCACATGGTTAAGCCGCATTAAAACTACATAGCGTAGAGTTGTTGTGTTTTGTGATTGCAAAAAGTTACCTGTTCCGGCTTAACTGAACGCCCCAATACACTTTCCTTTGTCTCGGCCAACTCTTCATGCTCAACAACAACACTTCTACGTCTGCGATCTCTTGGAAACGTTATGTATGCACTACCTTCAGCAGCACCTGGTGCTTGCGTAGGTATAGGACGTATTGACTCACCCCCTAATGCCAATTGCTTACCGCGTCTACTACCGGTGGCTTCGGCATAGTTTTCCTGCTGTATGCCATTATCTAGTTCACCTGCTGACGTAGCATCTGTGTAGCCAGCCGTTGTGCTAACATTTGCGCTTCTATCATAAAAATTATTGCCAAATCCACTTGTAGCACCATAATTGCCATAACTGCCAGTACTACCACCATAACCACTTGTTCCGTCAATATGACCCACACTTGTGTGACCAGCAAAACCACTTGTTCCGTCAGTATGACCCACACTTGTATGCCCAAAACCAGTGGTGTGTGTGGGATAAGAGGGACCGGTGCTTGCACCTGGATAGTAATGTTGCGCACCAGTGGTATGATGTTCGGCAAAGGAGGTATGTCCAAAAGATTCATGACTCTCGTGATGTTCATGGTGATGTATTGGCGCTGGCAATGGCTGTATGGATGGACCCATATGGTACTCAAAGATTGCTTTGCTAGGTACCATTTCGATTGAATAGTATTTTGTGGGAACATGACTGGTGATAATTTGTGGATGGTGTTCATAGTGGTCATGGTGATCATGATAGTCGTGGTGATCATGGTGATCGTGTTCAAACCCAGCGAAATGATCATGATGATGATAGTGTGTACTATATTTTTCTACTGGTTTACGTTTAAAAAGATCACCAACTTTTTGCAAAATATTGGCATTTGGTGTAACGTGCAAGTTAACTAATGGCTTCACGACCTTGTCACCATATTCGGTTTTACTCACTTGCACCGATAGCAGAGGATTAACATTAAGCAAACCAAGATTTAGACCATTTGGGCCAATGGAGCCGAAATACGGATTTTGTGCGGGATAATAATCTCCATGTACATTGGGTGGATATGCTCCAGATGGATATGGCAGTCCAAATGAGACACCATAAGTTGGCAAGATCTTACGCTGTAGAAGTTCAATGGCTGCGATTGATCCTGCTGCTCCAATGCCTTGGCGCTACAGTTTATTAACGGGATAAAGTTAGTGATTTGGAAAGAGCTTAAAATTGGGCTGATGTGTTTGGTTTGGAAACTGTATGCAAAATAGCATTACAATTTTAGAAGCTTCTAATTGAAATCGTAACGGAGTTACGTAGAAACTCTGCTACGAATTCATTAAAGACATGCTAGTAAACGTGCGACCTTTGACCCTTAATTCTAAGTGCGATTAAAGTTTTAGTTTGGATTAGTTACGTTTCGGAGCGTTACGCGTTGCCTATTCGCTACCGCACATAAACTAACCAAACACGCACTAGAAATCGCACGGAATTGGCAAGGAATAGTTTATACAATAGGTTCGAAATAGCGGCTGGCGAACTGGCAATTTGGTTTGTAGAGTAGAGTATTGCTGCCTGTGTCTAGGTACTAGAAGAGTCGATAGAGACAAAGTGTAATGTGTACTAAGTAGTTCAGCTAAAGCGGGACATCTAGTTTATCATCTTGCAAAACAAACGGGGATTAGAAATGGTGTTAACAAGGCATGGGTTAAAATTTTAATTGCTTTAATGAATCATCTCGTTCCAACTTACCCCTTCAGCATCTACAGGCAAATCAGCACTGTTGTTAGCATCATCAGCTTGCGCATCAGCTTGGCGTTTACTACGTTTTGTGTCATCCTTATCATCCTTATTTTCTGCAGCATCATCACTTTTAGCTTCGGCTTTGGTGTCTGTGCTAACTGTAACATTAGCAGCAGCATCGTCACTTAAAGCCTCAATGTCCTTGCCCAAATTACGTGGATCAATTGGTAAAATCAAATCTTCTTTGCGTCCAATGCGATCGGCAGCTGGGCACTGGTTGAAGGGTACACATTGGCAATCGACAATTTGTTGACGTGCTGTATCATAACCACCTTGGTAGAGGGATTGATCACCATAACCGGTGCTTATACCATTACTGCCGCCATTGATTCCGCCAACATTGTGCAGCTCTTTCTTGAAATAATCGGGATTGCTACTGTGATAACTACCACTTGCAGACTGTCCGAAACCATTTTGTCCACCAAAGCCAGATGAGCCCAAATTTTGTTCAAAGCCGCCACCGTTTCCAGTGGTATAACCACCCAAACCACCTGTAGGCTTGTAAGGATCACCATTTGGTTTGTAATTCAAAGAACCTTGTGTAAGTAGACCACCTTGAGAAGCACCATTAAAGCCGGCATTAAATGCAGAAGATTGCGAGAAACCACCTTGAGTCTGTGGTGTAAAGGCTGTCGATGATTGTGCGAGCGTCGAGAAATCTGTATTGATAGATTGACCGGCGCCAATTGGTATGGGTACAGTTGGCACCTTAGCGCCAACAGCATCACCTTCTACGTGATGGAAATGATGATGCACATGTTGTTGTAAGCCAGCGGCTGCATTGGCAGCATTCGCAATTGCAGCCGGGTTGCCGCCAAGAATATTTGGTGAAGAAGCTGACGGTTGACTGTAGAAGTTGCTATGTTGTGAGCCAGCAGTTTGTAGTTTATCTGAGTTTTCAAAATTATATGGTGGTGATGCGTCAGAGTTGCCGGTGTAGATGGGACCTGGTGGTTTGCTGCCATAAATAACAGCACCTGGCGGTGGTCTACTAAAGCTTGCACCGCCAGTACCAGCCATAGCAGATGGTGGTGGATTTTCCAAAAATGGGCCAGTGTAGGCAGGTCCAGGGCCAGATGGTCTGAAGTTTGGTTTATAAGGACCTTCGTAGCCAACTTTACGTGGTGGGCCGAAGGAGTTAAGTGATGAAGATGGTGGACCAAAAGAGTTTGGAGGTGGTGGACGTGAGTTGTAATGTGCAGGTGGTGGCATGGGTCTAGCGGGACCATATGGACCACCGCCATAATTTGGTGGTGGTGGACCTTGAGCATAGATGGTCGAGTAATAAGGACGTTTTTCCTCAACATCACAGCTCATCAGACCCAAACCGCAAAGTTTGTCACGTATCAAATTGCGTGCTTGCATGTCACTGCCCTGCATAAGAGCTTGATCAATATTACCATCAGCATAGACTTGATCGTATTCACCCAAATTGCGACCTTCACGTCTAGAGTTGAGAATTTGTTCGATAACTGTATTAAGATCGGTGTCATTGCTGTAAACGGGCTCATTTACGGCATAATTTCGACCTTCTACTGAGGCAGCGCTGGCATCCGGTTGTGGTTCAGCATCGGCCGAACGACGACTTAACATCGATTCCTTGACAGGAGCCCCCCAACTGCCACCCCAAGACGAGTCACCATCGCCGAGCGTGAGCGCAATGGTAGCCATAAAAATGGCGGCAACTATGGCCATGTGATGTAGTATTCTCATTTTAATGCGGCTGAAAATGGAAACATAAAGTAACGAATAATTATTATTAATGGTTATTATGCAATCGAAAAATTAATTTATCAGCGTGCAGTGAAGCAATCAATTTGTGTGTGTGGTGTGGACTTAACCCAAATATGGCACTATCAAATGGTCATCGTGCCACTTTTTTCCATGTCAAAACAAACCAAAATTTTGGCATCAAACCATAAAGAAATAAACAAAGAGAAATAATTATGGCTAAGGAAAACCGGTGCTATACACCATTTACCACAAAAACTGCATGATGGGCAAAAGAAAGAGAAGTAAATGCTTTTACTTTCATTTTAAGGTCGTTACCACATATGAGACACACTATTCGTACCGACTGTCCGACGTACATGACGACATGACTTTTATTTTCATTTTCTTTTTCGCTTAATTATCCAATTTTTTATGGTTGTTGAGTTTTGTTCATGACTTTTTCGGAGATGTTGATGTCAAGATATGGCTATGAGTAACTAACTGCCCATATACGAGTAGTAAGTGTGGGGTTAGTGAAAAAGGGGCAAAAAATGCCATAATTTATTAAGTAATTTTTTGAAACTTTTGCAATATCTTGAAGTTATGTCTCTTCTCTCTCTGTCACTCGCTGTTTTTGTGTTTTTAATGGATTATTTTTGGACGTGCACATTCGAGTATGTTGAAGCCCAATAAAAAAAGAAAAAAAGTTTTTTCTACATTACATGGGATTTTTCACATTTGCTCTTATTTTATGGTTTTGATTGTTGTGTCATTTTGATTGTCTGCCTTTTAGCTCCATTTAAGTAGGGTTTTTTTTGTTTGTCTTGAAATTTCTGGAGCGAAAAATTATGCATCAAATACTTAGTATACGTTTGTAGTGTGGGTTTTTTCAGGGAGTTATGCAAGCAGCTGTTGAATGACTTGGATTTTATTCATCTTTTTTGTTTGTCTGTGGAAAGTATGCACAGTGAAAAGGAAGTGTGTGCAAAATGGCGTAAAAGAAAATTTGCATATGTTTTGCACTAAAAATCTGTGATAGGAAGGAAAAACTGCTTAAGTCGACATTAGCAAATTAGGGTTTGAGCTAAATTTTTTATTAGTTCTGAGGGCGATTGTATTTTCGATTTTGAGCGTTTTGTTAGTGCTTATTTAGACCTTAATAATGTGCAAAACAAAAGATTAATTTTACCCAGAACTATTAGAAAATTGAGCTCAAACCTATTTTGTTTAAGTCGACTTAAGCAGTTTTTTCTGCCACAGAAAAAAAAGAAAAATTGCATTGGAAAATTTATTTTAGTTTAATAAAAGTGCATAGAGAGAAAGTGTGTGAAAATTGTGCTTTTTTAGCTTATAGATTTGTGTGAGAATTGATAAGATCCTTGCAATACCATAGTAACAGACTATTGACTAATCCACTTAAGCCATTCTCACTAGAATCGCCCAATGGTCAAAATTCGACCCCAAATACATTAATAATTTTAGTACTTTTTGGAAACTTAGTACTTTTTGGAAACTTAGTACTTTTTTTGCTATTTGGTACAAAATAGAAGAGCTCATTCCTGGTACAATGACAAATGCGAAATGTAAACAAAACAAAAAACACGAGCAATGCTAGACTTTTTGTTTTACTCTTGTGCTAATCAGCTCTATGTGACAGCGTATTTTGAATATTGAAAAATTAGTATTTTATTTTGGCAGGCTTAAGGACAACATATTAAAATAATTTTAACTTTGTGCACATCTACACGCAAATACCTTTCTAATGGTGTATAATTCAAAGTCGTACTCCATTACTAACATAGTAAAAAAAGGAGGACAACATTTTTTTTTGCGCATTAATATGTAGATTCTTTGTATCAACATCGAACAAACATGAAAGTTGTCGAGAAAATATTTCTCTAGGAAACTTCAAATGCTGTTTGCTAAGGCATGGTATTCAAAGCGGAAATACTCAAGCGATAATTTCTTTCTGAACTAGGTCACCGGAACTTCTATAGAGGGTATTAAAGGTAATACTCCGGTTTTCTTTATAAATTCTGATGTATCAATGTCCCGCAAAGGCTGGCAAGATTGTTTATAAGTTTTGATATAAGGTACAGATTCAGCAAGAAATTCATTTTTTTCAATCTCTAGTAGTGATGAGCAAACCAATAGATATTGGATATTGAGACTTGGTTTTGGTCTTGAACGTTAAGCCTTTATCTTGGTTTAAGGATCATTATTAAAAAATTTCTAGAGATTGTTGAATATTCAACATTTTCAAACCATATTTTTCAAAGAAGTTCGGATTTAAAGATGCTAAATTTTGAACTGAGAGGTGATTTTTGACTCGAAAAGGGCGTGACACACCTACTAATTATAATTGAACAAGATCGAGTACCAATCCTTGGTCTTAATGATATTGTAAGATTACATATCTGCACTAGTTCACAAAGAGATTTTCTGAAAGGTCTTGAGTTTTAGTTTCGACCAAAAACCTTACAATCTACGGCTTAAAATTATATTAGCGTCTTGGTCTTGGTAATTTTTTAGAGATCAAGATCAATACGCTTTTATAATTTCAAGATCAAGACCTTAGACTAAGATTCAAAACTTTGCAGAAAATCTCGCTGTGAAGTAGGGCAGCTATGATATCTTACAATATGTTGGGTTCCCGGACACAGCAACTTCATTTGCAAAATGAAAATGCTGACAAACTTGCTAGGAAAAAGTCATCAACTGACATAATTTCTGAATTTAGAGCCAGCATTGACTCAAAATGTATTTGTGGGATTATTTTAGATGGTCTATGTTTCACGAGGTGATATGTCCACTTTATGACACTAATATACTACTTAAAACTACTTATCTCACTAGATAGAAGAAGCCTCAGAATTTTAATTGCGGTCATTACAGGGAACTTTTTTATAAGCAGCCTCGCCTCAAGTTGAGCAGATTTTAGCTCAAGCCAAACCTAAGGACAAAAACTTATCTGTGGACCGACGATACATCGTTACGATTCTGGTGAAAATAGAATATGGCTTGGATCAAAAAGATTATATCAAATCTTCGGGTTAAAATTACATATAGACATCTAAATTTTTTGATGGTTTGAGTTAAGCATACAGAAACATGCAGAAAAAAAGGCTCAATGCCCAGTCTAGTCGGTTTTTTTTAGAAAAAAAAACCTCCTAACCAATTTTATAAAAATAATAAAGGGCAGAAAACTTCAAAATCTCATAGAAACAATAAATTTCAAAAAACGTTTTTTTCTCAAAATATGAAAAATGTATATGTCTACTTGTAGTTTAAGCTCGACGAAATTAATGCCGAGAAAGCTAATGATTAAAGTTTAGCAAAAGTAAAGTTTAATTTGTCAAGTCAGTCTTAATGCAACAATGAATCCTCTATTTTTAGGAAATTTCCAAATGATTTTCCGGTGGAGTAGGCATCTCGTATACATCGCGGGAAATCTTCAGCTTTCCGTGCGCCAACACGGAAAAAAATTAAATTTATCATTATCTACGTATTCTTCGGTAATATTTGTGTCACGAATATTTGATGATCATTTGTGATAAACAAAGATATTTAGAATCTTATGAAGCAGCTTTTATAAAATCATAATAGATCTTGAACCTTAGTTCTAAGTATTAGTATGATCCGAAAACTAAATAGCATTGTATGGAATTTTTATATATTAATACGAAAACTTGTCTATCTTTTTTTACTATGTTAGAATTGGAGTACGACTTTAAATTATACACCATTAGAAAGCTATTTGTGTGTATATGTGCACAAAGTTAAAATTATGTTAATATTTTGACCTTAAGCTAGGTAAAATTAAACACAAGTTTTTCAATATCAACAACATGAATATAAAAGTTGTCACTATGATATCGCTCGGTTACATTCTTCGGTTGCTTACAATTAATTCCAAATTCATTCAAGAAATAGATCAATGTACTCTAAATAAATATGTATATATTTTTTTCACATATTTACGATTCTCTGATATGGTCACTGAACTTTTCATTGTTAAGGAAATCATAAAGAAATCGCAACTTTTATAATGCAAATGCAACGCCATGATGAACAAAATGCATAAATTAACTGCAACACTTTAAATCCCAACTTAATTATACAATAGTTGGCAATAATAAAACACAGCGCAATGTCAGTGTTACCAACTATTGTTATAAGCAACAACAACAACAACAACAACAACCATAGCAACAACAAAGAAAACATTTCACTTTCATTATTTGAATTGGTTTTTAGCGGCTTTTTTCGATTTGAATTTTGATTCCCTTTTTTTTTGCACTTCACAATGATATTTTTGCTTTTGTTTGCTTTTCATTTACTTTGTTTACATTTGTTTTGTTTATTTATTTTATTTGCTTTTGTATTTTATATCCTTTAATGTCTTTGGTTTCTCCATTATTTATCTTACCTTTTTGTTGATCTCTGTTTTTAATTTTTTTGTTTATAATCCTTATGTAATTTTTTTTTGTTTTTTTGTATTCCTTTAATTTGATGATTTATTTATTTTTTTTCCTTTCCACTTCACTTTCGTTTGTTCGATTCGGTTTGTTGGTTACTCGTTAACTGATTTTTTATTTCGACCTACACTACGTTTTATACCCAAAATCAGTCAAACGTTACAAAAGAAGACGAAAAAAAAAAAAAATGATCAACATAAAAACTTCAAAACTGCAGACTCTTCGCTCAACAGTTTCTTCATAGATAGGCTCTTTCTTGTGCTTAGCAGCTGCAGTTGCTTTTGCCGAAATGAGTTCAGTTTGGGCTTTGCTGTTTTTGTGACGTCATTGAGCGTTGGTTTTTTGAATGTCTGATTTTCTGCGAATGCATGGAGGTTATCTTCTCATTCATTGAGCGTGTTTTTTGGCTTAAGTTTGGTAGAGTGTCTAACATTTAATTTACCGGTTGTTACTCTTCGGTGGCAACAGAAAAATTTCAAGCTGAACAAATTTAATATATAGGTACATATGTTTTATTATAATGTGGAAAAAAAAAAAAATGCTAAATATTTAGATTTATATATTCACTTTTTTCCTGAAACATTACCCCATACAAAATTTTGATAAAAATATCAAAAAAATTGCTCATTGTCGATTCCAATTTCTTCATTTTTACATCAACATATCCGCATACCACAACTAGACAACTCCAATTTTCTAATTACGAGATAATTCAGTTTAAAGATTTTTGATAATTTGAATTTCCACAGATTTTAGACCTTTCTAGCTTTGTTTTTTTCTTAAGACTACACAATGATATTGTATTTAGTATTGAGGTGACGATACTATTTTGACAGATGGTAGTAAAGTGAAAACTTCAGCGTCAAAAAATTTTAGAAAATTAGCATACAGATTGAAAAAAAATATCAACTAAATACTATTCGTGTTTTGCTAGAGCTCCTTCAAATGTCACAACAAAATTGTTCACATTTAATGTGAAGCAATTCACTCCAAGTGTACCAAGTCAACATTTTCTCCGATTTCGCTCAAATTTAGCAATATTGTAGATCCGGTGTGCAAAAACAACAATCCGGGAGGATTTGGTGTTAGTACCATTTGTTGCTTAAATACAGGGTGTTGAAGTTGGCGTTTTTAGTCATTTTCATGAAAAGGGTGTTTTTCAAAAATTTATAGCTTACACTAAAATTTGTAAATTGATAAATCTAAGTTACTGATCCCATTTATTTTGAAGTGTTCTTTTTATAAAAAAATATTTCTTGGGTTATTCGTAGAAAAACCATAACAACAAATTGCCTTATATCACTTATTCCTCTAAAATGAAAAATAAAAATGCATGTAGAAGTCCAAAAATATCGAAAAACATCCTACATATCGGTAAAAGTCCAAAAGTATCGAAAAATATTGAAACACATCGGTAAAATTTTGGTGAAATACATGTAAAATATTTGTGAAATTCCAATAATGTCGAAAAACATCCTACATATCGGTAAAAGTCTAAGAGTATCGAAATACATTGAAAAAATCTGAAAAAGTCCAAATGTATTGAAAAACATCTAAGATATCATTAAAAGTCCAAAAATATCAAAAAACATCCAAAAATCGATAAAAGTCCAAAAATATCGAAAAGTATTGAAATAAATTGAAGAAATCGGTAACAGTCGAAAAATATTGAAAAACATCTAAAATATTGTTAAAAGTCCAAAGCATTGAAAAATATCAAAATACATTAAAGAAATAGGTAAAAGTCTAAGTTTATCGAAAAATACCAAAAATATGTATTGGTAAAAGTCCAAAATTATCGAAAAATACTGAAATACATCGAAAAATGGGTAAAAGTTCAAGTGCGCGAAAAATATCCGAAATATCAGTAGAGATCCAAAAGTATCGAAATACATTGAAAAAGTCCAAATGTATCGAAAAACATCTTAAATATTGTTAAAATCCTACAAGTATCGAAAAACATCTAAAATACTTATGTATGTGTAGGTAAAAGTATCGAATAGTATTGAAAAACATTGAAGAACAACATACGAGATATGGCTGTAAAAAAACGTATCCATCGAGTTTTTAGTTAAAATCTAGCTTTTACATATATTTATGAATTTGGAAACATATTTTTGCAGGGTTGCCTCTCAAAATATGCCCGCAAGTATTATCAAATTGCAATAACGTATGAACCGTTAGTCGCACGAGAAAAAGTGCGTGAAAAAAATCGGTTTTTAATAAATAATTCTTAAACGGTAATTTTTTTTTAGCATATAATGAAAATTACATGTAGAGCATATGACTCTTCATAAAAAAGATTCTGACACTTTTCCCCGTGAGACTCACGGTTCATAAGTTATCGCAATTTGATAATACTTCCGGCCATATTTTGTGAGGCAACCCAGCAAAAATATATTCCCCCATGCCGGATCTTAGACTAACAACTTCATACTAAAAAAAAAGTTTATCTTTAAAAAATCGAAAAAATAAGTATTTGTTTCTTAGAATACGTAAAATGTTTTAAAAAAGTTATTCAAATTGGTTACGTATTTGATTACGTAATTGATTACGTATACGTTACGTTTCTTAAAGTATAAGGTTTTATCTATAAAATGGCCAACTCATCATAATATTTGCAATTTGTAGCCATTTTAAAGTTGTTACATAAATCAGGTGCAACATGTCGTATGAGTAACTTTGATTTTCTTATTAACCAATTTTCCGCTACTGTTTTTAATAATTTTTTAAACTACTAAAGTAAAGAATATCAGAAAAATTGGTAGTGTCTTGCATTACTTTGACCTTTTGGCTATTCGAAAATTTTACTTACCACTTTCCCACCCCCCCTCCAATAGTCTGAGGGGGGTGGTTGAAAAATACCTTGTCAATTGACCTTTTTTTAAAAAATTATTAAAAATATAAAATAATTACAATGAAAAATATTAATGATAAAGTTTTATAGCCAAAGGGACTATAAAGCTATCATTTGCAATTCAAAAATCAACACTTGTCACTACCTGTTAAAGCCGCTTCAGACTATCTGAGAAGTCATACAGAAACTCTTATGACTTGTCAAATATGGCAACTCTGATAGTGTGAATGTAAATTTATTACGCAAATGATTTATCAGAAGAAAACTCATATGAGTTATTTTGGCATTAGATTTGAATCTATTTGAAAAGAGAAGTCATATGAGTTTTCAAATTTTTAAATGTTGTTTGATAAATAAAAAATGAAAACAATTTCAACAATATAAATGAAAAACAATAAAAATTTGACAGTCAGAGAAAAAATCATACAGAAAAACATAAGGAAACGCATATGACTTCTCAGATAGTCTGAAGTGCCTTTTAGACACAGATATGAGTCAAAGTTAGTGTTCGATTAATCGAACGTTTTTGTTGGAAAGGGGCTGTCTATAAGCCTATGTGACGGAAACGTGGAGTAAAAAAAAAAATGCGTTACATAGGGGATGGCGGAGAGGGGAAAAGGGAAAAAATTTTAGCAAACAACATTTTTTTTTTTAATTTTTGAATGATGGTTTTGGAATCGGGTGTGCTAATTACTCTAAAGATAAAAGTATTTAAAATTAACAACCGCCTGTTCGCTGTTATATAATATTAGTGTTATAAGTGTTTGTTCGAGCAGTACTAGACATATATTAGTTTTCTGCATTTGTAACATAAAAGTAATGAGTTATGTGAAAACAAGAAAAAACATATAACCATAAGTATTACTATTATTCAATTTGCTGTTGTAATAGAATAAAATTAACAAGAGATGTTTTATTTTTAGATCAACTAACATGCTATTCTCCCAGTTGTTACAAAAGCGTTGACCAATTCTTTTTCTATAGAAAAAAAAAAAAAAATCGTCGTCATCCATTATGCACTCGTCAGCTATTAATATGCTCTATGCATAACCCATTTTAATGGGAAATGGAACAAAAGTAAATGTAATCATAAATATGTTACATGAGGAATTTGCTAATAAGCACAATAAAAAACAAACAATTAAAGTGAAATGCATCACATTACGAAAAAGAAAAAAAAACATAAAAATTTGTTTCCCGAATTAGACACAAAAGCCAAAAATAAAACCAACGCACCAATAAACCTAAAAAAACAAAGTTAACTTCAATACCGAAAAGGGTAAAAGATGCCATAATTTCCCAAAAATAGATAACATCAAAACAAAAAACTAAAAATACGGGTACTGCTGTACCGCTGACCAAAGGCGTACATTAAAAAAATTTAACTAAATAAAACAAAAATTAACAATTTAGCGCGTTGTAAAATGAAATTACAATGAAAGTTCATAAAATAAATAAACATGAATGAACTGCACAAAAACAAAAGATTATTATAATAATATGTATGTACATAAATTTATGTAACACCCCCTTCAAAAATTACAAATTTTCATATTATGACGTCTGGCACACAAAACTGCTGAAAAAGGGAGCGTACAAATGCACATATATGAGAAAAAGGAGGTCAGTCAAAAAAAGGTTGCTGAAAAGCAGCAGGAAAAAAAACTATATATCATCTTCAAAATTGATTAATAAGTTTAAGTTGACGTCACAAAATATGTAGCATATGACTAATCGCATATGTCGAAATCATTTACTCTGTTGAAAATGTATAATAAATTAAATATTATATGGATATATAGTATATTTTTTATTAATAAAATAAAAAAAAAGTAAACCGGATTTTATGGCACGCGTTATTCGTGCCAACAATTTGGTAGCGTGCGTATGGCTCGGTAGGAAAAATATAAAAAATGTCTGAGTGTAATGACATCGTTAACAACTTAAAGATCCTGTCATTATATGTTCAACTGTTTTTATGGTATTTTCTTAAACCTGCAGTTTTCATCAATACACGGCAAAAAATATTGTACATACTACTTTATTTCCAATAAATTTTACCAGAATTTCAAGTTAAAACAAATCTCCACTAAAGTAAATTTTACTTTACTGTTTTAGTCAATTCAGAATTTTCAAATGACTCTACAGCTTAGTAATTTTTTTGAAACCATTGAAGAAGTATTTACCTTATTGTAAAGTTCAAACAAAAAAATAATAAACCATATAAGAACTGTAAAGTTAAAAAAAATAAAAATTGTGAACCATACTATAAAGCTCAAACAAAAAAAAAGATAAAAAAAACTAGAAAGGGTATTACCTCAGTCCTAATCAACACGACCTTTTGTCCGAATTCACATAACTTTTGCTCAGAGCTTGCATTTACTGTCCCTGGTGTCTGAGTGAAATTTAGTTGGACTATCTCAAAAAACTTTTTCAGTATAGTAATCTAAAGATTTTGCTTATATGGAAGTTACAACGCCCTCTTGTATGAGTTCGCCTTGTTTTGCTCAGAGCTTGCATTTATAGTTCTCAGTGTCTGAGTGAAATTTAGCTGGATTGTCTTGAAAAACGCTTTCAATATAGCATTTTGAAACATTTGCTCTCTTCTCTGTAGTTTGATTGCATTGTCATGAAAAATACTCCTAAAGTTGCATTTTGAATATGTTTTTTGTATGGGTGGTAGGCGTGTCTTTTGACCGATTCCGTTCATTTTCAATAAATCAAATTAACTATAACTACAGTTGCAGTATACCAAATTTCAACGAATTACATTGTGCCCAAAAGATATTAACATGATTTCAACGGACAGACTGACATCCAGACAGACAGACGGACATGGCTATAATGACTTAAGAGGTGACGCTGAGCAAAAACATATATACTTCCCCATACCTGCTATGCCGCCTTCTCTGCATTATAAAGGACAAAGTGAGTATAGCCTGCGTGTAGGTTATAAACACAAACTGACCGCACTAGGATTCAAAACCGTGGTCTGTCCGTGTGACAGATGGAAGATGAAAATGTATAAAATTTGTATATTAAGCAAATGTCTGTCCACACATAAATATTTTTACGTCAAAATGGTTACTTGTCGAAAATTTGTAATAAAAGAATTGCGGAGCTTGCAATTAACGCAGTAATTGAGAAGCTTAAAAAACACGATTTTGAAGACAGTTTTAATAAGTGGATCCACTGGCTGAAAAACTATATTGAAATGTAAGTATGTCGATTATATGGAGAAGAATAAAAAATGAATAAAGATTCAAAATAAATATTATTTTGCCTATAACCTTTAACTCAGCGAACTTTTGTCCATCCTTCATTAAAAATTTTAATTTTTTCAAAATTGCGAAATAAAGTTGGTATTGAAACATGTTATTTAAGAAGATATTCTGAAAATTAATAAATATATCGTGGGAAACGGAAGTCAAAAAAACATTCAAAATGGTGAAAAGGCAACAAAAAAAAAGATCGATATCAAATTTTATTCAATAACTCCTGAACTTATTCCTATACAAATTTCAAATGATATTTGCAAATAATGTGATTTTCCATGACCAAGGAAAGGATTTATCATGCGACTTACTATTTCGAAGATATTCTTCAAAAACCTGTTTATCGAAATTTGAACGGCTTTGATAAATAAAGTTAATTTCAATGAAAAAAAAAAAATTATTCCTCCACGTTCATTTCCTGTATCGTAATGAACCTGAGCCACTTAATGAGGGTATTCCTTAAAACATGTACGAGTAAATGGCTGGAAAGCCTCGTAAACTCGTAAGAGTTATCAAAATCAATACGAACTTTGACAGTTCGGTCAGCTAAGTCGTGGAGGTCATCTGTCCAATGGGCTATTTCATACATAGCCCTATTTTATGTACTTTTTTGTTCAATAAAAAAAAAAATAAAAAATGTTTCCTATTTAGTTAAAATCTTGCGTAAATTTTGGGACTGCCTTTATTAATCGCTTGAATTAGCTAATTAAAAAATTTTGTCAAACAATAAATAAAATTTTACCTAACTTGGTCACCAATGACTTGATTTCCTATTTGGTATAAATTTCATATTAAATTGTACCGAATTTACCCCAATGTCAGTGGAAACGTCATTAAACAGTATATATGGCAGTGCGTGCAGCAACTAAATGCGCGGAATTACCGAAGATCACACAAAAATTATTGTTAATAAGAGTACGTAGCACTGTTACGAGTATTTTTAAATATCGCGCCAATCATGCAGTTGCAATCAGCACGATCCGTTGAGTTCGTTGTCAGCGTGTATTATTAGATTATTGAGTGTGGTCAAGTTTGACCTTCGTTTAGTGTTTGACGATGATGGTGACGATTTTTAGTTATTATATCTACCTATACACGGATTGTGCTTCAAAGTACTTAATTGATTCATACTACGGGTATCATCAAATGGAGACAGAGAGAAAGAGTACTGACGCTGACACAGAGTTTCGAGTAGGGTTCAAATGTTTTGATCTTTCCTATATACATCGTATAAATTTTTGTTATGCTAATTTTTATGACCAAAGTGTGGCTTAATAATAAGATTTATTTTTCAGTCGCCTCAAAAAGCTTCAACCAAAGTTTTAACATTTTTGTTGACTTTTTATTGATATAAATAAATTATCATTATTTATTCGTCATTTCGTGTATTGACCATTGGGGTTTTGCCGTTTGTTTATGTTTGTTTACTTTTGATTTCATTGAACTTTTAGTTTTCCGAGAATATTTTTGTTAGCTAGAAAAAAAAAATATTTTTGCTATTCTTGGTAATATATTTTTAAGTGTTTTTAGTAAAACTTCCGATTTTGTTGCTACAATAAAACTATTCTATATCCTCTTCCTAGTTTAATAGTTTTGAGTGTTTACGAACGCTCCAAAGAATCTTCATTAGATAAGATCAATTACGAAATAAATCTTTTAAAGTGGTGTGATGAAGAATTTTCTACAAGAAAAATTTACAAGCTTTGCCAAGGTCGAAAGAAATTTTATAATTCTTGGAGTCAAATTTACATTAGGTTTAGAATCTAGATTTATTTTATATCCAGTCGCTCAGCCTGTTACTAAATCATGAGTCTTAAATCCTTTAATGAATACTGCTGGAACTGGACATTTGTCTACCTTGGTCCGTAATGAAATCTGTATGGTTTATTTACTTATTTTGGTTTTTGACCGTAGCAAGCTCTTTGCAACTTTAAAAACTAACTTCATATTCTAATTTTGGCAATCGCTTGATTTCTTTCTCAAAACAGGAGGTTGTGAAAATTGAAGAACAATCAATATTATCCCGAGAAATCAATGACTTTTGCAAAAATCTTTGCAAGTAGAGACTAAACAGAACAACTTACGAAAAAGGTGCATAAGGCATTTTTTTCGAATATTTTGGGACGTATTTTTTTTTTTTTGGACCAAATTTTGAAAAATTATAAAAAGTCGCAGAAAATTCTGTAAAAAATCACACGTACGAGTATTCCATAGACAATTCTAAATATTTTAGTTATTCTCTACTACTGTAAAAAGCATATGAAATATTAACTCTTAATTTTAATCTCTTGCCACGACTTTTCCGATTCTTGGATTTCCTTATCCACCGACCTTTTCCAGTTGTTCATCGGTCGACCACGTCCCCTAATGCCTTGTGGTTTCCCCTCAAGAGAATGGTGACAGATTTCGCTGAGTGGTTTCCGGAGAGTATGCCCAATCCGTCCCCACTTGCGTAGCTTGATCTCGTTTGGTATGGATCTCTGGTTGTTTTTTGATGTAACTCGGCATTTGAGGTAGCGCGAGCTCATCAAGTATACGTCTTAAGTATTTGTTGGCGAATACTTGCAGCTTGTTCATTAAATGTTCAGTAAGAAGCCTCGTTTCGCACCCATATAACACTTTCGTTTTGGTGGATATAACGGAAGAAGACCATATTTTGTTCAGTTGAGCAAACGGGCCTTTCGCGTTTGTTATTCTTGAGTTAATGTTCTCTTTTGCTCCACCATCCATGTTGATAATGCTGCCTGAATAGGCACGTGCAAACGAGAAATTCCTAAAAATTTGAGAAAATACGTTAAAAATCTAGGGTGCTCAAAATTTCACAGTGGTCTGTTAATAGATGATTATTAACTAGAGCTACTTATCAAACAGCCCTTTTACTTCCATAATTTCAATAGTTCATCTACAGTTGAATGACTGTAATCCACAAAGCAAGAGAAAGAAGTCTTGGTATAACAAAAGTAAACTTCGAAAGGCCATTAGAAATGAAAATAAAAGTTAGGTCAAATCGTGGAGTCGCATAGAGACGTTTCAACTCAAGACTGACTTTGGTGTGGGTATACCCTTAAAATGAGAGTACGATAAATATTTCTGTAAACACTTTCGAGAATTCCAGAGTAGTAGAGCCAATTTCCGGTTCAAAACTTTGAAATATTTTTACCATGTTTTCTTAACTTAAAAAGCGGAAATTCAAATAGTTCACTAGCATTAGATTAATGTCTTCTGAAGGCACGTACTCCCTTGCAAAAGTTCTGATATACAGCTTTACCCGGAACTTCCAGAGATAAGTTTATACTATGTATTTATAATACTCTGTAAAGTGAAGTGCTTTTTTTTGCAACCTAAATATCAGTAACTATAAATCATACTACATTTTGACCTCGAATAAATTCAATATATCAATGAGTTGCAACGCTCGTCTGTTAACCCAATTAATAATACTTATGTATATGCATTTGCTAAAGACGAAATTTACTAAGACGTCAATCAAATCAAAATCATCATTAGTTTGTCAAAAAGTGCACAAGTCAACTCATTCATGATTGCATGAATCATAGTCATATTATTTATTTTAAAAAACCAACAACAAGTTTGACCAACAAACATACAAACAGATACAAAGTCAGTCCCAACAGCAGTAACCGCTTAAGCACGAGGTTGAGGTTTACCTTTTCGGGTACAACGCACTCTCGCATGCAAAACCATATTATGTAATTTGCTGTCTGAGGGAATTCCCCAAGGCCTATTAAAGCCGCTTCTAAAGTTGTTGTGCTTTATTTTGAAGACTGTGCGCTCGCTTGTTTAAAGAATCAGCGCTGCAAAGAAGTTGGTTAAATGTGAAGTTGTTTTTGGCCAAATAAAATAAAAGTCATTTGATTACTTATTTCCTCTCTTGATATCAAACATTAACTCGTATGTATGCAGGTATAGCTTTATATTTTCCGCTTACTTTGATACTTCATTGAAGTCAGTTGGTTGGTTTGCATTTTTTATGTTTGGGATTTTCCAGATTTCCTACAATGCGCCACATTTTGCACCATTATTGCACTTTTTATGCAATTTGGGTTTTTCCACAGCAACAACATCCATTACAAAATGTGTTTCTGGTTAGATAATTTTGTAACAAAGAAAATTGCAAGTCATTTATCTTACATTTAGATGTAATAAAGTGCAATGTAGATGAATATGTATTTCAAATACACTTTGCTACACAATCAAATCGAGAGTATCGCAAAAAACTCTCCACCATTAATCATACAATTGCACGTATTAATCTTTGGAAGTAAGTTATATAAAGTTCTTCTCTCTTAAAATATCGTATACGGTTCAAAAGATATGACCAAATTAAATAAAAAGTTTAGGGCGGTGCCACCCCTCTTCATAAGTATATACTTAGTCAAAGTTAATCTCATTCTTTAGTGTATGCTAATGCGCATCATTTTTCAAAGCTTCATTAAAATCGCTATAGCCGTTCTTGAGAAAAACATGCCAACAGTTTTTGTATACACAATTTTAGACCCGATAACAAAGAAAATATCTCAGAAACCATACGGGATACAGCGATTGTAATGACAGATTTGGATTTAAAATCACCAAATACGTATAAAATGACTATTTTGATTATTGTTTGTCGTATTTTTTTTCCAGTTTTTTTTTTTTATGAAAACATAAGTTCCTTAAATATTGTTTATAAAATTATATAATTCCGACCGAGCTCCAAAAGGTTTCTGATTTTAAATAAAAAAAAAAAAACAAAATTTTTAAAAACAATAATCAAAATCGAAGCTTTCTTGAGAACTTCCTCATTTTGACTGTTTTTTTGGTTTTATTGACTCCACTCTTAAGTTCTCTGATATTTTTTAGTTATAGAAATTAAATTTTTATTGCGCTGTTAGATATCCGCATTTGAATGTGTCAACTGTTTCTCTCAAATCTGTCAAATAAGCGATGACATTTCATATTCCAACATCTCTTGCGTATGTTCCTTTCCATAACTTTTTGCCTCAAATGATGCATAACGCAAGATTAGCCCCAATAGGAACCTTGATTTTAGGTTATTTCTTGTGGAATTACAACATTTAAGTCATAAAACAACAAAAATCGATGAATGTCGAATATGAGTAGAGCATGGCGTGGGTGAGGGTTCGATGTCAAAATTCATAGCAGTTCAACAGCGCAAAAACAATTAACCTTGATTAAATACAATTTTGGCTATTCAGTGGCTTTTGGGTTGACATTGTCTTGCTAAAGTGTTACAACAAATATGACCATAAAAATACACATTTGCTAATTGGCAATAATTGTAAATTTACATATGCGAAGAAGTTAAAAAAACACAAAAAGTTTGGCAAAAATAGCAAAATATGCAAACATTTACTATGCGGTTCAACAAAATTGTAACTTGAGCAAAAGCAGTTTTTCACTGAGTTGATGTGCGCCCAACGCGTTGATGACTCATGCAACCAACTGCAAATGTTGAATGGCTTTGCGCGCATGCGCAATTTAATTTTGTACTCTTCTCTTTCTTTACTTTTATTTGTTGTTTATTTCGTCGTATTTTTCTTTAAGTTTATATTATGTTTTCCTTTGTTTTACTATTAAAGCGACGTCACACCTTTTTTTTATTCAATCATATGGTATATTATTGAAAATGCAGCTTATAGTGCCGGTAACCGTTAGAAAGATATAAAAAAAAAACAGTAAAAAAAGACAATTACAATCTTCAATCACCAAAAAATGTCACATTATGTAAATGATAAATATAGGTGGGTTTCCCATTGTACCTATTCAATTACCCATTAGGAATAAGTTAGTTGAAAACGCAAGCGAATTTTATTCATTTTGCATGATCGGTGCTGGGAAAAATTCTATCTTCTTTTTTTTGTCTCGTTTTATCCCATACGAAAGATTTGCAAAAAGTCCTCCCTTTGATACGGAGCTGCCCTAGGGTAACGCCCACCACCGTGCATGATGTATTCTCTTAAGCCAAGACTAAGCTTAATATACAAATTTTATACCTTTTCATCATATGAGCCAGTAGTGGAGAGGATAAATTTCTATCTATCATACAGACGGACCGCGGTTCGAATCCTAGTGCAGTCAGTTTTTTTTTTTTTTTGTTTGATCTTCACTGTAAGGTCACTATTTTGACTTGAAATTCTGGTAAAATTTATTACTAATAATGTAGTAAGTACATACTATTTCTTTTCTCCGTGTAGTACAGAATTAGAAAAAATTATAAACAAACTCAATAGATAAAATTCTAATAGCACTTTTGCGTACCTGCATACATATACAGCAAAAAGTTTAGGGATAAAGTATAATCTAATTTATACAATACTAATTGTTTTTATAAACTTATTAAAACGTTTATTTTTTAAACCAAAATTTTTATGAACTATAAATTTTATACCAAAATTGTATAAAAACTTTTGACAAAACGTTCCGTCATCGAATACACAAAAAAAATTCTTTCATATGAACTTCTATATAAATTTTAAACAAAAAAGTATAATAGATTTTTATAAAGTGATATTATAAAATGTAAACCAAAATAAGCATAAACCGTTTATATACAATAGTATACCAAATTGAAGCATAGATTTTATATCAAGTTTGCTGTTGATCTGTATTCATTCCAATTTGGTTTGAATTTTACACCCAAACTTTTTTCTGTGTACATATGCATACATTTGTAACTTCTTCATACATTGAAGCGCTAATTTCCAACTGGGTAGGTACTTAAAGCATTCTGTGTGTAAATATTTTCAAAAATAAAAACATTGTACAATTGCATAATATGAGAAATGCTAAATGATTTAATGATCTGTCTACACAGCAAATAGTTTGGGTGTAAAATTCAAACCAAACTGGAATGAATACAAATCCACACCAAATTTGGTATAAAATCTATGCTACAACTTGGTATTCAAACCGTTCATACGTGTACAAAAATCTTTTATACTATTTTTGTATAAATTTTGTATAGAAGTTCACATAAAAGTATTTTAAACCATTTTATATAAAATTCTATAAAAACCAATCGCCTACAAAAATGTTATTTTCAGATATTTCACATATATTTCCAATAAAGAATTTTAGAATCATATCACAGATTAAATACTTTAAAATCTAAAAATACTCAGGCATGTTCCGAAATCCGATTCTCTTCGGAAACGGAATGAAATCAATCTTCAAGAACTACATATAAGATAGAATCGGATTTGTATTTCAACAAATAAAATATGATAATGGTTCCTTTTCGATTTACCGAAACATATATCCGATTTGATGTTAATTATCGAAATGCTGAGCTCTTGAAGATTGCTATCATTCCAATTTCGAAGTGAATCGGATTTCAGAACATGGCTGACTAAAAATATTACATTGGAATTTTAGTTTGTAATTACAACGCGCCGACTTAAGACCTAACAATGGAAATGGTATCTGTATTTAAAATTCTGTCAATATTGATGCCAATATCAATGCTGGCTATTGTTAGGCATGGTAATTTACAATCTGAAAAATTTAGCATTTAAGAGTATAAAGTAACCATTTTTAGGTCTAAAGTCGGCATGTTGTAATAACAAACTAAAATTTGAATGTGATTATTTTTAGTATTTATAGACTTTGAAGTATTTAATCTGTTTAATGATCCTTAGAAGAGACCGCATTTTTCCGCTTATTCGTGATGGTGATTTGTTTGAGTCGGCGAATATGAAAGAGCGGAAGTCATAAATTTTAGCAATGAAATTTTTCTGAAATTCGTCATACATTGCCACGTTGAAAAAATTACCACTACGTTATTCTTCAAAATTCTCAAAAATGGCGAAGATATAGATTCATTATGAGGTTTATATAGCTCTTTGTTATTGTCTGCGGAAGAGTAGAATGAATTCGTAAGTACAGCTCATCTAATTGGGGACCATAAAGTTAGGCCACAGAAAATATTAGTGATATTGTTTTTTGACTTGCCTACCTAACATGTGTTATCTATGCACAGATCTATGTTATCTAGTAAATTATATTTCTATTTAACTGATATCAAGTGAATATATAGCTATACATATTTCCATACAACTGATATACATACAGTCGACGTCCAATAATACGAATTATATAATGTCAGCCCTATTCGTAAAATCGAAAAATTCGTATTATCGCAACGAAATTTTGGTCCTTTTTTCTTCTATATTGAGACATATCGTCGGTTTAGAGACAAAATCCACTAACCCGAATATTTGTTTTGAGAGAAAAACATCAGTTTACGAAAAAATTTTATGAAAAATAAGAAATTTATGAATTTTTTTTCTGAGTAATATGATATGGAAACGGAAAACACAATAAGGGTGTATCTTAAAACGTGTTAAAGCCTCGAAAGCTCGTAAAACTGACAAAGTTCGTATAAATTTTGGCAACTATTGCAAGTTTACGTGATTTTCGAGGCATTTGCACATTTTAAAGAATGTTTTGATGAAAACAAAAAAATATTTGATGGACAAAGTATGGAAATTGAGCTAAACATACTACACTGTTAATCTCAATTTCCAAAAAAATATTTAATGAGTTTTGCCACTAAAAGAAGAAATTTAAAGTAAAACACGCCAATTGTACCAGCTAAAAAAGCATGATTAGACCGATTTGGCAAAAATGTGGCATTGTTGTATTACCGATGCGCGAGGATTTTGCTCTGGTTTTTCTTGTCAATAAAAAGGGTCGCGAAATTGATTTTGGTGGTTTTTGTAAATTTGTAAGAAAGACTACTTTTCAAAAACTCGAACTTTTTTTTTTCAAATTTAACGAAAAAAAGCATTTTAAAACGTTCTAAAAATTCTGAAAAATTTCCCACGTATTCTTTCATGCATTCTAAGCATTTAATCCTTAGCAAAAGAGCAAAGCCTACTAAGAAAAAATTCTCATTCGTATTATCGAACCGTAAAATTTACCGCTGTTCGTATTATAGAATCACGTGTGGAAGAAATATTGCATTCGTATCATTGGACATTCGTAATACGGAGCATTCGTATTACTGGACGTCGACTGTATATATGTTAGGAAGACAGTTAATAGATCCGTTTCTGTACCAACCCTATGGCAAAAGAGAAGGCTCTTGGGGAGCGTCTTATAGTTGAAATAGAGAGCTGAAATTTTTAGCGGGTTGTTTTTAATCAATTCCAAATCTTTTGAGGAATACATATGTAAGTTTATAAAAATAAATAGTATAAATAAGTTTATACTACTTTATTCCAAAACTTTTTGCTGTGTACTTGTATCTATTATTTTAACTTTTATTGTCAATGATTGATTAAAGGGACGTCTTTCGGATTTGTGCTATAAATAGCACTAATTTGTATAGACATTAGTCTCGAAATTGCATAGAAGATAAACTGAAAAAAGAAATAAGTATTTTTATTTGTAGCAATTACACAACATCATGTAATTGTTGTTGTAAATAAAAACATAGGCTTTTTACACTTCAGCGCCCTTACATGTTGTAAAACAAATTTGTGCAAAAAAGACATAAAGGCATACATTTTTTTAAAAATGAGCCTATGAAATGAATTGCTTGAACTCTGTGCAGTTGATATCACAGAAAGGCAACAAGTAGACAGACTACTCCAGAGGTTGCTTTTATGTGAAGGCATGCTAAAACCAAAGATTTGTTTCAGCCAGAATATATGCAGTGGATATCCGTTAAAGAGGACTACTGAAAGCACTTGACTGTTTTTAAATCAAATATTAAATATTTTTCAGTTAAAGAAAAATATCATAAATTTAATTACTTTGTATGTGATTTAAAAGCATTCGTTTCTAAAGTTTTTGATAAGAAAACATTTTTGGGTTTTTGATTTAAGAACTTTTGTTTTTGATTTAAATGAAAACCTCTTTGGCGGAAAGTTTTTGATTTAAATTCATTTTCATTTGGTTTTAAAACTTTTTTCTTGTGTATATTATTATAACTTACGGAGGGTCTAACAAAAGTTCGCTTAGTAGAATTGAAAAAACTGGATAAAAAATTTTTTATATTTGCATTTTTTCAACGTAATCGACATTTATTTTGATACATTTTTAAAGTCGATAAATCAACCTTGAAAAACAGTCTTCAAAATCGGCGTTTTGCAGTTTTACAATTTCATGATTAACCGCATTTGTTATCTCCTCATTGCTGTTGAAGACTCTCCCTCTCAAATTGTTATTTTTATTTTTTGATACAACCAAAAGTCACAAGGCACTAGACCTGGGGAATAAGGTGCTGGACGAATTTCTTCGATGCCTGAAAGCGCAATAAAATCGGTCGTTTTTTCAGCAGGTGCGCTGGTGCATTATCGTTATGTAGAAAGTAGCGGCGTAGCTCCTTTTTTTGTCGTTTTCCCAATAAATTTTGGAAAACTACTGGTAAACAGGTTTCATTATACCATTTAGCAGTAACCGTCTGACCTTTTTCCAAAGGAATAGCAGCTACAACTTCTCTCTGGTGAAGTAAACTGACATCATTACTTTTGTTCCTGACTTGTTTTGCTTTACTTTAACAGGTGGACTTGTACCTTCTGGGCTCCATACCATGGATTGTTGTTTGTTTTTAGGGTCGTACTTCTAAAACCATGCCTCATCACCTGTTACTATTTTCTTGAAAATTTTAGACTCTCCGTTTTAGAATTTTTCAAGAAAATACTTAGTAAAACGTACACGTGCCTCTTTTTGAGCATCACTTAAAATTCTAGGAACCCATCGTGCAGATTTCTTCGTGTACCCAAGGACATTTTTTAATTATCGCGGTACAGCCATGACATTCAAGCCCAGTTTCTCAGTAATGATTTTCGGGGTCAATCTTGGATCTTCGTCAATTTTAGACTTCACCAGTGCGTCACTTGCATAATCAGTCGAAGATTTTAAGAGGCTTTTTCGAGGTTCGTTCTCCACAGAAAAATTATCTGTCTTCGGAACCACTTTGAACTAGTCACGAGGGATGGCGCATTAACTTGAAATGCTATTTGGCATTCACTAAATATTTCTACAGGCTTAAGCTTACGTCGAAATCCAAAAAGAATGACAAACCGAATCTCTTACTGCGTTGGCACTGGAATATCTGCTGACATTGTTTTACGAATTTTAGGTTGTCTTCTCTCCATTTTGACCGATCTTTCTGAAAACTGAAATGATATATCGTAAGACTATAACAAATAGTACGCGGTTTTTTGATTTATAAAAAATTTATAACATGACACCTACTAAGCGAACTTTTGTTAGGCCCCTCGTACACCCAGAGTATGTAAGGTATAGAAAAGTATATATATTCTTGGTCAGCGTCACCTTCTGAGTAGTTAAAGCCATCTCCGTCTGTCTGGCTGGCTGGGTGTCTGTCTATGGAAATATTTTTCACGGGACAACTGAGCAAGATAATTCAATGAAATTTGATACAGTGGCTTGTTAAAGTTAAAGTTAAAAATCGGCCAATGAACAAAAGGGCGCGGCACCTCCCATGTAAGAAAAAGTTTCAAAAGGCTACACTAAAAGTGATTTTTGAGATAATCGAACCAAATTTCACTCATACATTAAGAATAGTGAGTGCAACCTCTGAGCAAGCAAACCTCATACAAGCAAAATTTTACATAATTCTGTAGTGCCAGCATTATTTGAGGTAATGAAACCAAATATCGCACAGAAGGAATAGTTAGTGCAAGATCTGAGCAAAAACTAAGTGAATTTGGTCAAGAGGGCGTGGCACCTCTCTTAAAAACAAAAACAAAATGCTACAGTGAAAATTATTTGATTTTTGGCTGGGCCAAACGTAACACCCTTATTTGTTTATTTTAGAGTAAGCATATTTAATAAAAAAAAAATTTTTCAAACTTTATAGTTTCAGTTATCGTACTCCAACTGTAGTTAAGTGGAGAAAGTGAAAATTTTGTGAAACAAAGAAAAAATAAAAATTTGTCAAAATCAAAACATTTACAAATTAATTATGCAGGTATAGCGACACAGTGATGTGAGAAATAACACGGGTACGATTGCAAAAGTTATCAAGGTTACAGTACATAATCTGCAGTTATGAATTTTGTAGTGACATGTAGTGCATACTAATCAAAACGATTTTCTTACGTTTTCAACTAATTCGGAAAAACGCTTTTTTACTCAAAAGCAAGGCATCTTACGAAAAAAGAGAATTCGGCAAACGTCCAAGGAATATGTTAGAATTTTTTGAGAGTTTTTTGAAATATTTTATAATACTTCAAAAATATGTCAAAATATAAAATAATCCAAAAATTCTTAAAAAATTCAGACGATTAAACGATTTTCAACATTTTTTGCCTGACAGACTTTTTTCGTAAGATGCCTTGCTTTTGAGAAAAAAAGCGTTTTTCCGACCTCGTAGTTGAGAAATGTAAGAAAATCGATTTTTTGAACCAAATATTATCTGTACTACATTTTATTTTTCGACAAAATGGACCGTTAGGAGAATTAAAAGTGCTGCTCAGGTTTTTCTCGGAACATAAAAATAAAAAAGATGATGCAGATATCATTTTTAAGAGTCCTTCTAACTTTTGAATCGGTTTAGGGATGACTTTAAATTTCGACCTATCTAAAGTATGTATATATTGATACAGAGTTGAAGTTTGTGACTGTCATAGAATAAAGCTGTAAGTCATTATATTTAATTTCGGTAGAGCACTGTATAATTTAAGCTATAAATTACATATTTCAATTTTAAATTGAACATTTAATTTATCACTGTCTCATTTTGAAAAATATTTCTTTTTACTATACGCTCAATAGTTTAGCATTTAATAGGTCCTCCCCTATTATGCTGAAGAATAACAATTTTACCGAAAATTTCCTTGAACAAGAAAAATAACAACAAATTTGTGAACACAATAAGAGAATTGTAAATGAAATTTATGAAAATTGAGCCCCTGCTGCTTAATGACAGATTTGTCCAGATTTGTATGCAGAAATCAAAAATATTATGATGAATCTCGTAAATTGCATTCGGAATAGTAAACAAGCTTCCATTCATTTTATGATAAGCACAGCATGGTCATATTAAAATTACGGCTTAATTTATATAAACAAGTACACATTAAGGGTATACAGTGAGAATAACAAATGTTGTCGCACAATTGCACACATAAAACATCAACTGATAAATTCGCGATTTGACAAATAGATGGCGCCACAAATACATTATATTTTTTTAGTAAGTACGTACCTTTAAAAGTTAACTGTAAAAATTTGATGACGATCTGATGTTTGTTTCTAAAGTGTTCGTGGTTTTGATGTAAAAATAATACAGTACAAATGCCGGAAAACATAAAAAAGTACACAAAATCGATTTTGCTATTTGTTACAAAAAAGAAAACCTCATTTATCATCCCTGGGGCGATGTCAAATGTGTAACGTAAACTAAACAACTCAAGAGGAAAAATTTCGAGCGCTTTTGATCCAAGCACTTCAAAAGTGCTTTTTCCATAGAAATTTAGTAGCACTTTAACAATGATTTTGTATAAGGCTGCAGTAAGAAAAACATGGGTTCGAACCTAGCCCGGGTGATTTTATTTTTTCATTTTTTTTTGTATTTTTTTTGCTTTATTTTTTTTTTTTTTTTATTAAAATATTTTATATTCAACATCTTCTATTTCACTTTTGTATTTTCCTTTCCCTTCTTCATTTACATTTCTTAAATTGTATTAAAATTGATTACACAATGATTCCATGTAAGGCTGCAGTAAGTACAACGTGAGTTCGAACCCAGGTCGGGTGATTTTTTTTTCCATTTTTTTATTTTTTTGCTTCATTTTTTTGTTTTTTATTAAAATATTTTCTATTCAACCTTTTTTTATTTCACATTTCTATTTTCCTTTCTCTTATTTATTAACTTTTGCTTAATTGAATTGAATAATTCTATGTAAGGCTGTAGGAGCATTCGTATGTCAAATTCTGTTTGAACAACATTTGCTTAATATACAAATTCAATACCTCTTCATATCATTGGGCATTGTTGTAGCGGTCCAAAGCGTTGGTAAATGTAAATAGAAATAATCTGTTTCTATCTATCACACAGACGGTCATGGATTCAAATCCTGGTGCGGCCAGTTTTTTTTCTTTTTTTTTAAATTTTATTCAAAAAACGCTTACCGCAGCATTACAAAAAACCGATTCAAAAACCCTTTTGTGGTAAGGCTGCGGTAACCTTTTTCTCGCTTACATCCTATGACATGCAATGTTAAAAAGAAAGTATAAGTAGTTCTTACGGAGCGGAAGCGCTTATTGGTGAAAAAGAAACACTTCAGAAGCTGTTTTGAAGCAATTCTTTTCTCCTTGGGAAAAAACATAAAGTCAGTGTTTTGGTTTTGCCTTTCTCTTTGTGTTTCATGCATTTTTCAGCTCTGTCTGACCGCGCATTTTGTTGTGTTCGCATATAATTTTACCTGGCTTAAATGCAACATACAAAAATTTTAATTTTAACTTTGTACAAATCTACACACACATACCTTTCTAATGGAATATTACTCAAAGTCGTACTGCTTTTCTAACACAGTGAAAAAAGAAGGACAAAGTAGGTTAAAACTCGCACAACAACAACAAAAAAGTACTAGAGAGACATAACTTCTTCAATTTGTATATAATGCTTGCTTCACGCACCGAATTTCATCTTTCTCTTTGTTTTGAAGTTATTTATCAAACTACGCTGGATAACCCATCTTTCCCACTGTGCGTATGTAATTACAATTTAGTTAAAAAAAGTTTGTCTCAATCTCCAGAGCACTTTGTGTTGAGTTTCACATTTATAATTTTCTGTTTTTATCTGCTTGGCCTCCATTTATCCTGATTTATAATTTGTATTTAATTTTGCAATTTATAAGTTTACAGTCGTCACTGAATAGCCCTATTAAAAGATATAACGTACCAGTAAAATTTATTCCAAATATTGAAGTGGTTGCTAGACCAAAATAAAATTGTCTCTTTATTAAGAAATCAAAAAACACATCATTTGCTAATGATAAAGACAATTTAATACTTTAAAAACCAAAAAAATACAAATTTATATGAATAATTTACGCAAATCTCCGAAATGAAGTTAATGACTGCTTTTAGGCGCAATTAAAAAATCTAAGCTCAAACTCAGCTTTTTGTCTTTAATATGCAATACGGTATGATGAAGCTTCAATAGGAGCTGAATAAGAAGTCAACTGGTGTCGAGTAGCAGCAGCAAAACATGAAAGAATAAAAAGCATTAAAAATGATTAAGTAGCTTTAAACAATTCCAGAAAAAAAACCTTACATAGTTTCCGGCATAGATGGGCAAATGTTGTGCGGTTGTGTAGGTTGTCGGTATCAAAGCGTAAGCGCTTGAACGTAAAATTGGTGTTAGAGCACCAACATATCCGGCATGTTCAGTATTTGCTGGTGCCAAAGCCGGTTGCGGTTCCAGTCTACCGAGCAAAGGCGTGGAAATCGGATTGCCATTAGCGGCATAGGTGAGGAGTGCAATGAAAATAAACTTTAAATGAAATGAATATTTTAGTTGGATTGTTATTATTTTGAACTATTTGCACTTACTATTTTTAACATTTTCAAGTTTTAAATTTTCTTTTGTCAATTTAAACGATTTAATGTGTAAACTAAAAGCAGTCACTTGATGAGCCGTCCTTTTATAACAAAATTCTGCAGTGTTATTGCAAGAATATGCTAAGAATACATTTTGAAACATATGATTCGCGGAAAGTAACCTGTTATAAATGTAGTTATAACAACTACACATAGACATGCATAAACGTATTCATATTATATCCTTTCATTAAGGGGGTAATTGATATGGTTGTGAACAAAATATATTAAAAATTAAATTTTATATAACGACAAATTTTTTCAAAAGCCAATATAATACGTGCTGCTATATATATTTCTGGCCTAGGCAACACTAATGTCAATAGATAAAATCTGGCAACACCATAATAAAGTTTGACATTTTTTAGCATAAGCGTACTCAGAACGTTTTGATGTACAAGTGCTATTTGTTTTGTTTACAGTGAGTTAAGAAAATCAATTTTTCCATTGATAACACTAGTCTACAAATGATTAAAAATTGTTTCCCCAGTGAATGCCATTATTCATTTTATATGTAAAATGGGCTGCTGATTCCGAAAATCGCATTATTTTTTTTTATTTCGTGTCGTTTTTGAGATATCGGTCATTTTCGGACCAAAAAAAAGATAGTTCGATTTAAATACAAATATCTCAAGAACTAATGTTTGTATTTAAACGTTTTATATGTCATATTAAAGGTAATTAAATTACCTACAAATATAAATAAATTGATTTCTAAAAAAACATCCTTTTTTTCGAAAAAATTAACAAAAAATCAAAATCAACTGCAGATTTATTCAAGAAGAAATAACTTTTTTATAATTTTTTTTTTGTATCATAGACTATATATTTGTGAAGAAAATAAGGTACCACTTAAAAAAATCGATGGAAAAATGCAAAAGTTGTATGCAATTCATTGAAAAGTTACCAAAATGCGTTTTTCCCTATTTTTTTCGTTTTTTTGTAATAAACTGTTCGATAATTAAAACATTTTGTAAAACACATGAGAAAATCCAAAAAATTCTTAAAGTAGGAGTTAAAAAAATACCCGTGTCTCGTCGTTTTTCTCCCGCACGTCAGATTTTTTTTTTTAATCGATTTTTGAAGTTTTTTAATCCACTGTACATGAAAAATACAAAAATAGCGCATTTTTGTGTTAAATCGGTGAATTTAACTATATGATCCTTACATTTGACTTGTATTATGTGTTCAGTAAACTTATGCAGGATATTACGAGGAATATTTTTGTAGAAAATTTTAACCCTCTAAGACCCTTACAAGTGGGTCATTTTGACCCCCCCACATGACCAAGGATGCCTCTATCTCACGGTATGTCACATGACGATCTTGCATTTTCAGTTCACGCACGGCAACAATGTTCTCTGGCACAACGGCCGTTTTTGGACGACCTTCACGGAATTCGTCTTTGAGCGAGCGTCGACCACGATTGAATTCATCAAACCAGTTTTTCACAGTTCTATAGGATGGTGCTTCATCGCCATACAAAGATTTAAGTTCATCGATGCACTCTTGTCTTGATATTCCACGTCGAAAGTTGTGAAAAATGATCGCACGAAAATGTTCACGAGTTAATTTCATTTTGTTGCCAAATTGATTTTTTTAAGTCACTGTAAACAACACAAATGATGGTCGTACTACAAAACGTTCTGAGTACGTTTATGCTAAAAAATGTCAAACTTTATTATGCTGTTGCCAGATTTTAACTATTGACATTAGTGTTGCCTAGGCCAGAAATATATACAGCAGCCTACGTAGCCGTATTCACGAAAAATCAATAGAATTTGTTTTTGTAATTTCAAATAATTTTGCATTTGCTACGACGCTCAGTGGCAGATCGTAGGCCATAAGTAGGTAAAATTTGAAAGTGCTATGGATTTAAAAAAGTTTTACGTCAATCGTCAGATAATATTTGGGGACCGAAAAAACAACTATAAAAGTTAAAAATTTTGTTTTAATTAAGTAACACAGTGGGCTCAAAGTTGGACTGTAAAGACCAAAAATGCTCTATGAAACTTTTATCACTAGAAAGTGCTAGATAAACGCTCTTGTTCATTTGTTTTAAGCCAGATAAATTAACGTAGCATATTTTTAGAAAGTATATTACTTCTTGCTGCCTTTTTTGAGAACTTTTGTTCTATGCATTTTTTCTTGTTGCAGTTTTTGAGAAAACAAATTATTTTTATTTCTTAACATTCTGCAAAGTTTTACAATACATTCATCAATTTAAAGCTTGCAGTCTGCTTAAATTTGGAAGATGGTATTTTTTGAAGAAAGGGTAGTAGATAAGGGGTATATTCTCCATAAGCCCCCTTGGAAATTGCCCTATCCTTACTTGGACATACCATTGCGAAGCATTTTACCAATTCCTAAAATTTGCATCAAGTAGTGTCAGTAATATTTTATTTTCGTAGGGCGTGGCTCCGCCCATTTTTTACTGAAAATTATTTCTCCAAATGCCCTTTGCATATGTACCAGATTTTGTTCATCTGCGTCAAGCAGTTTCTGTGATATAATGAATCAACATTCGGAGGGGCGTGGCACCGCCCACTTTTCCAGTAAGAATTATTTGTTCTAATTGTTTTAGCATATGTATCTAATCATATCTAAGTGCGTCAAATATTGTCAGAGAAATGATGAGTTTATTTTTTTGAGGGGCGTGGCACCGCACACATTTTTAGCCGATAACTTAGACTTTTTTTCTACTAACATAATGTAAAATCTTCTTTAAAAACGGTTAGTTAGTTTCCGACTCAATAAGGGACAAATACACAAACAAAAAAAAATCTAGTTTTTATAAAGTTGATTTTCGTTAGTTTCTTATAACTTGAAAACTATAAAAAACAGCTCAGAATTTTTAACATATTTGAAATCAGCGTGGTCAAGTTAATGGAAATTGATACCCATTTTGAAATGAAAATTCCGACCAAGCCCTAATTTTGTTCAAATACACAGATTTTTATTGTCTTAATCCAAAAAACATTTTTATCAAATTTCAATAGCCTAGGTCAATTATTACTATTTATGACAGCCGTTCCATACAAACCTTCCCACTGTACGACGCAACAAGATTGTGAATACGGCTAATATAAATGTATATAGAAAGCCTTTGGAAGAAAAATACGACTGTATGAGCGTAATTTCTTTCTAGATAGCTTCATATACAGTAGGCCGGCTCGGTCTCCATACAAAAAAAAAAGTTTGGAAAAACCGCCCCATTTGAAAGCTTTCTTTGAGAGGACATATCTAAGAAACCAAATAACGAAAATACTAAGATTAAAATTTTTTTTATTATATCAGATTTGTCTTGTTGTATAACCCCAAAAGAGTTGAAAGACCGTGTTCTTTATATCTTAAAATTTTAACTTGGTAGATAGATGTAACCCCTTAATTGCAACAGTAAGTAGTTGATATGATACAATACGATACGTCAGCTTATTAAAACAAGGCAGATGCTGCACATTTGCAACTTTTCAACAATTTATGCATGCAACATTTATGCACAGCTGCACCAGTGATGTTAAATATGTACTATGAACATATCACTGCAAGAGGCTCGTCGTAACGGTTACTTACAACTCAAAATTGCGTTGCATTGTCCTTAAGGGGACGAATAAAAGAAGCCAAGTTTTGCTTTTGTTAAAAAACTTGTTATTTTTGATAAGTTAATTATAAACAAGTTGCTTTTAATAGTTCGACTAGTTGTCCCTCACAGAATGTCAAGGTTCGTAATTTATTTTTATTCTTTTTATTGCATTGCATACACTATTTTAGGACTTTAAATTTTGTAAGTGAAGTTTTGACATCACATGGTAGTACCTTCATATGTATATTATCGTTATCGAGATCTTTTTCCACAGGACAGCAAAGTGCTTCTGATTATTTGCTTGCCTCCTATCACATTTTGATACAGTTTTTATCTATCAGCGTTATGCAGACAGCTTCACGAAAGAAAATTTGTTCGAACTTCATTAAAGGTATCCTTAGCCTTATATGCTTAATCAAAACACTATTGCAATAATTACCTACTTAGCCGCACAATGATGCTAAAATCTTTTCCAGTAGCTATAAAATTCCGCACATATTTTGAATGCTTTGACTAAAAAGCACAAAGTAAAAAAACAGTATGTCAACAAAAATTAATAACTAAAGTAATGTCATAATTTTTGGCGGTTAAAATACACTATCTCCATCCTATCATTTCTGCTGATGTCATAAACTGATTTGCGGCACTCTATATTCTACATTATTGGCACGCTTTATTGAATTTTGTGTATAATTCACTGACATTTGTGCCATGCCATGGCATTGAACCGTAAGTAATGCTAATATTCGTACAATAACGCAATTGTCATTTGCAAACGTTGACCAAAGATTTGTCTACACTACGTTGTGCTTAGCTATTTAGTTTAGTAGTATCATAGTCCTTTCTCCCATCGCAAATACAAAGTCGTATTGTTTGCATTTCAGGTTGAAATTCTCAAATGGTTGTTTAACTCTTGTGAATAGTAGGTATGTATGTACTGTGATTATTACAAATCCATGATATTATAATTGAATCGAATTACGACTGAATGCGTCATTATTGAATTTCTTACCTCAGGACGTTGGTGGCTACAACAATTGAATACTATGAGTATTATCACATTTCTTGAGTTCCAGAATGTTTGTGGAAATTGCATAATTTGATCATCTATTCAGCAGCATATTGGAATACGGAATTGTTGTTATAGTGATAGATTGATAGATTTGGTTTTGCATTATGAGATGTTAAATTGAGTGCTTTACAAAAAAGTGTAGCGATACAATTTATTTATTAATTATCATTATCTAATCGTATAGATACTTTAAACTAATTTATCTGATAAAAATGTAGCTCTAATTGCAGTCAAATTAATGTGCTCAATAGTTTAAGAGAAAGATTTTGGTAAAATATTTTTTGTGAGTAAAACTCATATTTTTGTCTTCTTAATAAATGTCTTTTATCTTAAAGGTGAATTTTGGATAATCTTTATAATTGTTGACCGTATTAAGCTGTGCTTAGATTATTAAAATTGTGTAAAGCAGAGATTTTTGAATTTATTTTATAAATTTCATAATGCTATTGTTTGCAACTTTTGAGAAATTTAAATAGTTTATACTATATGAAAATTATATTGACTAATTTTATTAACTTTAGTCATTATTTGCAAGAATCGAAAGTTCCATGCATTTTTCAACTTAGAGAATTATGACAACTGAGCCACCGCTTATATAAAGAAGGAAGTATCGTATGGCATCTTTTAAGAGCTCGTTTTGATTAAACAGAATAGAATTACGTGATACATTTGGTAAAAAAAATAATTAAAATTTTGTGCAGCTTGCATCTAACCTCAAAAAAGCCAAAATAGCAATTTTTTATTAGTTTGACCTCAAATATCTCCAAATTCTGAGGTGGTTGGTCAATTTTGACCTCGGATTCAGCGCATGAAGTTACTTCGGATATGCTTACAAGCAAAACCTTGCTGTTATGTGTTTTTAATTTAAAAAATTTTTTACGTACCATTTTTGACCCGGTAGTTCAAGGGTTAAGATTTTTTTCAGAATTGTTCTTCTACTTTATAGACAACATAAAAACTATATTTGCTGTTGGTCACGATGATAATATGCACGTTATAGATTTTGGCCAGAAAAATGTGCTTTTTGACCTACTCGTGTATTGTGATGGCTTAAAATCGAAAAATCCTTTGAGGGGATATTATAAGAACTCCATAACTCGAGCCCCATTCACCCAATTTCGAATAATTTTTTCCTGGGTAGATGTATATGTTGCCCATAGAGATATCGTTATATTTTTTTTCGATATTCTCTCGGCTTTGTTCGAAATATTAAAAATAAATAAACCCGATTTTATGTGCATATAGATAAATTTCTAATTATGCATCCTTTTTCGAAATCCTTGAGCAATATCAAATACCATTGATGAGTAGAAAAAAACTACCGAAAGGTTTTTTAAAGTTGGTTTGCTAAGCGGCGCTATAGCGATTCAAAGTTCGAAAAATCGAGTATTATAGAGAAACCGTATTGTTGGGTCATAAAATTCAAGTTTTTTATTTGAAATCTTAATTCCTCGTTTGAGATGTCTTCATCTTCAACACACTCTAGTGATTATTTTCCTGGAAGATATTGAAATCATACCTTATTGTATTAAGAAAGCAAAAAATACCCTCAGATTTGCACTTTTTTGCCTCCTAAAATCAATAAAAAATGTTGGGTTTAATATGGCAGTATCGATAACATTTAATGCGTAAGAAGCACAACTCAGAGATTTTCTAAAGTTGGGTCGTTAAGCAGTTCTGTAGCTCTAAAATATCCACAAAAAATTTATTTTCGAAAGTTACGCTTAGAAGGCATCATCAACGAGAAATGAAGATTTCATATAAAAAATTTGAATTTTTAACCCAAAAATACGGTGTTTGTTCGGATAAAAATTTTATAGTTTTCACCACATACATATAAAATTTCATGGGTATACCTTTAATAAGACTCCGCTTCGGCTGCTGCTACTACGATGATTGTAGAGACGCTCTTAGCCCGCTGTGCATGCACATTATGGCGATGGAAAGCCTCAGGCAATGACCGTGAGTCAACTCTTCAGACCAAGAGTCGCTGTACAAGACCTTGAGTCACCTTTGGAGGAATGCAGTCGCCTTTTATGACCTGGAATCGTTGCTGTCGGCGACGATGACACTTCGAAGGAAAGCGATGTATTGCATTTGCTTATACGTGAGCAATTAAGAAATTTCCATAAAAAGAATAACCCAAAACAATTTAAGTTAATTTTACTTTTATTGAAATATAAAAACTTCATAAAATTAAAAATTAAAAAGAAAATTTACAACTAAAAAGAGCTGCAGTTGCTTACTGCATGGTTAATTTTCAACGAGTGATGATATTTTCAACTTGGACTTTAGACTTTCTGAAGTATCTAGTTGAGAATTTACATTCAGCTATTGTTAGCCGTTTATTCTGCATAAGGATAAGCGAGACGGCAACAATCGTTAGGGTTAAACAAGTATATAAGTACATACTTATTCAAAGTTTAGACAGCAGACTGTAACGAGTAGTTACTAGCGATGCCAATCCCGGGATCCCGGAGTCCCGGGATCCCGGGATCCCGGCCTTTTTTAAGTCCCGAAAATCCCGGGATTAGTCTATGCAAATCCCGGGATTAATTGAAAACAATTTTTTACCAAAAATATGAAATGAATCTTAATAAAAAAATTACCCCTTTTGGAAATGTTAATATTGTTATTCGCAACATTGGAAAATAATAATTCGCGTGCAATACTGATTTCTGAAAACAGCTGACTTATTATTTGTTTCGTGAAATTCTGAAAGTGAAAACGGTCGCAACTAAAAAATTTATTAAAAATGAGCGAAACTCCCAGCAGTACTGCGTTTGTACCACATCAAACAAAATTTAAAGATACAAGTTCAGTCTGGTGCCACTTTTTAGTTGCCCGCGATAAAACCGAAGAAGCAAAGTGCATTAAATGCAGCCAAATCTTGAAGATTAAAGGAGGGTCGACGAAAGGATTACATACGCACTTGAAAGTACACAGCATTACTGTTTCCAATAGCCAGAAAAGTAAAAACCTTGAAGATGAGGCATCGAAGCTTATCCCATGCAAGCAGCCGAAATTGACAAACTTTTTTGGAAGTAGCAAAGATAATAGCCTTCCAGCTGTACTAGCGCGAATGACTGCAGTTGATGGCCTTCCATTTTCAACTTTCATAAAGTCGGCAGATCTGCGAAATATGATGGAGTCCAGTGGCTTCAACTTGCCAAGGTCAAAGGAAACAATTAAAAATATTGTAATTAAGTATTTCAAGCAAATCAACAGTACCGCAATTGAAGAAATGCGTAGAGTTAAAATGCAAGGTGGCAAATTTAGCCTAGTCTTCGATGAATGGACATCTTGCTCAAATAGGCACTTTCTAAATATAAATGTTTTTGCGAATTCAAAATTTTGGAATTTGGGTTTAATACGATACAAGTGCTCAATGACTGCCGAAGTTTGTGTTGAAATGCTGACCAAACGATTAGATGAAGCAAATCTTAACTTTGCTAATGATGTTGTGGCTGTTACCACGGATGGAGCCAGTACCATGGTAAAAGTGGGAAGACTGATTGAACCGTACCAACAGTTATGTTTTGCACATGGTCTTCAACTTGCGGTTGTAGATGTTTTCTATAAAAACGATGTAAAGCCTTCTATTCGCGGTAAGTACATTATTTTATTATTCCCAATAAAGTACTTCGATATGTCATACCAACTTTTTACGGGACAGTGTTTTTCAAAATCTGTGCATTAGGCTCCATCTTGTGTCAGATTTTGGTACCTCTAGCTTGAAATTTGAAGGGCTGGGATCTATTTTCGTAGTTACAACCTAATTTTATTTTATATAGGCTTTCATACAAAAATTATCATAACTAAAAACTACGATTTTTGAATTACCAACTTATTCGTTGGACGTATCGATTTCAATGCCAAATAGTTAAAGTTTGAAATAACTTAATTTCCAAAAATTTTGTTGCTTATTTGCTAAGACTATCTGATATTAAAAATGATTTTCAGATGATGTTGATGACGACTCCAGCGAAGATGATGTCGAGGATTTGGAAGGTGAAGATGGTCTTATTATTTATCAAAAAGAAGACACTGCCAATTATACAGATAAATATAATTTAAGAACAATTATAGCAAAGGTTAGAAAAATTGTTCGGATGTTTCGGAAATCTCCAACAAAAAATGAAATTTTGCAAAAATATGTTAAAATAGAGCATAACCAAGAACTAAAATTAATATTAGATAACAAAACAAGGTGGACCAGTCTACTAAATATGTTAGAGCGTTTTGTTAAGCTTGAAAGTTCAATAAAAAAAGCGTTAATTGATCTTAAAGCCTCTTCATTGAGTGGTAATGATTTTAAAATTATAAAAGAAGTAGCACGTATACTTCAGCCAGTTAAAATAACAATTGAAGCCTTATGCGCCCGCGATATGAATTTATACAAATGCGACGTTGCCTTGAATTTTATGCTCGTAGAATTAAATAAGAATAAATCAAATTTCAGCAATATCTTGGTTTCTAAAATCGTAGAAAGAATCAAAGAGCGTAGGACAATTCTATCTGATGTATATTCGTATTTAATTAATCCTAATAATTTATATGATCTTAACTATGAATTTTGTGATACCCCGTCTTTTGCTTCCATTAAAAAAGAACTTCAAAATATACTTTCAAAATTAGAAATTGAGCCTTTTTGCGAAGACGACAATACTGAAATCATTGAATTAAATGAATCAGCCACCTTAAAAGATAAATTATGTCTTATTTTAAACAATAGCTCAAAAAGTTGTTTAAATAGAAAAACTTACGTTTTGACGGATGCGCTGACCAAAGAAATTGATATATTTTCTAATGGAGGCGATAGGGGTTATTACTTGCAAAATTATTACTTTCTCTAATACAACCGACAAGTGTTGAGTCGGAAAGGTGCTTCTCATCTGCGGGCTATATTTGCAATAAATTTAGATCCAAATTAGAGGATATAACTTTGAATGCTCTAATCGTTTTAAGATCACATTTTAATCAAAAGAGTACCTCAAATCAAGTCAATCATTCTACTTAAAAATCAAGTCTTACTTTGCAGAATTTTTATTATTAGTGCAGACAAATTAGGTAAAAAAAATTTGATTTTGTTGAACAAGCACCGATTTTGATCCAACATGGCTCATTTTGTAATTTTGTAACATTGGGTATTGATTTTAGAAAAAAACTAACACTTTAGATACATGCAGTTTTTGAAAAAAAAAAAAAATAAAAATAATTCTAAGCAAAAATAGTTTCTTTTATGTATTTGTTGATTCTGAATTCGAATCGATATATTGTATAACGTACAGTTTTTGGGTCATCCTTAACTAAAAGTTAAAAAAAAAAACACGATTTTTGAGGTTATATGGAGGACGCTCGAAACTGATTTCCTATTTTCTATTGAATGCGTCATATGGTACTATTTTGTGTCTACAAAATTAGATAAATTCATGATGCCATTTTAAAATGATAGTATCATTTTATAGGAAAATCATTAAAGACCATATAATATCTCATTTTGAAAACAAGAATAGAACTAGGTGATGCATTTAATAGATAATAGATAAATAATTTCGTGCATCCTCCATATAACCTCAAAAATCACGTTTTTTGAACTTTTATTTAAGGATATCTCAAAAACCTTACGTGATAGACCAATTTGGATTCAGAATCAACAAATACATCAAAAACTTCTTTTTGTTTAGAATTGTTTCTATATTTTGTTCAAAAACTGCATAAATCTATAGTGTTGGTTTTTTTTTTCTAAATTCAATAAGCAACTAAAATGTCGGATCAAAATCGGTGCTTGTTCAACTTGTTCAACGAAATTAGATACTATAGCCTTTTTTACCTTATTTTTTTTATAAGGTCTTTATTCCTTGTCTTATCTTATCTTATCTTCATTTCGTATCGTTTCAAAAAAAGTTATAATGCTAAGATTTAGTCAGTCACTTTAATTTAAACCTTACACAAATCGGGTGGCGCATTCATTCTCAAGTTAAAAAAATTTTTTGATCTCAGTAAGTGATATATATATGTATATATAAATATCGTTTAAGTTTATGAATTGTTTGTAAATTACATTTTTATATTTGTTTTTTTTTTATATTTTCTTGTTAATTTTTATCAATAAAATGAAAATTTTAATTAAAATGATTTATTATTTAATATGAATTGAACATTTTAATTTATGCGTTCTTATCTTCTTACAAAAAACTGTGCTTTTAATGTCAAAATTAAAACTAAACCAAATCCCGAAAAATCCCGGGATCCCGGGATTGCAATTTTATAATCCCGAAATCCCGGGATCGCCAAAAAGCCCGAAAATTGGCATCCCTAGTAGTTACAGATCGTGCGGGTGGACAGTGCTGCTGTTCGTCAGAGAATTATACTGAATTTTGGGAGTTAAGGTTTACGTGTTTGCCCGCATAGACATACGGTTTGCCTATAATATGCGATTTTTCGAACTTTAAACCGCTAACGACTCAACTTCAAACAATCATTTGACATTTTTTTTTTCTAATCATCAATGGTGTTCGAAAATGCTACACGAGAAAGCAAATCAATCCAATCATTTGAATTCTTAAGTCATGTTGTATGCGATTTTTTTATGTTAACTTGGTGTACAACTTTCGACAGGAACAGTACCACAGTCAGTATCAAGGTCTAAGCAACCAACGAAGCACCAATAATTTTAGACATGTCATCGCCTTCACAATGAATTCTTGCCAACAATGTGGGTACAAAGTAAAAATTCCTGTAGGATCACAACAAACTGAACAATGCAATGTGCTAACGTTAAGGACGCCAACTGCAAGTCATGATACGACCAAAAAGCCATACAGTTGTTGATGGTGAATTGCATTTTTTTTTTTAGTCATTTGGATAATGTTACGATCTAAGGGATTACAATCAACCTTGAGTAGATTGTGAAGGAAAACTTAACGAGAAGTTCTTGTCGTTAGTAGCTGCAATTCGTGGTCACAATCTGTAAGATAAGTGCAGAAGAGTTATTGAACTGATTGTTGAAAGAACGATATGTAGCGTAAAAGTTTGGTGCTCTTTGATATTTGTCTGGATCATGGCTTTATTTATGCTTTTGCTGCAGTGGCTGATTGTTTAGTTACTATTATTTTCGCAGCAATCAACACCTTTGTAGATTCTTTTTGAAATTCTATTACACTGCAAATTCCTATAAAAGGCTTTGCAAATGTGCTATTCTATTAGTTACTAGTTGATCTCGCAATTGAGAGCAGCAAGGATACCAAAAAAATAAAAATGTTTACTTTGGTAAGAATAAAAGAAAAAGTTGCTTATAAGTATTTTCTGTGAAACTAGAAGAACATATATTTCAGCTGTAGGAGTGATTTCAGCAACTATGGAATTCTTGAACGCAAGTACGATTGGCACGGTTGGGTAGGGAAGGTAGTTTTGTCGAACCTTTGTCGCATCAACAAAAGACTGGCATAGCGAAGATAAAGACTAGACAGACGACAGCTTAAATCTAGATTATAGACGTAATAATGTGAATCTTTTTATTGCATGGTTTTAGTCATTTTTTAAATACACATATCATAGACATTGACTACGAGAAAATTTCCTAATTCAGGCGCCATAAAATTCTAAAACATTAAAAAAAAATATTAATAGTGAGATTTTTTTGCCCCTGAATTGGGAATTTTTCTTTTAGTCAATGTCTATGAAATATATATTTAAAAAATGCCTAAAATCATGCAGTAAAAAGATTCGCATTATAACGTTTATAATCTAGATTTAAGCTGTCGTCTGTCTGGGGCATAAGACTAATTGAAAATTTAAAATGCTCATCATTCCCACTTACTGAAATAATTATAAAAAATAAATCTTTTTCCTCCTTTCTAGCTAATTTCCACAATATTACTCTCACTTACTGCCGCTGCGCCCAGCAATTTGGAGCTACTGCCAAATAATCCTGTGCTCACAAAAACAGTGACCTATGCTGCGCAGCCCACAGTTACCGGTTACAAAACAGCAATTATAAAGCCTCAACTGTTGGCATTGCCGCCGCTACTTAAGTCCAATATAGTTGCAGCAGCACCGACACATGTGGAAGTACATGAGCGTACACTCGCCAAAGTGGGTGCTGTTGTTGAGAGTGTCCCGACGGCAGTGTCGCATCAAAGTTCTACGATTGTACATAGCAGAGCACAGCGCGTGACACCAATTGTAGCAACTGCAATGCGGCGTTCCTACGCAGCACCTGCTGTACGTAACTATGTTGCAGCTGAAGATAGACTTTTTGAACATACGCCAATGTTGCGTCGGGAATTCCCTGCTGAATTAAGTCCAGCCGCCGCATTTGTGCATGCAAATGTGCCATATCAATTGAGAGCATATAATGCGGTAGTACCATTCAATTATGCCAATTATGGTTATTCGAATTATGGGCTTCCTTTGGTGTATGCTGCTGCTATGGGTAAATAGAAAGCATTGCGAAAATGCCAGAAAGTACTAATTTTAGACATACGATTTTTTGTTACGCAAAGCAATAAAAGCAAAATTTCTAAAACAATAGCAAAGCAATATTTATTATTCACGGTAATAATTAAATTTTCCCTGAAATGTCATCTGCGTTTAGCATAAAATTGTTACCTTGCGCGTGTCTTACACTGTTCAACATAATGTGTATGAGAAGATAAAAACAAAGGAAAGTAGGAAAATCAAAATTGGACAGCTTCTCAGCATTTGATTTGTTACCAAAAATGGTTCATGCGGAATGAGCGCAAGTTTTGACTGACAAAGCTTGGTTTTTAGGTATCTGACTTCCTCTAGAGTTCAGCCTCGAACTTTATAGAATTCTCAAAATAGGACTCTAGTTGAGATTGTCGTGCCTGCACGGAGAAAAAAATAGTGCGTACTACTTTATTTCTAATAAACTTTACCAGAATTTTAAGTCAGAAAAGTGACAACTCTCCACTGAAGAAAATTTTACCTTACTGTTTAGGTAAATCAGAATTTTCAGTCATTCAAAGTCTGGTAATTTTTTTTGAAAAAATTAAGGTGATATTTTCCTTACTGTTAAGTTAAAAAAACAAAAAAAAAAAAAAAAAAAAAAAAAAACCCAACTGACCGCGCTAGCATTCTAACCGTTGTCTTCTGCTCTACTGGCCCACATAATGAAGAGGCAAAAAATTTCTATTTATATTTTTACTAGAATTTGAAAGTCAAAATAGTTATATACCTAAGGTAAGGTAACTTACATTTGAAATTTAGTGTTAATTACTTTAATTTACTTTACTCCTTGTCTTTCAAAACTTAAAATTATCAATATAAGAAAATATTTATTTATACTTTATTCCAGAAAGTACTTAGCTGGTAGAATTGCTTTAAGAAAATTGAAGTTCTTTCTTGAACAGTTCCAGAATATTTTAAATTATCGCTAAAAAAGACACAAATTTTGTTTACCTGTGTTTCACTGCCACAAAGTTTAATGTTAGAAATATATTTAATACGATTAAAGACTCCTCTGCGTGCGCTGCTAATGATAATAAATGGACATTAGTGTTTAAAGTTAATGGATGGATAGCGATTAAAAATAAAAAAGTCTTTTTCGCCTAAAATAGCTATGACGTCAGCACGAGCGGCTGTTACTGACGTTTTCCTTAGTGTTCTGTGTTGTGCGTACGTTTTGCCAATTGATTTATTAAATTATGTCATCTCCTTGGAGGAGTAATTAAAAGTGATTCGGTGCTGTTAAAATGTCCTGTCAATGTTTTGGTTTTGATTCGACTAAATGCTTTTAAAAATGTCCCTGCAACATCTTGATAGACGTTATATTTTTAGCTTTCAATTAAAAATGTGCGCTTAGTCGGTGTATTTTACTTATCACAAGTGACGTTATTAAATTTGACATTAAATGTTAAGAAAAGATTTTTGAAAAAAAAGATACGTTGCGAATGTTGTAAAAAGGTATCGTGAAAAGGCTAGAGTATTTAAAATGTTGCTTAGTGCCTTTAAAGGTAGGGGTCACTTTAGTGAATTCTTTTTCTTTTAATTATCAAATGTACAAGGTATGATTTTTAAAGAAGCACTGATTGGAAAATTTAAAGTTGACGTTTTTTGAAAGAACTTTTGGTTTAATGAAAAAAAAAAAGAAAAAAATGCTGTTGAAGGAAGGATGAAAAATTTGACTGACTTTGCCTTAAAATTGGAGAATGTCGATTTTAAAATTCATTTATAGCCTAGATTAATAGCAGTAAAAAAATCTAGCATTGACGACTGCTGGGTAGTAAAGTTAATTTTAGTCCAATGAATTCAATGGTCATAGGCATTTCTACGTAACTTTTTCTAAAACTATAAAATTTTATCTCAAAAATGTTGAGGAAACGAACAATACTTATATGTAAAATTATATTAAAATAAAAAATACATGTTTTTTATCAATTTTCTGCGATATGTAAGAAAAAGTAAAAAATATACCACAAAATTACTTCGAAACTTAGACTGAACTGAACAGATGAATAAATGGTTCAAATGGATCAAAAAATACGTGTACTTGGGTATTTTTGCGTTAAGTTTTCAAACCCGAACATATCAAAAACCAGAGCCAAATCGTAAAAATTAATTATGTCACGAAAATCTCTCGTACTTAGTTGAATCTGTCATTTTTAAAAGCGGAAATATGACGAAATTAAGACTTATGGCAAATTTAAGAAAAATCGTCATAAGTTTGGTAAATCTTATTTAAGTGCGATTTTAGTGATGAATGTTAACTAACAATAATACTAAAAAGTAATCTGCTTACTTGGGAAATAGATAAACCAACCAGTGCTATCGCCACAATGGCAAAAAAGCGAAAGAATTATTTTCTGCCGAGCGACACATATCCCCTTTTAAAAATTACCGATTCAATTGTGTTTACTATTCAGGACTCATAAGTGTTAGAAAAAAAAAGAAAAAGGTGTCCAAATCGATCACAGTGTAATTTGACAGGCTTGCTTTGTTAGTACTCGCTACTTTATTTCTCATAAATTTTACCAGAATTTCAAATCAGAATAGTGACAACTTTACACCGAAATAAATTTCACCTTACTGTTTTAGTCAATTCAGAATGTATGTTTGCTAGTAATTTTTTTGAAAAAATTGGCGTGATATTTACCTTACTGTATAGTTCAAACAACAAAAAAAAAAAAAAAAAAAAAAAAATTAGCTGACCGGCGCCTGAGCACGAACCCTGGCCCTTCTGTATGATAGTTAGAAGCTGGCTTGTCTTCTATTTTCCTGCAACCCAGAGGTTGAGGTTTGCTAACTTTTTTGATCCGCTGACCACTGGCCGATTTTCGTATGTTTTGTGCATTATTGTTAAATTCAAGAGTCTAGACATTTCTTATCTTTGGTAACCCATTGAAACCCTGTATTGGAACAAAGATGTTTAATCTAAAGAATCTAATAAAGTTTCAATACATATATTATTGATGGTAAAATTGAGACATTATTTTGTTTCGTACTATAAATCAAGAGGAAAAACTTGAGACATTGCCCGTAGCGGCAGCTGGTATACAAAGTTGGCATAAATTGTATTTTTGATATTGAAATAAGAGATAAAAAACCACCGGCACTGGAAAAAAGACTATCTAGTGGATTAGCTGTAACAGCTGAAACTTACTCATATCGTCCATATATCCAGAAAAAATTGCCTTTGCTGCTATTTGTTTCGATTTGAATATTTCGTAATAGTGGCATTGATATTTTGAAGTAGTAATGGTCCAAGACCAAGACCATTGCAGTCTTCATCTTGCATATTGAATCTTGGTATTGGTCTTAGTTTTGACGTTGAGTATCGTTCTTGATCTTGAGCATTAAATCTTGGTTTTGGACTTGGTCTTAAAAAACTTTCTAAAAATTGTAGAATATTCAAAATTTTCTTACCTTATTTTTCCATAGCAGTTGAGTTTTTAAGATGACACCCCTATTACACTGCACAACAAATAATAGGCTTGTGATTGTTGCATGCGTAGATTCCGAGTCTGACTTCAGAATTGGCTTATCAGCTCTAGATTTTGAGATATTTGAGGTTAAAAACCCGAATGCGGTTGTTTTTTGAGGTTAGGTACTGACTCTACAAATCTGTTTTAATTTTTTTACTTAATTTATCACGTAGTGTTTCTCTTTCTCTTAAAAATTAGCTCTTGGAAAATGTCGTACGATGCTTCTTTTAAAAGTTATGGTCGATTAAAGATGATATTATGAAATCCTATACAATGACTAAGCCGAAACATTCTATGAACTTCTTAATCTAGTGACATAACTTTTGACCAATTAATCACTCACTCACTGCTAAGCACAAAATATGGAGCTTAAATTTGTGATTGCAGTTCATATCAGCGCAAAAAAAAATTTGATTTATTTCTGCGTGAAATTTATTCATTTGGTCATATTATTTCGAATCTTCTTCTTCGTTTTTAAAGTGTTGTTGTTGTTGTTGTTATAATAGTTTTTTCGGAAAATTTTACATATTTTGCTTCCATTATATGAAATACATAATATTTTACTTTTTTACTCCAAGTTGTTTTTTTCTGCGAATCAAAACAATCGTATCTGATTACGTCTACTGAATTGTTGTAACTTTTCCCTATTTGTCTGAGCATAAATATTAACACTGTTGAGGTTTTTTTTTTTGTTGTTGCTGTTGTTTTATTATGGTCATTAGGCTGTTTAGATGTCATTTCGTATTATCACACTTTCTATAGAGTTACGAAATTACAATTATTCCTGGGTTGTCATGAAAACAAATTTTTGCATATATAGGCCGTTCAACGTATAGACTTTGAGACTAGACATTGTTTACCCCAAATGTTACATTTGTGCAATTTATTGCGTTGTTTCGAAATCTCAGCGTAATGTACAATACTATAGAAGATTGAAAAATATCGAAGGCAACAAAAGAAGCAAAAGTTTGTTGAAGCAATCCAAGAGTAGCCTGTATTACGGTCATTACGGATATTACTGTAGCCGACCTCTGGTGTCAACAGGATGGCGCAAAATGCTATATAGCTGGAAAAACAATCACTTTATTGAGGGAAACGTTAGATGAAAACATCATCTCAAGAAATGCTCCTGTTAAGTGGTCACCAAGATCATGTGATTTGACGCCATTTGATTACTTTCTTTGGGGATATGTTGATTCACTTTTGAATGTCGACAAACCCGAAACTAGGTATTGTCGCTTTGGAAACCAACATAACACGTGTTTTACAAGGAATACCGGCCGATGTGCTCGAAAGAGTTGTCGAAAATTAAACCCACAGAATGAACGATTTAAGAGCCAGTCGTGGGCAACATTTGAACGAAATGAGTTTTAGACGTTGAATTGTAGGAACCGAACTGTCATTTCAAATAAAGATTTGCATCAATACATTGACTTTTATGTATTTTATTTAAAAAACAAAGCAGGAAGCTCTTATTGGATCACCCGTTAGAAGCTTTTTCGACCTTTCCCAAATTTTTTCGATCTCTTCAACATTTCTGGGTTTCTTTAGCATAATAAAGGTAATTTTTTCATTATTCTTCATTATTTTGTTTTTCAATTTTAAATTCAAAATTAAAGAAAAACTATTAGCTACTTTAAAATTTGCATACATTAGTTATGTATAGGTATGTATTAAATGTTGCTGATAATGTTCTGGAAGAGCAATTTTCAGCAAATCTTCCATATCTGTTACGTGTGTAAATATCGCATCTATTAGTTAGTTATGTATGGATTTCATCCCTTAATCTCTTAGAGCATTTTCAATGCATAAACATTAATCATAACAATTTAAAAATCTTTTGAGCATGGACTTAATGATGCATTAACATTTTAAAACACGATACAATAAATCTTCTTTCAACTTATTAAAGTTCTCCTATTTCAAAGTCGCTTACCGTAACAATTGAAAAAAATAATTTTTCACTGAATGCAACTAATATCCAAAGGTTTACTATATAAAGTTCTACTATCTCACAGTGAAAGCATTAGTACGGCGTTGGTCTATGCCAAAGCATATTCTCTTGTCATAAAACAATATTTTTGTAAAATACAGTTTTGAAAGATTGTCCAACCCAACAATGTTCAAGCTGGTGAGTTCATTTCAACCTAACTTGCTTTATAATTTAACCATTTTATTAACCCATCTACCTCTAGTTTCCTTTATTTTGTGGTCTTCTACTTATCGTTGCTGCCACAGCAACACCTGCCGGCATTGCTCCTAGCACTGCAGTTCGTAGTAAGTCCTCATCACCATCATCTGCTGCACCGCCAACTGCAGCCGAGGATAATTCACAAGAAAATGATGCTGCTGATTCGTCAGATGAATCATCTGCAGCTTCGTCTAATGCTCCCGCCGCTACTACATCTATTCGATCTTCTATACGGGTAGCTTCGCCTGCACCATTGGCTGCATCGACTACCATTCAACATCATGTATTACCCGCAGAAGTGATTCCGTTGCCACTGACCATTTCCACGCGTCCTGGATTACGCACTATAATTGCACCTGAAACGATTACAATTCATCAGCCAACAGTCGCGAAAATTGGTGAATTGGTGCAAAAAATTCCAACTGCTGTATCCCATCAAAGTCAGACCGTTGTACACAAACACGCACGCGTCGTCACTCCAATTGTGGCGCCAGCCGTACGTACACTTACATCACATGTTGTACGTGCATATCACACGCCGTTGGTGATAGCTGCTTACACACCTGTTGTTAAAGTTATCAGCAATTAAGGGGTGAAGCGGTGTTACTCTCACTTTCTTTTGCTAAAGTCTTCAAAATTATGGCATTTCGATAAGCCAAAATTGCTAAATTTGCACAAAATTTTGTCCTGCCAATTTTTGTATTCTCCTTTAACTCCTAGGAGGAGCAATTTTTAAAACTTTTTTATTTTTTTTTAAATTTTTTGGAATAAAATTTCGTCGTTTTGTGATAACTGAAGTGTTCTTATTTTATTTTTACTTTAACCTTTCATCTTTTCCGATCAATTATTACTTTCTGAGATCATTCATTGAAGTAAAGATATCTCAACTCCATACAAATTTAATGTAGTCCTTTGCATGAAGTTGCGTTATCTATAACACAGTGCGACACATGAAAAGTGAACTAAAATCCGTTATAAGGCGTCGAAAGTACTCGCCGAAACAAGTAATTCTGCCAGAGCGTTTTGCAAAGTTGGCTCATATAAGGATTTTATGGTCATTTTTGCGATTTTAGGGCACTAGATGAATTTTTTCGGTTAAGTTTGTTCGGCATTTTTTTTTCTTCTATTCAATAGCTACAACACTGCTGAAGTCATCAAAACAATATTTTCGGCTCGTTACCGAGATATAGCCATATGAAAAAATCGAAAAATCGCTCAAAATCCAATTTGAAACAAAAAGTTGCAATTTTCAGCTGGATAATTATAATTATAATTGCAACTTTTTGCCTCAAATTGGATTTCGAGCGATTTTTCGATTTTTTCATATGGCTATATCTCGGTAACGAGCCGAAAATATTGTTTTGATGACTTCAGCAATGTTCTAGTTATTGAATAGTAGAAAAAAAATGCCGAACAAACTTAACCGAAAAAAATTCATCTTGTTTACCGTCAATGACTTGAAAAATGTTGCACTGTGTCTTCAGTGCAAAAGGCAAAAGACTATCTTCTGTTTCCGAATAAGATATTCCACTTTCTAGCTCACTTTTTGAGTCCCGCTTAGTTTGTCCATGTCTAATCCTTCGAGCGTTATAAAATAACTGCCACGCCAAAAATATTTTAATACCCAAATAAAGTCATTAATGGTTCAAATGGAAATAAAAAAATTTATTAAAATATAACAATTTGAAATTTTATTATTTATTTACTTTATTTAATATGGTAAAACGCGTATAATAGAAGTATTTAGCTCAATGCTGTTGCTAAACTTAAAACTATGAATATGTGCAAATAAGGCAACAATATCAAGATTTCTAAGCACTAACTAAGTATGACACTATAAGTATATGATTAATAATGCACATGAACATTAGAACGTGCACTGGACAGCGCCGACTTAAAATCAATTTTTGCTACTGGCTTTGGCTTTGGTAACATCTGAAAAACAATTGGAGATGCGGAATATGTAAGATGTGCTGGCGTACGAGTTAAAGTTTCTATCACAGATGTTCTACTGCTGACAACATCTGGGGATTGCAATTTAGAGACAACAATAGAATTTGTATTCAATTTCGAAACAGCATCAAAGTTTGGTGCATACTTCTTAGGGGCATGTAATAAGGAAATGGAGCCAAAAGCTGCTGGAATATTCGTATGTAGAAATTGATTAGCTGGAACGATATATTCATATGTTTTTGCATTAGCATGATGTATGCGGGTAAAAGTTTGATGTGATACAGCTGTTGGTGTATTATTAGGTATGCCATTATAGTATTTGGGTATATTTGATTCGTAAAGTTGATAGCTGCTAATTGCTAATGTACATGTGGAAAAAACAAAAAAGATCTGAAAAATAAAATAAAATTGAAAAACATCAGGTTTAAAAAAAGTCTGGCAGCAACATATTTTACAATGTCATCATAATTTATACTATTTATATAAAATTACTCATACGAAAACCTTTTGTAACGTTTTAGCGCAAAATATACTAAACCGATTTTAATAATTTTTATTTCAAAACATTCTTCGTGATCTAAGGAACAAACTTGCATACCTATTTTTTGAATTTTTAGAAGATAAACCTTTTTTTTAATGATGAAATTGTTGAAAAAATATAAAATTTTGGCATAAAATTTATCGTTTGTATTTGCGTTGTTACTGCTGATGCTGCTACATGAATTATGTGTTGTTGTTGTTGTTTTTTCCGTCCCTTTCATTTGTTGTTGTTTTTTCATCTTGATAAAATAATATAGAATTTGATGTTATGAGTGTGATTTTAGCTGTGATGACAACTCAAAATTTTCAATATTTTTTGACATTTTTCAACTTTTACCGATGTTTTCGATACTTTTCAATATTTTTCAATACTTTTGGACTTTTTCCGATTTACGAATTGGTTGTTTTCGATACATCTGGACTTTTATAAACTTTTTCGAAACTATTGGATTTTTTTTCTCGATATATTGTATGGTTTTCGATATACCATATTTGGACTTTAAACGATTTCTTCGATGTTTTCCAAAACTTTAGGACTTTTACCGATATTTTGTATGTTTTCCGATACACTTGGTCCTTAACCGATTTCTTCGATTTACTTTAAAACTTTTGAAACTTTTTTCGATACTTGGAATGACCGATTTCTTCGATGTATTTCGGTACTTCTTGATCTTTATCAATATTTTGGATGGTTGTCAATACACTTGAACTACCAATTTCATCGATGTAGTAGTTCAATATTTTTCGACACTTTTGGACATTTACCGATATGTTTGACGTTTTTCGATACACTTGGGCTTTAATAAATATTTTAGATGTATTTCAATATTTTTTGGTACTTTTTACTGATATTTTGGATATTTTATGATATTCTTGGACTTTAAACGATATTTTAGATGACCGATTTCTTTGATGTATTTCATTATTACTTTTGAACCTTTGCCGATATATGGGATGTTTTTCGAAACACTTGGACTTTTACCGATATTTTTCAATATTTTTTGATACTTTTATTTCTTCGATGTATTTCGATACTTTTGCACCTTTATCAATATTTTGGATGATTTTCAATACACTTGGACTTATACCTATTTCTTCGATGTATTTCAGTATATTTCCATACTTTTGGACATTTACCGATTTGTGGAATTTTTTTCGATATTCTTGGACTTTTTAGGCTTTTACCTATTTTTGTTCGATGTGTTTCGATACTTGTGCACTTTAACCGATTTCTGTGATGCATTTTGATATTTTATATTTATTTAATGAATTTCAACATTTTTCGATTCATTTGGAATTTTACCGATATTTTACATGTGATAAATTTATGAAAATTAATAAAATTAACATATTGGAGTATCTGTTTGTTTATTATTCATTTTAGTATATTATGTAAGTGATGTAGTTTGTCGTTTCTGTTTTTTTGCGAATAACCCCGAGTAAAAAATTGAACAAAACCCGAGCAACACCGGGTAAAACAGCTAGTTAACAAATATTTTCCAAAGTACTTACACTCAGCTGCATTTTGAAAAAAAAGATGAAGAAAAGATATCTGTATAAAGATACGAGAATCACACACACTGAATACAATTTCAAAATAAACAATTTGCCAATCGTACATTGGTTTTTATTGAAAAAATTGTCTATTATTGTGTACTTTTATCTCGATGATCATTGAAAAAAGTAAACAAAATAACAGATTTATAAAAAAAAACATAATAAAATAACAATTGCAGTTGGTAACCCTATTAGTTCCCAATGCTTCCACCCTTCATAATACAAATAAACATCAATCTCTTTAACCAATTTCACACTAAAAAATTTTTTAATTAATTAAGCTTTTTGGTAAACCGCACTTCATATAATTTTATTTTGCCCAATAAAAGTCAGTCAGTCAATTTCATTCAGTGTTGTTCAATGGGGGCCGGCCGGTACTCAGGTAGCAAACAGCTCTGTTGCATTGATTGCTAATTCATTTATGAGCGGCTATAAAAGCAGCCGCTAGCTATTTATATATGTAGCTATGTTATATTGTCTATCATCTATATTATATTTTTTAGGATTTTTAATATGTTAAATTGGCCTTCAATGTTGGTTTTTGCTCTGCATGTGGTATGCGGGAGTAATATGTCCATTAGACAAAAGTTGCTTAGAGTTTCGTTACCCGGATAAAAAGAGTTCCGCTATACAGTCTAAGCAAGCACAATGTAAATTTTGGTTCATTTCAGGGAATATTTATAGATATATATTTTGAAAACTGAAAAATGGAAATGAAATGAAAAAAAAAATGTTCATTTATGAATTAAATTGTTCAACGTTTTATATGGATTTTGAGCAATTCTGAATGTGCAATTTATTTCTCTGTTGGCTTAGTAGTTCTGGAGTTATTGTCCATTCAAGGTAGAAAATTAAGATTTTCTAAAAATAATTTTAGTTTTTTAATTTGCTATATTGAATGGTTATTAAAAACAGCACCTACAAAAAATAAATTGCAGAAACAGATATAGCGGCTCTAAATCCATATATTACGTTGAGAGCAAATTAATTTTTGAACCAAATAATTTTTCCATTTTTAGAAGAATTTTTCACTTCTCAAATGGTTTTTCGAGTCCGTCCAATCTCCTCTGAAATGGACCAAAAATTTGCATACTGCTTATTGATTATACAAATACAAATTTTATACGTCTCATCATATGGGCCAGAAATGCAGAGGATATGCTTCTATCTATTACATGGAAGGATCACGGTTTGAATCCTAGTGTGGTCAGTTATTTTTTTTTGTTCATTATTTATTTTTTTTTTGTTATTTGAACTTTACTGCAAAGTAAATATCACTTGAATTTATTCAAAAAAATAACTACTTAGACACTACTTCGGTCATTCGAAAAAATTCTGAATTGACTTAAACAGTATGGTAAAATGTACCTAACTACTACCTCACTATTTTGACTTGAAATTCTGGTAAAATTTATTAGAAATAAAGTATGTACTATTTTTTTTCTCCGTGTAGAATTTTATGAGGAGATTTATATACCTCAGCACAGCTAAGTCTCCGGTGAAAAAGTAGTATTACTTGCGATTGGGATTTTATGATATCTTTCTATAAATCAATCGCTAATTACTTTGACTTGAGATTCGAATATGTAAATGCCAATTTTTTACCAAATTACCCGTAGCCACCCTACTTTATCGTAATAGTAAAAAAAAATTGTAGGCATGTTTACTCACACCTACAACATATCCAACCACTGCTGTGACTCCGTGTAATAACAACACGTCAAAGCTGTTGGCTAACAAAAACAATCTAACTCAATATATCAATTATATCTACTGTTCATCGAATATCCGTAGGTATTCGCAGTATAAAATTTCAAGTCTTACAAATTTCTTTTGCACACTTCAAATGGGGCTTTAAGAGCTTGCGTGTGTCTGCTTCATTTCGACTTCGTCAAGACGGTAAGTTGGTTAGCTGCTGTACGAGTGACTACGAGTGTTCTCTTTTCTCAATTATTCAATGCTTCAATTCGAATTGATGGTAATAAATTAATTTGCTATTTAATTTTTTTCAGTACTTTCAGTTGAATATCTTCATTATGGCGCCATCATTTGAGTCTGTTGCTGTCATGGTGCTGTTCACAATTTGTGCTGCTGCTATCGCTGTCAGCGCTGCACCTCGCTCTGCTGCTGTAATCATCGATGCCGCTCCATCAGTTGTGTCATATCAAGGCTTCAGCGCAAACACCTACGGTAAACTTGTTATTGCACCGATGGGCCGTTCGCTTGGCTATGTGGAACCAACAAATCTGAATCATACGTTGCATACGACGCACACGAGGAATAATCAGAATGCGTTTGATATAAGCCCTGTATATGTCCATCAGTAGTTAAGTGTCTTGTTAGAGTTACTAAGGCGAACTAAATAAACATTTTTGATTCAATTTGCATTTACAATTTTTGTTTTAATTAAATAACAGGATGCGTTTTTTTATATAAGTAGGTACGTATATGGTTTTACTGCAAGTTAGTTGGTTCTTATTGTGATAGGAAATATCAGCGCCATCTAACACAAAACTAGTTAAGTGTATTATAAAAAAATAAGAACAAACAATGCGAGATTCAAAAGATAGTACAATATAATTAGCCAAAAATGTCTCAAGTGAGATACCTAAGAGTTCAAATGTAAAAACTCTAAGAAGGCTTTCAAGAAAAAGGATTTTTTGTAGCCACTATTAAAGATTTTGGAAACATTTTGTTTTTCTAAAATATTTAACGTTGACCAGAGAATCAAATAGCATTTTTTTAACCAACATTTTTTATTTATTATTGAAAATCTCTATTTCAAATAAATGAAAATTTAAACGATTTCTCCGCCTCTGAGAAAATCATAAAACATATGTAAGCACTCTCCACGTGTCTAGAGACTATAGCTCAGAAAAAATTGCGGTAATCGATATTGGATCAAAAGTTATTAACAACAAGGTGTGCCATGCAATTCTTGTTCCAGTGCACACTGGTTCAAAATCCCTAAAAGCTAGCCAAAAGTCGAAATCATGACAGTTTCGAGACGAAATTTTTTACCTGGGTGTTTTTGAGGTCGCTGATTACGAATTTGATGTTAGATTTTTAAAAAAGAAAATGGCGAATTCAAAATGGCGGACAATTTGCATAAATATTCAACCAAATCCATCAAAAAACTTTAGTCAGGTGTTTTTGGGGTCACTGATTACTAATCTGATATTTAATTTTTAAGAAACAAAATGGCGGATTCCAAATGGCAAAAAACAACACTGGCACAATTTTTATATTTAATTTAAAAATTTATTTCAAAACTTTAACTTTGATAGAGTTATGTGCAACGTTAAATTGATCTACATAAAAATGGGTTTTAGATTCCTTTATCGTGGAGTATAAGCTGTATAATAATATAAAAATTGTATCATTTCGGGCGAGTAACACATATTGACACTTGGCAAGCAATATGAGTTAAATTTTCCTATGGGTGCTTCAGAAAAAATCGCGCCAAACAAAAAAGGCTAAAAAAGGCACCTCAATTTTTTTATATGTGTTAAAAAAGGTTTCAGTCTTCTTAAATCCAAAAAATCTTGGTGGTATGACGTGGTATAAATTAGTTCCAGGCTTTTTTCATAGCCATTGCAAACTAATTTTTTTAAATAATTTGATTTTAAGTCTATCACAATTACCGTTAAAGTATAAATTATTGCAAGTATTGAATATAAAGGTTCGATAGTATTTTCTTCTACAAAGAGATTCCATATTCAAACATAAAAATCGATTCAGTTTTACAGTAACCACACAATTTTCACAGTGAACACTAAATTTTTACTTTTAACTTACAGAATTTTGCGTCTGAGAAGATCACTTTTGGAGAGATCCCAAGAGCATTGTAGGACCACCTGGATCTTTCTTACAAATTTTGTGAATATCTGTGAGACAATACGGTCCATAAAAAGTAAATTTAAAAAAACTTTTTTTTTCGACTTTTGGCCAGTTTTGTGTGGAGAAAAACAAGACATCTTACAAAAAAGTGCATATGGCATAAAATGATTAAAATTGCCTAAGGAATACGTGTGAATTTTTTTTAGAATTTTCTGAGACATTTTATAATTTTTAAAAAATTGGTCAAAAAAAAAAAAAAAAAAAATCTGTTCAAAAAAGCTCTAAAAAAATAACTCATCAACTATGATGTTAAAAACTTTTGAACCAATATTTTTTTGGATATTCCACGATTACGCCCAAAAATCTGAAAAAGGGTGTCAAAAAAGTGCGCTGAGACTTTTTTAAATTTTTTAAGGGTCATTTACAGGACGCTCATCGTCGATTTATGCAAAATCTTGGGTGGATGCGGATTTTATTTGTACTAAAATCTCCCAATAGTCAAAATTTGAGCACTAATAATAATTTCGGTACTTTTTGGACAGTACATTTTTTGCTATGTGGTACAAAATAAAAAATCTCATATATCATCCCTGGTACAATGACAAATGTATAACGAAAAGAAAACATAAAACATAGAGTCAGTTTGTCCTTCTCTTTATGCTATATCCTCTTTTCAGCTCTGTGTGACCGCGTATTTTGTCGTTGTTAATATTGAAAAATTTGCATTGAATTTTACCTCGCTTAATGGCATAATACTAAAATAATTTTAACTTTGTGCACATTTACATACAAATACCTTTCTAATGGTGTATAATTCACAGCCATGCTCTATTTCTAACAAAGTTAAAAAGGTAGAACAAATTTTTTCCTCACTATTAATAAATAGATAACGATCTCAAAAATTTTTTGAATGCGTTGTACGGTATATGAAATTTTTTTTTCTTGAATCAAGTTATATATAAAAATAATAACTGAAAGCTAAAATCAACCACATATTGCTTTTTAGCTAAAATATTCACGAAAAAGATAATTTCGAAATTTTACCCCACTGTAAAAGTCTAAATCCTTATTTAAGATAAAAGTTGATAATCATGAAATCACTAAGGGAACAACTTTTAAGAACATTTTAATCCACTATATCCTGTTCCTATGGATCGTTTTGGCCCCTTTTTTAAAAAATGGGTTATAATGGGCTAAAACGTTTAAGATCCTTTTGAATTGACTTTTTCTATTAAAACTGGTAAATTATTTAAACAAACAAAATTTTAAGTTTCAAAAGCAACAATATTTATTAATTTATTCAGTCATTTGGTTTCGCACATTTCTATTCTTAATGCAAATAAGTCTTCGAAATGTGAGAATGGGCATGAATAACAGGCACCACTGGAGCGGCAACATATGATTGTACAATAGGTGTGATAACTGCTTTCTTGTGATGAATTTGGGTATGGCTTTGGTGAGAAGTAGCGACGTTGAAAACTGGTGTGGCGATAGTCTTCACAACGGTTGGAGCAGCAACATAGGTCTTTTGTACAACAGGAACGGCATGATGAACAGCCTTGACGACAGCCGGAGCGGCGACATAGCTGTGATGTACAGCTGGAGCAGCGACAAAGCTATGATGCACAACTGGAGCACTGTGAACAGTTTTTACAACAGTTGGAGCAGCATAGGTATGAACAATGGGTGCAGCAACAGTTTTGACGACATGTGCAACAGGAGCAGCATGCACCACCGGAGTGACAACAGTCTTAAGGACGGGTGCAACTACATCTTGAACAACAGCTTTGTTATGCACACGAGTAAAGCTCTGATGCGAAACAGCTGATGGAGCGCTATGCACGACAGTACCAACTTTGGCGACTACAGGCTCAACAACATGATGGGTTTGAATGAAACCAGCCGATGTGATGGCGACGAAGAGGGCAACAAAGATGACGAACTAAGGGATAATATAGAGTAAGTATTGATTTTTAAAAATATTTATACATAGATAAAACTATAATTCTTACCGTTTTGAACATTTTGTTTTGGGAAGTTGTTTTACTTTGCAGATACTAAAGAAAACTGATGATGTTAAAATGGTTTTGATCGCCTTATATACCAGACTAGGCAGCAGTAGCCTTGATTTCTGCAAAAGAGCATAACATACTCGTATATTTTTTGATAAGTTCTTTGGTAGAGATATTCCTGAATTTGGTTTTTAATAAAATATCATTAAAACATACATAATTTAATTTCAAAACTATGCTAAATTACGAGGTTGTTGTACGTGCTCATGTTCACTGCATAACAGTGATGTTTTGTGTGAAGAAACTGCCATGTCATGCCGTTTCATTGCAATATGGCAACAAGCCCATGTTGTGGCATTATCTTTCGACCGGTACAATGATATAGACAATGGAAAGTACAGTAGCAGCGTCGAATATTTTGCCATTATCTAACGTCAATCCTAACTAAACACAAGCTTTTTGATCCATGTGTGGCTTATTGTTAATGTAACCTTAGAGCTAATTGATAAGTGTCACCCTAATCGAAATGATTTTTGTGGCTTTTGTGCGTCTTATGATATGTGATATTTTCTGCCACAAGCACAGCAATTGCCGCATGGTTCAAGTTCAATGTTATTCCAAGACATCTAGTATCATGTAGTGTGTTATATTGGCAAATTGCAAAAATTAAGCTGGCAATTGCAAACAAAATATGAACATATGCGTATATATTGAATATAGAAAAAAGGTTTGACAACGACAACATTTAAGGGTTATCGACCGCTACTACTACAGGTTTTTTTCTCTTTTATTGGAGGTTAATGTTTGCTGCAAACAAAATCTTGTGTATATTTTTTGACTATAAATATTTTTTAATTTTTGAAAATTGTTATCAGTTCTTTCAGCTTTATTGTAGCATACGAATCCTTATTCCAAATAACAAAATAAAGAAAAAAACATGTTCAAATATGTAAGTTTTATTGCTTTATTGTTAAAACAGTTGAAGTTCTTAATATGCATTTTCCCTTTCTATTTAGCTCGCTATTTTCACTCTCTTCGCTTTGGCTGCCGCTAAGCCTGGTTTTGTCGAACAACATCATGTCATTCAACCGGTAGTTGCCAAAGTTGGTGCTGTTGTTCACACTGCACCATCAGCTGTCTCATATCAAAGCATCACTCAAGTACATAATAAGGCTCACATTGTTACACCCATTGTTCCAGTTGTCAAAACTTTTGTCACTCCGGTAGTGCATGCTGCTCCTGTTGCACATGTCGTCAAAACCTATGCTGCCCCAACTGTTGTAAAAACTATTCAGAGTGCTCCAGTTGTACATCACAGCTATGTCGCCGCTCCAGCTGTCGTCAAGACTGTTCATCATGCCATTCCTGTTGTACAAAAGTCCTATGTTGTTGCTCCAGCTGTTGTCAAGACTATTGCCACACCAGTTTTCAACGTCGCTACCTCTCACCAAAGCCATACCCAAATTCATCACAAGAAAGCAATTATCACACCAATTGTTACACCTGTTGTGAAATCATATATTGCCGCTCCAGTAGTGCCTGTTATTCATGCCCATGCTCATGTTGCAAAGACTTATTTGCATTGAAAATAAAAATGTGCCAAACCAAATGACTGAATAAATTAATAAATATTGTTGTATTTTGAAACTTTAAATTTCGTTTATTTAAATAATTTACCAGTATTCAAGAAAAATCCAATTTCAAAAGGATCTAATATTGTTGAAAACTACAAAAAAACAAAATTATAACATTGATCAAGAAAATTTTAACAGTTCCAAATAACATCAGAAAAGTATCAAAAAAACTGGATAGCATCAAAAAAGTTCATAAAATATGGTAAGTTTCGCAAATCACCAAATTACATTGGGATAGTCAAATATTTGATACTAAGTCGAAAATATCGAATACTATTGATAATGAAGAAACCGTCGAAAAGTATCCAAAAATTTAGTAAAAGTTGTCAAAAGTCGAAAAGTATTGAAAAATTTGTTGAAAATCGAAGAGGTGTGAATAGTGAAGGCGAATTCGTCATTAAGTAGTCGAAAAGTATCAAAAACTGTAAATAAATTATTATTATTATTATCCCATATAAAATTAATGATAAAATATCGAAAATGTCGATATGTATCAAAAATCTGTAATAAAGTTGACTTGATATAGCCAATCCGTCTGTCTGTCTGGATGTCTGTCTGTCCGTTGAAATCATTTTAATACTTTTTGGGAGCAAGATGAATCGATGAAATTTGGTACACATTCTTCGTTGTCCAAGTTACTTTGTTTTACTGAAAATTAGTGCAAACTGTCAACCCTATGCAACAGTTTTGTCGCTCAGCAGACTTAAAAAAAATTCTCACTGACAAACGATTTGTTAGAGAAGCGCTGGAGAAGTTGAATCGCTCTGGAGTGAGCCTATGTTCATGAATAAAATCGAATTTGATCAAAAAAGTTGTTTTTTCTTCATTAGACCGAGAACTTTTCAGCCGATATGTAGAGTATTTCAAAAAACTTAAATTCTGAATAAGCCAGCTCTTAGATTAAGGCATAGATTTTTAGTCTCATGAAAATAAGAAAAATAAGAATTGCAAGAGGTCCAAAATTGAACGAAAACGTTAAAAAATTAGAAAATTAGCAAAAATATTGACAAGAACTAAAAAGAATGAAAAAGTATTGAAAAGCATTTAGTATGTATTAAAGATGAAAATTATTAAAGAATTTGATAAAAGTTGAGTGTTATCAAATGTGTCCCATATTCATCAAAAAACATGGGAGACTAGTATTGAAAAGAATTGAAAAAACCAAAGAGAATCGAAAAATATGGAAACCATCGATCAAAATCGGTCCGCAATAAATCTTCGCAAAAACTCGAAAAGTTTTGAAGAAAATATAATACTAATATCGATCAAAGTTCAACAGTATCGAATAGTTTCGAAAAAGATCGGGAAAGTTGGTTCTTTGAAGGTATGAGAACGCTTTTTGATTTTCTCCTTTTCATCATTGCAAAATTTTAAATCTTCATTTATATTCCTAGCTCTGGAAGTTACACTAAAAAATTCTTCGGCTCAGTTACCGCTATAGCTTTTTCTAACACAATAGCTCAATGGCTGGAGCAAAGGTATGCTATGCAAAATAAGTAATAGTAGTTTTATATCTACGGCAGGGAAACTATACACTGGCGTGTATAACACAAGGTAATGCTCGATTATAGAGAAAATGATTCCTATAGGTATCACTGTAGAAATTTTTTACGAAGCAGTAGAATTGTAAAATAAGCTGGATTTTATAATTTTTGGGGTAATATGTTCGTATATCTTGTCAAAATGTTTTTTATGGCCTTACAGCGTTATTTTACTGTCAAAAATTTCTCATGTACATACAATTTGTATGGCGCATACCGAAATTGCCAACGCTCAACGCTCAGCTATTCGAATTTCCAATTTTGGCAAAGCGTTATGGAGTGAGGTTAGCTGCAGAAAAGTAAAAAAAGAAACAACAATACGAATTTGACAAATAAATGACTTCAATGCAATGCTCTTTATTTCGGTATGGCGCTTGACGCTTTTGTGTAACTTAAATAACGCAACGCCTGATGCTCCAATTTGGGTATGGCAGTTAGCTTCCTCCACCTTTTTTAAAGTTACCAGATCATAAATAAAACTTCAAATATTTTTTTGAGTATATTATTTAATACCGTTTAATATCATTTTAAATAACAAATAATTCAAATTTCTTCCTCTTCCGAAATAAAATTCTAGTGATATAAAGCCTTAACAAGTGGTGCCGAATGCACTGAATGTACAAGGGGAGCGCTGTGAACAACAGAAGTTGAGTGCACCAATGGAGCAGCATGAACAACTGAGTGTACGACTGGTGCTGCGTGTAATACTTGGGCAGTATGAACGACTGGAGCGGCATGAACGGTATGGAGGACTGGTGCGGCATGAACAGTATGAACGACTGGAGCGGCATGAACGACTGGCACGGCATGTAAAACAGGTGCTACTACATCTTGAACGACAGCTTTGTTATGCACACGTGTAATGCTCTGATGCGACACTGCAGATGGATGACTATGGACCACTTCACCTACCTTAGCCAAAACAGGCTCAACTACATGATGAGTTTGGATGAGACCAGCCGAAGCGGTAGCAATGCAGAGAATAGCAATGAAAGCGATCTGTGAAATAAGAATAAATTTAGTTTATATATTGTATTATATGAACACGTAAGTAATGCTCCAGACAGACGACAACTTAAATCCGGATTATAGACGTAATAATGCAAATCTTTTTATTGCATGATTTTAGGCATTTTTGTAATACATATTTCATAGACATTGACTAAAAAAAATTTCCCAATTCAGGAGCCAAAAAATTCTAAAACATCAAAAATAAGATCAATAGTGAGTTAAGCATCATCAAAATCTAATTAGAATTTTTTGGACCCTGAATTGGGAAATTTTCTTGTAGTCAATGTCTGTGAAATATGTATTAAAAAAATTCCTAAAACCATGCAAAAAAAAGATTCGCATTATTACGTCTATAATCTAGATTTAAGCTGTCGCACAGTGCTGCGATAGAAGGCATTTGCGTAAAAAATTTTTGTGCAAATTTAAATTTTTTTAATGTCATCCTACTGCAAATAGTCCAATTAAGAAATCCCCTTAATATTTTTGAAAACAAGTTTGATTTGTAAGTTTTACAGCTATTTAAAGTCAAACCTTTTTTCGAAAAAAAAATCAATTACGAAAATTTTCTAATCGCAGCACTTTTTAGAAATAATTACTGCTCCTAAGCCACAGAAGTAATTCTTATAAAATAAAAAGCAAACAGAAGACAACATACCAATTTATTTTTAATATTTTTTTTATGCAAATTAATTGAGCCAAATAAAAGTTATTTTAGAATTTATATGAAAAAATTTTCAAACATTAAAATCCAGAAAATGCAAAATTTCTTTACAGCAGAAAAGAAAAAGACGGGACTTGCGGGCATTGCCCAAAAACGTAAAGATAGAACAGGCATGATATTTTAAGATAGAGAAAATTCACAACCCCGTTTTTCCCCGTTTGCTTTATATATCAATCTGAATATACCGTTTTTACGTAAAAATCAGCTATTTTGTGGCATTTCTAAAGGTATGCAATATTTTTCAAATTTTTTTAAATTTGTGAATTTTTTTGTAGCATACTTTTACATGCTATAACTTAATTTGCTTGACGTTACTGTTAATTGTTTATTGTGTGTCGTTGCGTGCAAATATAAATATGAAATTAAAAGAAATTTTTGATTTTTGGCTTTCAGCGCTTAGCGCTACAAAAAGTGAATCAGTTTATCAGTTAATAAGAAAGTGTAAAGATTTATTTATTCAATTATTTATTCTAATGTACGTAGTTTTTCATAAAGCCTACAAGTATGCACAAACATTTTATGCTGCCAACTTCCATTGTTTTATTTACTTAAAAAACTTTTTTTTGGTTTATTGTAGATAAAAATTAATTGCATTTTTGAAAATAGATTGAAAAAATACATTAGTATGGTAAATTTCATAATAATCGGACCAAAACTGTAAAAATGCCGTTCATTTGTATGGGGTGACAGCACTGTGTGTCGTCTGTCTCGAGCATAAGGCCTTTTATAGTTTGATTTTGGTTTCAGTATTCTTAATAGAAATTATGTTCTGGGACTTCGAAAGCAAACTTAATTTAAAAGATGTCAAGATGTACACAAATTTATGCGAAGAGACCGAAATATTATGAATTTGATCCCTGCCCTACGGATTTTAGTTCATATGAAGGTTTAAGTGGGATCAAAATAGCCACACATAGACCAAAAAGGTCCATAGTGATGATTCATATGCAAAATAAGTGGTACGATATTCCTGGTGATTTCACCTTCTCGGTTTTTACAGCCAATAAAATAGTATTGGGATCTTCTATTTACGAATCTGAACTTGGTTCTTTTCTTCCCAATTTCGGCTACATTAGAAAAAGTGGCAGCCTTTAATTTTGGCAATTGGTTTTAAATGTCATAAAAAAATCAATTTAAAGACAAATATTTGGAAGAAAAGGAAAAACAACTTTCGTTTTCCCGCTTCTGACATTTACTGTCAAAAATAAATCTCTTTCGGCCCGTGGAAACGGATAGAATTTAATGACAAGATTTATGTAACTCAGCACAGCTAAATTTTGGTGGAAGCGTAGTATAAGAGTCGATCCAACATTTATACTACGTTTCCACCGAAGATTTAGCTTTGACGAGATTTAAAAATCTGGTCATTAGATCCATCCATTTTTTGATAGTAAATGTCATATGTGGGAAAAACTAAGTTTTTCTTCCTTTATTCATCCTCCATTCGCTTTTTTTTAATAACAGTTAATGCCAATTGTCATAGTTATAGTCAGACACTTGGTCAAGTATAGCCAAAATGTAGAGCTAAATCTCAAAACAGCAGTAAACCACCTCATAAATCTCCGGTGGAAACGTAGTAATAGTTTATTTGAATAACATTACGTAAAAATATTTTTCATCATCAATCAAAATGGATGTGCTAAAAATGTTCATTGAACATGATAAAAATGTTAGTTTAGCAACTCAAATGTTAAATTAACATTTTTAGCAGATTAGTTTAACATTTCAAGCTTAAACTGTTAAAATACCATTAGACACTTTTTTTATGCAAATTTACTGCAAATTTTTTTCGAAGGATTTCTCTTTAAAATTAAAGCAAATTTTCGTTATCCAAGAGATAATATTCGCCATGAGTTTTTAGAAAATTTTATCAGAAATTTTTCAGACGATTCATATTTTCATATGATGTATTGTTAAAATTTCTAAATAATATCCTTATGTTAAATTAAAATAAATCACTTACCGATTTAAACATTTTTGATTAGATTTGGTACAAGCTGTTTATCTTCCGAATACACAAAAGAGAACTGTTGGCATTTGACAAGCAAACAAAGCCTTATATACACGCGCTTTCTGTCAGTGACAGCTAACATTTAAACGGAAGCAGAACTTGTTGCACTCTGGAAAGAAGTTAAAAAAAAAAAACACAATAAATCCCTACAATTGACACACATAATCGAACGCGCCGCGCTTGTTGACCCTCAAAAGCAGCAGCAGCAGCTGTTGCTTCATCACTGAGGCCTGTTTTTCAGTGTTTCAGTACGCAATGTGTAGAGTCTGTCTGGCCTGTGTAGAGTCTACTTAAGCCAAAGTGTCTCTTTTGTTTTTTTTTTTGGTAATTGAAGGTTAACTCTGAATGATCTTAAGTATTTTTCTAAAAGTTACGAAATCAATTTCGCTGTACCAACGCAAAAGTGTCAAATCATGTTCGTGACATACAAGTTACATTTTTGACGGCATTGTTGTAAGAGGGCAGCTTGTTTAAAGGGGCTTAAGTACAATGATATTTATCGGCTTTAATAATTTTAGGGTGTAGCGTTTAATGCCCGCGTCAGATTTTGTGCTGTCACTGTTGAAGCTTTTATGCTGCACACGTCGGTACCCATAATATGCTCTCGTAACAGAAGGAAAAAATAACATGTTAAATAAAGCCTTTAAAGAATCATTGCTGAGTTCAAGTTCAATGTTTGTTGGTTGTATGAACATAAATTGAATGATTAACATTGGATAAAATGAATTAATTTTTATTCAATTAATGTATATTTTGGTTTTTACAAAATTTTTGCAGATTTTGGTTTTATTTCTTGAATGTGCGCGAATTTTGTTCACTATATATGTTCGCAAATTTTCGAGTAGTTCAACAGTTTCAGTCTAAATTCTTTCGCAGAATAGTCACAGCAACTACATACAGCAGCAACATGTATAAATATGTAAGTGAAGAAAAATTTATATATTTTTCATTTGATTCCAGCATCATTTTTAAATTTTCTTATCTTTCGCAGCTCACTTTCGTCACACTTTTTGTCTTGGCTGCCGCTAAGCCTGGTTTCGTCGAACAACAAAATCATTTTATTCAACCTGTACTCGCCAAAGTGGGCGCTGTTGTTCACACTGCACCTTCTGCCATATCACATCAAAGTTTCACTCAAGTTCATAACAAAGCGCATATTGTCACTCCAGTTGTTCATGCTGTTCCCGTCGTTAAGACTGTTGCCGCTCCAGTCGTGCATACCTATGCTGCACCTGCTGTTCTGAAGACCGTGCATGCAGCTCCTGCTGTAGTTCACACTTATGCTACTCCAGCTGTTCTCAAGACTGTTCACGCTGTCCCAACTTTTGTTAAGACTGTTCACACGGCTGCTCCTGTCGCTGTTTTTAAGAGCGCCTCCGTATCTCATCATAGCAATTCTCAAATTCATCAGCATAAGACTGTTCTTACACCTGTTGTTGCACCTGTTATTAAATCATATGTTGCTACTGCCCATGCTGTTCCGGTTGTGCATGTTGCTCCTGCCATCAAGACTTTTATTTCCGCTCCAGTTGCTCATATTGTGCACCACTAGGAGCTGGAAAAGTTTGCTGTTCTGGTATACGTATTTTGTTGTTGTTGAATAATTGTTAAAAAATAAATTGTGATAAAGTTATGAATTAAAAATTTCACTGCTTTTTATTTCTGCAAGATAATTCTGAATTTTTTTTTTTTTTTTTGACTGAATTTCATCATATCTTCGGCATTTACAGTCTGTTTACATCACAATGTAAACTCAATTGTTGCGTCTGCAACACCCAGTTTTTAAGTTGGCCAACTAATTGAAAACTCCCACAAAATCCCCACAAAGTGGCATGCCAATAACATTTATCGGTTTACATGCCATCTCTATGGTTCGCAAATCTTGTTGTTCTTCTTATGACGGCAGCAGCAACAGCAGTGACAGTAATCATTAAAAATTAAATTAAATTTTACAACAAAATCTTATAAATAAAATCAGTGAACTTGTGTTAAGATAATTCACGTGTTTTCAACTAAACAAAGTCCGATCTTATAAAGGGTGATCCAATACGAAGTCCTTTTTCCAACTGGGTCTTTTTGACTGCTGTTATGTGTCAAATGGCTTGTCCATATGACGCTTGTGTTCAGTATTCAATAAGACTCAATCATAAATAGACTTACTCCTCAAAAACGTTTATTAATTTTGGAAAACTACTACCAAAATCAGTCATTAGTTAGAGATTGTTATAGAGTTCTTCAACATCATTTTGGTCGTTATGAGCGTCCAACTGAGCGCACTATTCGTAACACCATTACCAGATTTCGAAGCAATTTTACACTATTGGACATTCATCATTCAATCAGAGTGCATAGAGCCCGTAATTTAGAAAATATTGCTGCAGTAGCAGAGGGTGTTCGTGAAAACCGTGAACAATCCATTCGTCGCCGATCTCAGGCTTTGGGCATCTCTTATAGATCATTGTGGCGTATATTTAGACGTGATCTTGGTCTGAAGGCCCATAGCATACAGCTCGTACAAGAATTGAAGCCGGCTTAGGGGCCTTACAACAACTTCATGTTGATCTATTATTTTTATCAAAAAATTGTGTTTAGCGACGAAGCTCATTTCTGGTTGAACGGGTACGTTAACAAGCAAAATTGCCGTATTTGGGCCGATGAACAACCAAAAGCAATCCAAGAGCTTCCAATGTATTTAGTTTATAGGCAGGAGGCATCATCGGAGCGTATTTCTTCAAAAATGCGGATAGAGCCCATGTTACGGTCATTGGTGCTCGCTACAGAGCAATGATCAATGAATTCTTGTTGCCAAAAATTCAGGATATTAGTGTAGCCGACCTTTGGTTTCAACAAAATGGCACAACATGCCATATAGCTGGAGAAACAATCGCTTTATTGAGGGAAACGTTCGATGACAACATCATCTCAAGAAATGCTCCTGTTAGTTGGCCACCAAGATCATGTGATTTAACGCCATTGGATTTCTTTCTTTGGGGATATGTTAAATCACTTATTTATGTCGACAAACCCGAAACTATTGACGCTTTGGAAACCAACATAACTCGTATTATTCAAGGAATACCGGCCGATATGCTCGAAAAAGTTGTCGAAAATTGGACCCACAGAATGAACCATTTAAGAGCTAGTCGCGGGGAACATTTGAACAAAATAATTTTTAAACATTAAGTTGTAGAAACAGAACTATCATACCAAATAAAGATTTGCAGCAATACATTGATTTTTATGTATTTTATTTAGAGAACAAAGTAGGAAGTTCTTATTGGATCACCCGTTATGTATGTTCAATATGCGGTCAAGCGGTCTTCTTTCCTCAGCGATGGTGATTAATTAGGACCGATGAAAGGTTTTCGCTAATGTTATAAGCCATGGCAGATTTATGATCCACATCGATCGTCTCTTCGCCATTGGAAACCGTAGTGCTCTTATCGATAACACAGTCCTGCGGTGAAAAAAAGTATGAGATCAGAGTAGGTGGTTTTTATAGATTTTTGCTCGCTAAATCGGAATATGACCTCCGATTTGCTCAATCACGTCTGGGATCTTAGTTATCCTTGATTTAAAGTGCAAGAAACACTATTTTCAGACATATGGCGTACATCCTGAAAGTAGTCTAGTGCACTTTCGATAGCGACAGTAAATAGCCCTGAACTTCCTCTTTAAAGCGTACTTTTAATTTTCCCAATTGGATCATTAGTTTCTGAGATATCATCCATTACAAATTATACAAATTATATACAAATTGAATATAGTCCATTACAGGGATTAGCGATATCTTTACTTCAATCGATGATATCTCGGAAACTAATGACTCAATTGAAAAAGTTAGAAGTACGCTTTAAAGAGGAAGCTCAGGGCTATTCAATGCCGCTGTCAAAAGTGAACCAGACTACTTTCAGGATGTACGCTATATGTCTGAAAATAGCGTTTCTTGCACTTTAAATTAAGGATAACTCGTATCTCAGATGTGATGGAGCAAATCGGAGGCCATGTTCAGATTCAGCAATCAAAAATCTATAAAAATCACATACTCTCATTTCATACTTTTTTAACTTTTTCAAAAACGCAGGACTGTGTAATCAATCGGTTTGTTTAGTGTACGATATTTGGATAGCCATCTAGACATTACCGCCCACCATGCAGGAGTCTCTGCAAAGTATTCCAGGATGTCGATTTCATGAAAGAGAATAAAAAAAATATATCTTATGTTGAAATAGAAATTTTTCCAACGTCAGAGACGCTGTTTATTGGGTTGGTGCGATTTCGAAATTCTTTCTACATTCTTTGTATTATTTATCAAAATTAATTTGAAGCATAAAATCAAAATCAATAAAGAATTCAAAATTCAAAGTTCAAAATTCTAAATAAATAAGTGAAAATCTCAAAAAATAAATGAAAAAATCTATTTTCTAATTTTACATATGCTCTCCCGAGTAGCTTGCACAACACTTGGGCAATTAAATAATGCAGCCCTCCAAAATGTTGTACTTAAAACTACCACACTCCAATGGCACACGATACAAAGACCTAAAACTGATCTTGCCGGCAAGAATGTAGTTTATGTTGGAGGATATGGTGGCATAGGATTTGCCGTAAATAAAATATTGATGTGCAAGGGCATTAAGGTGATGGTGGTTTTCCGCGCTATCAATATCTCAACATTTTATTTAGCTATAAACGTATTTTTATATTAACAGGGCCTAATCATATGCGATTTAAAGGACATCTTTGAAGAACGCGTAGTATTGGAACAATTGAATCCAGATGTTTGTTTCGGTTTCAAAGAAATTGACCTCACCAATCCAAGATCAACAATATGTCGATCCATACATAAAGCACATGATAAACTTGGCAGCATTGATATATTAATAAATGGCAGTGGACTTGTAAGAGATCGTAATCCACAGTTAGTTGTTGATGTTTGTTTGGTACGTTTTAGCTAATATCGCAATATATCTACTTATCACTACTAACATTTTAATATCTAATATCATATCTAGATGGGTGTTATTCACTCTGTCTTGGAGGTCATACCTGTAATGAGCAAAGCTGAGGGTGGCAATGGTGGACTTATTGTTAATGTTGCATCTGTACTAGGCTTGGAACCGGGTCACTTTATGGCAGTACATTCCGCTTCAAAACATGGCATTATTGGTTTCACCAGATGTTTAGCGGTAAGTTTTTGGATTATTAATTTCAAGCACCAATTGTTTTTGTACCTGATGTACATTTTCAGCATCCGCATTACTACAAGCATACTGGTATTGCACACATGGTTGTATGTCCAGGGCCAACTAAGTCACATTCAACATTTCATAATACCGGCTTTGATACATTCGAGTATTCAAAACCAATTTTCAATGAACTAAAGGGTACCAAAAGTCAAAGCGTTGATGAATGTGCAATTAGTATGGTTGAAGCTATAGAAGAAGGAAAAAATGATGATTGTTGGATACTTGATCTTGGCAAAAAGCACAAAGTGAAATATCATCAATATTGGAAATATACATATAAAGATCAAAAAATTAAAAAGAAATAAATACTTTTGATAAGTCAATATTCCAAGGATTATGGTGTTGGTGTTGAAACTAAGTTGGTGTAGTCAAACAAATTGCTTTTATTTAAATTTGAGCGATAATCATTTTGGAAATGACGCCAAAAATTTGTGCTTTATTCTGATTTTTTTTTGAGAGTTATTTCGTTTTTTTGGAAAAAAAGAACTAAATAACGCCCTAAACATATGATATTACGCCCAAATAATGCGCTAAAAATAAAATTATAACCCCTAAAAAAATGAAAGAAGTCCCAAAACAAAAATAAAATAACGCCCAAATTATTTTTATAGATTTTGGCAACAATCATTTTGAAAAAACACTCTATATGAAAATATTTTGGTCGTTATTTCGTTTTTGGGTCTTATTTCTTTTTTTAATGAAATACTGTAACGCATCTTTCCTTCGATAGCCGGGAAGTAGCCGTCGGCGTAAAGGGTCCACTACAAAATTTATATTTCCCAAGGAAACACATCTTTACCAAACGTTATAATTCACTAAAACCTATGCTGCGACTACCAAGAGAAAGCCATTAAGTCAAATATTAACCTAGTTAATAATATGTATAGTATAAATATAATATAAAGTTATCACATTGCTTAAATTTTATTCTTCCTACCCGAGAATAGGGTTCCAGCGTGTCACTGTCCATCGTGGAGTGCATCACCGACCTTGCCTCTCCGTCACTGGTCCTGGATCTTCGTCTATCCGTCGTGGAGTGCATCACAGACCATGCCTCTCCCTCAGTTGTCCTCGAAATGTGTCCTATGGTTGTTAATTACAAGTCCCATTCATATCTCAATGTGTCCTCGTCGCTGGATGTATTAAATAAATCAGGATCACGTGTTACCTATGCGGCGACCACCAAGAGAAAGAAAGTATCTCCAACAAGAAAAAACTTCACTGCCTTTATTAGGTGCCATGACATAATCCCCACGGAAATAATCCCCATTCACGATATGGGGATTATGTTCGCAAGTTATTCGGACATAATCCCAATTTTTTCCATGGGGATTATGTCCGCAAGTGTTTCGGACATAATCCCCAGGAAAAAACGGACATAGTCCCCATAACGATATTTTGTTATGAACAACAGAAGCACCTCAGGATTTACAACTCCCAAAAATTCCAATACCGAAATGGGGATTATGTCCGTTGGGATTATGCCCGGTAACCCCTTTATTAAATGGTGGCCGCCCGCCCTCTTGCGTCAGATTCGGAAGTAATGTTTGTTGGGGTGTGTTCGGAATTGATGATGCGATATTCAGTTGGTTGCAAACTTAGTTGGCCGACAGTTTTAATCGTACACACACTTAGTTAAAGAAACTTTTGTTGATTTCTTAAGATTTAGCTGGCCAAGGGTGAACTACTTATGTCTAATCATGGAGATAATTGTTGAATTGATGACGACCAACGAGTTTTCCATATGCTTGTCCAATGTCGGTTGTAAGTTGGAAGTTACCGTTTAAGCTGCATGTGTTGTCCGATGTGGCCGTTGGACAAAAGTTGCATGCTAATTGGTTGGTCGGTTGTAAGTTCGGTTGGTCGGGTGATGGGAACTATAGGAACTCTTCCAATAACATTTTATAGTGCATTTACAAGCAATAAAATATGAAGACTTTGTAACAAAGCTTCATATATTCATAAGCTATTTAACTATTTTTCTATAAGCTTCATTTCCTGTTAACCCCATATGATCTCCATTGGTACATTAAACTCGTAATTGTTTATAATAACTTTATGATTATTATTATAAAAAAAATCCAAAATATTTCTTAAACTCATTGATCTATCGTTAAAATTGTTTTGCCCCGCTCTAGGTCAACTAATGCGACAAAAATTATTTTGAGTATTTGTAGGAAGAAAAAAAAAAAAAAACCGTCAATTACCAGCATCTTAAACCGGTTAAGGTATTAAGCCTCATTGTTGGCGCTTTTGCTTAATTACGGAATACTAAATACTTTACATTACCTAGACGCATAACTTATGCAATCATTTTTTGGTATTTAAACTGCTGCCATAGTTTGAATTGACATCAGTTGAACAGTTTATTTCATTCGACCCGTGCAAAAACTAAGCAACAACAGCAACATTACCAATATGTACAAATTCATCAGTTTCTTTGCTTTCATTGCTGTGGCAGCTGCAGCTCCTGGTCTCATTGCCGAAACTCATACTTTAGTGCAGCCAGCAGTGCTTACCAAAACAGCTTATGTGGATAATAGCGCCTCATCTGCCATAACCCATCAGAGTTTTACGAATTTAGTCAGAAAGGTACCAGTTCTTCAGACTTATGCTGCTCCTGTGGTACATGCTGCACCCGTGGTACATGCTGCTCCAGTTCTTCATGCTGCACCTTTGGTTCATGCAGCCCCAGTTTTGCATACCGTCCACTCTGCTCCAGTTCTGCATGCCGCTCCACTTGTCCAAACTTATGCTGCCGCTCCAATTTTACACTCAGTTCCAGTTGTTCATGCTGCTCCTGTCTTAAAATCCGGTTGGTTGTAAGTAAAACGCTGAGTTCGATGCTTTTAGCGTTGTTGTTAACGTAAATAAAATTTCTTAAAAAATTAAAATTTTGTATTTTTTTGTATGTTTAGTGGGGGTAAAATTATTTCCCAGAAAAGTTAGACAAAATAATATCTTGAAAGGTTCGAAAATAGGAGACCCGTTTCTCAAAGTTGCTTGGAATTTCGTTCCCCATGTAAAATTTGGTCAATTTCAGAGAACGTTTGGTGGATCGGAAACCGAAAAATGCTCCTGAATACGAGTACTTGTGGAAAAATGTTTTATGTTAAATGTTTCAGTTTAATTTTTTTATAACGGGTGATCCAATAAGAGCTTTCTACTTTATTTTCTAAATAAAATACATCAAAATCAATGTATTGATGCAAATCTTTATTTGGAATAATAGTTCAGTTTCTACAACTCAATGTTGGCCACGACTAGCTCTTAAATGGTTTATTCTGTGCGTCCAATTTTCGACAACTCTTGCGAGCATATCGGCCGGTATATCCTGAATAACACGAGCTATGTTGTTTCCAAAGCGTCAATAGTTTCGGGCTTGTGGACATAAACAAGTGATTTAACATATCCCCAAAGAAAGTAATCTAATGGCGTCAAATCACATGATCTTGGTTGCCAATTAACAGGAGCGTTTCTTGAGATGATGTTTGCAGCGAACGTTTCAATAAAGCGATTGTTTCTCCAGCATCCTGTTGAAACCAGAGATCGGCTACACAATTATCCTAAATTTTTGGCAACAAAAATTCATTGATCATTGCTCTGTAGCGGAATACGGTCCTGCCCATAAACCACATCAAACAGAACATTTATCGGGATACATTGGAACAGTGGCGGATCCAAGGGGGAGCGATGGGGCGATCGCCCCCTCTCTCAAACCTAAATTATATGTAAAGATTTGGAAAACATTCTGTTATTATCTAGAAATGTAGTCAATCGGCCACCCTCTTGACAATGCTCGATCCGCCACTGCATTGGAAGCTCTTGGATTGCTTCTGGTTGTTCATTGGCCCAAATACGGCAATTTTGCTTGTTAACGTAGGTTCGTCGCTAAACACAATTTTTCTTTAAACTAATGGATCAATTTGAAGTTGTTGTAAGGCCTATAAACCGAAATTAAAACTTACACTAAGATCAGCCAGCTTCAATTTTTGTACGAGCTGTATTTTATAGGCCTTCAGACCAAGATCACGCATAACAACTGTCAAAACAACCCAGTTGGAAAAGGGATCACCCTTTAGTATTGAGGTAACGATATAAAAACAATAAATATTGGTTTTTTGTTTTGTTTTGCTTTATTTTAGGGTGTATTCAATGAAATATTCGTTATAATGAATACTATTATCATCTATTGTTTAACATTATTGTAATTTTACTGTAAATGTACATAATTAGTAAACAAAAAATACTAATAGTGTTTATAATAACGAGACTATTCGTTTGAAACTTTAAGGGTTTACTTGTTGTCTGTTGCCAATGTGTATATAATATAATTGATGCCAAATTGTATCTGTAATAATTCACTCTTTATGCCGTCGAGTCCCAGATTTTACGTAATTTAAGTGTTTTCTCTTTATCCACATCAATAATCCAGACGGTACCATTTTCTGCCTTCTCAATAGCTGTCACGATTACCTTAGCACATTCATTTGCGGTCTCATATTTTTCTTTGAATAATTCTCTGGCCTTGTCATCGTTGACGTATTTTCCAAAAGTTGTCATGATATGATCACCAGGACAAATAGCCATATGTGTAATACCTGAACGTGCATTGAAATTCTGATGCTTAAATATAAGCGGGAATTGTTAGTATCGGTTGAAATGATTAATTCATATACTTACCGCAAATGTTCGAGTAAAATTAATAATGCCACGTTTTATAGCCTTATGTACGGTGGGAAATGCAAGTGGTTCGAGACCAACGATCGATGATAAATTAATAATTGCACCACCTTTGTGACCATATTCGCGACTCATAAAAGGTACTGCACAAAATTCTGTATCCATTACACAGCGCTGAAAAGAGCGTGTTATTGTTATAGATTCTTTCTTTTGGAAGAAACTAAATAACTTACCAGACAATTTGATATGGCCATTTTCGGACAGTAGCAATTTTTTATCTTGCTGCCATGTACCAATACATCAATACTACCCATACGTTCAACTGCCTTATGCAAAGCGTACTCAATGCCCGCTCTGCCATAGCGCCTTTCCAGTAAAGGAATGAAGTTTACATTCAGATTTGGATTTTTTGATCTTATTTTTTGTTCTGTACTTGGATTACCACCGAGTATAACAAGATTCTGAAATTTCCAAAAAAAAAACAACCTTTTATTTAATGGATGTTTCAACCTTTAAGTGAAACATTTTCATACATTAATTCCTTTTTTCGCCATTTCCTTGCAAGTATTTAGCGGCACGCCATGAAAGCCACCAAAAAGTGCAACATTTTTGCCCTTTAACGGTGAATCTGCTGGCGGTGTAGTTACAGCTGGTTTCAATGTTCTTGGATTTAACTGCGTCGGTACAAGTTCATTTGACATGCTCGGTTTTACATCATCTGACTTCGTAAAATATTCAAAATCTGCTGAAAGCGATTTTGCTGGGGAAGGTACAGGTATCCATCGTGGTTTTTCCTTCATGGGTTCTGCATATGCTGGAATTTCATCCTTTTTTTTGATCACTTCATTCACTTCATTGGTTGTTTGTGTTGCTTTACAAGTACAAGTCGCTGGTCCAATATAACTTCCTACAAATGCTGGATTTTCCTTACCGCAATACGAACATGGTGGAATTTCATTTTGTATCGTGAAAAATTGTTCATATATAGCAGATTTTGCTCTGTCGCGTAACGCAGCAATTTTATCCCAGGTGAGCCTTGGTGTGGTATCATCATCTTGTGGATCTTCGGGAGCAGGATAGTTTGTATTGCACTCAGCATAGGGAGAATCACATTCACATTCACATTCTTGCATCTTTTCTTTATCTTGTGCCGAAAAATTTCTTTTGGTATTTTCAAGCGCCGAAACTGTAGGTAATAACTTCTTTGATGCTAATGTGAGATAAAATGTAATTTTGTTAGAGATTTATTAACTTTAATGATTATTTTATGATGTGTGAACATAACGTGTCATCGATAAGGTTACGAAGCTTTTGGGAGATGTAAGGAGGAAAGTAAGCGGACCCGCGTTTTCCTCCTACAAATCATCGCTTCGTATAAAATGCTTATAATTAGAGTAGAACGGGGCAATGTCGTGCATTCAACTTTGACATGCTCGTAAAGCCGTACATCTCAAGCGAATGCGACGAATAAGCATCCGATCGAAAGATAATTTTATTGGTTACATCCATGTGTAACAACATTTGTGTAGCGAGAAATTGTGTTTGTGTAAGTGAAGAAAAAAAAAATGTGCACGACATTACCCCCCTCAAATTTTGTGGGGTTATGTCGTGCATTGTTTTCCAAGTATAGTAAAGGTACCAAAATGTGTGAGAAATGATAGGTAGTGGTTCTATTAGAGGATATTTAGCATTATCATGTATTTATTCATTATTATACAAGTGTGAAGTACATAATATGTTGTGTAGAGTAGAACGGGGCAATGTCGTGCACTCAACTTTGACATGCTCGTAAAGCCGTACATCTCAAGCGAATGCAACGAGTAAGCATCCGATCGAAAGATAATTTCATTGGTTACATCCATGTGTAACAACATTTTTGTAGCGAGAAATTGCGTTTGTATAAGTGAATGTGCACGACATTACCCCAATGGTCGTTTTAAAGGTCAACTTCGATAACTCTGTGAAGCCCAAAATTTTTTTGGAAATCAAATACTTCTTTTCTTTGGCAGGATATTTCGCTTCAGAAATCACTTACCTTGTATATTTTCCCGCAAGGAAAATTATTTTTCTGACCCGATGAAAAAACACTTTTATCGTCCCGAAAGCGTACTTTTTGAAAAAAAGGTTACTCTGTAGAGACGAACTGGTGAAAATTGCTAGTATTATATGCATAAGCTCAGTAGGTCAGCATGTCCCTACCTTACGAACAGTTGGTAAATCATTCAATTCCTTGGGCTAAAACAGCCAGTGCACGACATTACCCCCTGCACGACATTACCCCGTTCTACTCTATGTATCATATTTTTTTTCATATATAAGTAACTAATCATATTGTAGTTTCAAACACATGAAATGTAATCTATTTTATTATTATTGATTAAAATAAGGATTTATTATCGTAAATAAGTACATAGTCAAGAAAAATAAGCCTATATTTAGTTTAAGGTAAAATCACCACCACACCAGTAAAACAAGACACAACGGCAGCACTGCGCAACAGATGTTTTTGACACGCAGCCGTCGTTAGATCTGTTTGCTGTTACAGAAACAAAAAAAAAAAAAATGTATACACACAACAGTTGATCGGGTCAGTCTTTGCGTTGCCGGCGACCGGCGAACAACAGCAGCAGCAGCAGTAAGCAGAAGTAGCAGGCAAGTCGGTAAGCAGCAAGGATACAAGGCATGTGATAAGTTAAAGTAGTTGTAGTAGTAGTAGTGAGGGGCGTGGTAGCGTAGATACTGTGACACTAAACACACGTAGCCCGATAATTGATCAGTTGCCTATGGTTAGTACAAGGTCGCCATAACGAGTAGCACGATAATATATCAGTTATTCACATCTAAAGAGCACGCGTTCAAGAAAAGTAGCCATTGCGTTAGGTGTGAACAGACCGATACTATATCAGCTACTCACGGCTATAGGGCACGCGTTCAAGACAATTAGCCATTGAGTTAGATGCGAGTAGCCCGATTCGATATCAGCTACTCACATTTTTTGTAAAACAAGTCAGATAATTGGTTTTAACCCTATAACTCTACAGGGGTACATTTAAGACCACCCCAGAAGAAATCTTTCGTTAGACCAAGCCACCTTTTTCACCACCTAGAATCTTCGTAACCTTATCGATCACACCCTATATATTTATGTTACTTATAAAATACATTATTCTTGTGCATTAGAAATTATTATTATGTAAGGTAAATGTACCGAATTACGGGATGGTACCTAAGTCCGTCAACTTTTTCTTTTTGTTGAAAAATAACAAAACTAAAAATTATTTAGTGGACACCTTTATTTGTAATGTGTAGTTACTTATGTTTCTTTAAGAAAAGATAAACATTATGTTTGCAGAATTAAAGATAAATAAATTTTGAAATATATAAAAAGACGAAACATGATATTTTAGATAGTTGTTTAAATCCCCGACTCGACGAGCAATAAATCATGCAATACTTCAGGTCATAACAGCAAAATATCTAGTGGAGACACCAAAATGTTATGAAATGAAAATTTCATAACATCAAATCACATCAATTTTGACATAAAAAAAATTATGATTTAAATTATAACATAAATAATTGCACGTCGATTCGTGTTGTTAAGAAAATAATTCAAATTGTAAGATAGCACGGAGTTAAGTTCAGCGCAAAGTTTTAGTCCGGAATTAGGGACAAATGCAGTGTTTCTAAAAGTATAAAATATTATCATAAGAAGTATAAGGGTTATGATGCTCAAATTTAGCACTAATCGACTCTGGATAAATCAATACTTATGAAAAATCGTATAACCGATCTCAAAATTGAGTTGTAAGACTTGGAATCGTTCTAGAAGTAGAGAGTACCTTAATATGGCGTAATTCGGTACACTTACCTGAGCACTCTTAAGTAAGAAATGTGAATTAATAGCGTTTCAGTATAGTTATGTTTTTTTTTTTTTGTTTTGTTATATCCATTTCATTACTTGTTTTCACAGGTCCAATATAACTTCCAACAAATGCCGGATTTTCACCACCATATGCAAAATTCATAGTTATTTTGTTTGTAAAATACTTTTCGTGTATTGCATTTTTTTCTTTTTCTCGCATGGCAGTAATTTTATCCCATACGAGAACATTAGTGGAATCGTCACTTGCAAATTTCTCATCTTCAGCTTTTGATGAATAATTTCTTTTATTTGTTGTTGGAGTTGTAGATGGTATTTTCTTTACGGCTATGGGAAATACGAAACTCAATATTAGTAAAAAAAAATTTTAATTCTCTTAAGGCCATGCTTTAATGACGGCGAAGAATCAAAACTTTGTAAGTCAACTATTGGCTACTTTTAACGTTTTTGTCAAACTATATGAGAAGACGACTCTTTCCACAAGTTAACATATCTTTCAATATGTATATCGTGGCACCGTCTGGGCTTGTAAGCCAACTGATAATAAAATCTTTGCAGAAAACTCGTGTGCCAAAATACTAAACGATTTTAATTCTTCACTGTCAACATGATTTGATTAGATCTTTTTTTTTCAGAACTACGACATATTACTACTACTCCATGTCTAAAGTGCACTATACTACTAAGATTAAGAGGCGATGTAAATTGTGTTCCTTCGTTTTAAACTTAAACTCTAGGCGTGTTAGTGTGTTTTTTTTTTGTTTTGTTCATTTAATTACTTCTTTTCACAGGTCCGGTATAACTTCCAACAATTGCCGGATTTTCACTTCCCAATTCAGAGCTTCCAGTAATTTCGTTTGTAAAATATTTTTCGTGTATAGCATCTTTAGCCTTTTCTCGCATTTCAGATATTTTATCCCAATTAAGCATAGCTGTGGAACCATCATAGGTGCCAATAGATGTTGCATTTTCATGTTGAAATGGCGTATTTGTATCCTCTTCAGTATCCTCGGAATCATTAGGTGAGATTTCGTCCTGCTCCTTATCTTTATTTGTTGATGAAAAACTTCTAGCAGGAGTTGTTTGAGTTGTGCATGTAGGTAACAAATCGCTTTCCTTTGGGGCTACGGGGAATATAAAAATTCTTAATTACTTATTATTAGAAGAAACATCAGTTGCAATATACTGTGGTAGCATTAAAAGAAATGTTGCACATTTTCAGGGGCATGTTTTATGAGACAGTATTACTCTTGAATTCCATAACGCCATACTACTAAATGTAGACAATGCATAGATATCAGCACTTAAGTAATAGGGGTCATGATAGCATAAATATTGCTTTTAATAAATCCCTAATTATGCTTCAAGGCCTTTTCTATCACCTCTCACAAGCTTCGTAACCTTATGCGATACACCCTGTAGAATGATGAATGAGAATGCATTACCTGCAAGTGTAAACAAGTTAGTTGGTTCACACATTGCTTCCTCGCTTATTGAATTTGAATGCAGTTGCTCAATAAAAGAGGTCCGAAGATTGTCCACTAAGCTCAGTTTAATTTCGGAAAGCTTGCCACCATCCGATATAAAAACACTTCCATTTGTTGCATTTTCAATCGCTTCGATTATTGGCTTAATACATTGATTATCACGCATTTTACTGAAGTCTGGATTATTTTTTTGTGCATCAGATGGAAAATCATCTGATTTACCATATCTGCCAAGTATGTATGTGATATATTCACCTGGACATATACCTATATGTCTGATGCCAGTATTATTTTGTTTAAATTTTTGCTGTAAGAAATTATGGAAATCAATTTAAATCAAATTGTTTCATATTTATGACAGATTTTATGTGAAAACTAATATAATTTCAGGTCGACCATCAACCATAGATTTGGCTTTTCTCAGAATTTACAAAAATTGCTCCATTGATATATAAGATAATGAGATAAGCCTTATAGAATTTGAAACCTGAACAACTTCTGCAGACTTCAAAACAAAAATTGTTATAATGGGCCCACTGAAACCGAAGTGATGAGAATTTTTATTAATTCGTTCTTTGTTGAGTTCAAAACAAGAGAATCCCAAAATTCGGTGTTAGTCGACCTGAAAGTTGGTTTTCCCTTAGGGTCTATCATATACGAGGTATACCACATACAGCAAAAACTCTCGTTGTATCAATAATATCTTGCTTAACAGCTGCATAGACCAGCCCATATGTAGTCGGCTCCAAACCAAAAACAGATGATACATTAACAATGATACCGCCGTTACCGCCATTTTCGCGACTCATCAGTGGAATGGCAGTTTGTGTAGTTTCAGTCATTTTGTCATTTAGTATGAGAAGATTTTTCTTGAATTCATCAAAACTGCTAAGATTTTGTGGATAATTTAATACCAAATCAGAATCCAAAGCCGGTGAGCATTGCCGTTCACTAGTAATTGTACTGCTATTGATTAGCACATCTATGTGTCCCATATATTCGAGTGATAAACTTAATGCCGCATCTATGGCACGAATACCATTTCTGGGATTCAAGTTCACAAAATGTATAATCAAATCACGATTTGCCGATTGCAGTTCTTCAAGCATATGCAGGTGATTGCAACGTCCCATTATGGTCAAGTTCTGCGTTGAATTGATTTTAGATTGGCAGGAGGAGAAAATATCACAAACACATTTACCTTAATTCCTCTATTTGCTATTTCCTTGCAAGCTGTAAGGCCGATGCCACCATAACCACCGATATAGACAACATTTTTACCTTTTAGTGGTGATACAACCTCAACATTTTCTTTTTCTGCTAGACATGCTTGACATGGATTTTGAATTCTGCCTCCTGCTGTGACTGCCAATTTTGGTACGAATGATTTGTTTCGAATTAAATCATTCAACAGCTTTTTTGATAACATTTTTTTCTGTGAATTCAGTAGTGCGAACAACATGTTGCGTTGATGCAAAAACAGGGTTTGCTGCTGAAAGACTTAACCAACTAAATTTCGAGTTTAACATTTGTTTTCATGGCATATTTTGTATTTACTTTAATTTTGAATTTTTTATTTTTTTTTATTCTAACAATTTTCGAATTTTTTGTAAATAAATTTAAAATGACAAAAAAGTATTTGGGATGCTCAAAATTTATTCTAGATTGCATGCCAAATATGTGAGGTTCAAAGTGTATACTGCTATGATTTTATGCACGCGGACATCTAAAGGTCTTACTTCATTTACATATTCCTATTTGATTCTAATTATCATCATTTCGAACATACCGGAATGGTTATGATTTTCCACAATAAATCTTAAAAGTTCTTCGATTTTGAGGAGTGTCGAAGTTTTTCGAGTTATTAAAACTTCGTGAACATGCCCAATAGATAGGGTTGAAATTTAGGTTCATCCCGAAACCGAGTCATAACTTAGAAGGACTCTTAAGAACGTTATCTGCATCAAGAATATATTCTTACAAAAATTTTGGTGTTCAAAAATTATGAATTTTTTTTTGGGAATACAGGTCAAAACTCTAAAATTGCATCACAAAATCGATTTTTATGCCTTTTTCAAAAGCAAAGCATCTAACGAAAAAAATATATACGGGAAAAAATTCTTAAAATTGTCCAAAAATACGAGTGAGTTTTTCCAGTATTTTTGAGGTAGCTTATAATTTTTCAAAACTTGGTCAAAAAAATTATTATATGTTTTTGTATTTTTTTAATCCAGTGTTATAATTATAATCAATCAAATTGATATTCCCAGTATTTGTGCATTTGAACTTTTTGCAATTTTCCTAAATCTACAATCCAGATGGAGCCATTTTCAGCATTTTCAATTGCATTCACCATTGGTTTGGCGCATTCATCAGTCGTTTGATTTTTTGCTTTGATAAATTTTTCACTAATCGGTTTGGAAAACTCGAATGTATCGACTCCCACGAAACTATCCAGTATACCCGTAACAGTTGCACCTGGGCAGATGGCCATATGTGCGATACCCGTATTTTGATAGTAGTGTTCATCCTAAAGAATAAAAAAAGTAGATTTCAGTATGAAGCTGATGTAGGAATAACTTAAAACAAGTGAGGAATGCCGGTATTATTTTAAATTTAAAACTCTACACATTTCAATACGTTCGCCTGCCCCTGAAGTAGAGTGCAATACATATCACAATCATAAAAAAAAATTAATTTTACAATGGTGTTAGATATCTCTAGACAACACCCAAATTGCAACATTTTTCAAACCATATTTTCTAAGCCAATATTAGGTCGCTGAGTCCGAAAATCTCATGTATATATTTATTTTTTTTTCTAGTGGCCGTTTACGAGATAATCGAAAATTTCGATCTATGTTAAGAACCGGCAAGTCCCAAAGGGGATTAGAAGATGGCATATACCACTTACACCCCTGCGGGTAAGGGGTCAGAATATGTCAGAGGTAAGCATTCCTGTCGTAAGAGGCAACTACAAGCGGGTGACCAGCCAGGGTGTGGAAGGGCGTAGTGTTGGACAGCGTTGCGCCTTGAAAGAAAACCCTTGATGTACGTAACTGGCGCTGACAAGGCGAGTCGATGCCGCCTTCAAATAAGCATCTTATCGTAATCCTTAAGCGTCTGACCCAGAGTGTGCGGCTCCCAGGTCAGCGTCTGTTCCAGATTGGGCGGCTGTAATTGAAAGTTAATTCGGCCACTATATTTGCAGCGCTTGCCGGATGCAGCCTTAAGCTTATAATTTACTGCGTGGGGCGTTGCCGAGAAGATTATACTAATGAAGCATGGATCGAAAAACGATGGAAAATATCTTTCCTAGTGGTACCCACCAGAATGTGGTGCAAAAAACATGTATAATTTGGAATGATTTTCCTATAATCGGAACTAATATAGTTCGTCAAAACTCTAAAATCCTTTCGATGAAAACACGAACACGCATCGGCTCTTGGATTTGTCGCAACTCTTAATGATACAGGCCAAATACATCAAGCCGTCAGAGAATTCGACAAATTTAACCTTGAAATATTGGGATTAAGTGAGTGCAAATTTAACGGTGCCAGCGAATATGTACTACCTGACGGCGAAAAGTTTCTATGCTCCGGTAGAGCACAAAATGACATCCACAGGGATGGAGTTGAATTTTTGTTAAGCAAAAATGCAGTAAAGGCAGTGATCGAATAGAAACCCGTAAGCGAAAGGCTTATTTGGTGGAGATTTCGAACCGTCGATTGAAATTTTACCATCTTCCAAGCATGCGCGTCCACCGAGTTGGCAAAGAAAGAAATCAAAGATGAATTCTACAGTCAGCACGCTGGAGCATTAAGCAGTGCTCCCAAGAACGACATACTTATGGTTATGGGTGATTTGAATGCCAAAGAAAGCTTTAAAAACCTTAGCCTTGAGTACATGCTTGGAAAACATGGTTTGGTACGGAGAGCTTTTTATTGACGCCTGCAATACAGCCGGCCTTTGGAGGTACGCTTTCTCACACAAAACATGCCATAAAGCTACTTGGGTGTTTCCAGGCAACATCACTGAAAACCAAATCGACCACTTCTTCATTAGCAGAAAAAGGAGAGGGAATTTTCTGGACGTACGAGTAAAGAGGGCCGCTGACATAGGCTCCGATCACCATCTACTCGATGCGGCCATTCGATTAAAACTTTCCGCTATAAAGCTTTCCAGTGAACAATCTGTGGCAAAAAAATTTGACGTGCTTAAGCTTAAAACTGTTCCGTTCGATTGTGGTGGAAGCACTGAAACATCATAGAGTGCCGCTAAGACTACTTTCTTAAACTCCAGTGAAAAAATACTTGGGTTTCGTCCCTCGAACAAGAAGCACTGGATAAGCGAGGAAACGTGGTGTCTTGTTGAAAATAGAATAAGCAAGAAAAAACTGAGAGGTGAAGCTAAAACTAGAGCACAAAAGAACGACGCCGAAAAGGCCTCAAAATCTCAGGCAGCTTTACGATATACAATGAAACTTTACCGAACATCTAGAAGATCTGGACTAGCTGACGACATTTGCCTTCTATCGCCCAAACACTCAGATATGTAAAGCAAGATTGAAAACCTTGTCTTGGTCCCAATTCAGGCTCCAAAAAATTCTAATTAGTTTTTCTGAGCCTTAACTCATTCATAATCTTGTTTTTGATGTGTTAGAATTTTTTGGCCTCTGAATTGGAAAATTTTCTTTTAGTCAAAGGCTATGAAATACTTATGTATTTATAAAATTCTTAAAATCATGCAATAAAGAGATTCGCATTATTACGACCATAATCAAGATTTAAGCTGTCGTCTGTGTGGGGCATGAGGCTTAAGGCCAAGGACGGTTTTCGATTTTGGAAATTTTGAAGTCCAAACCAAGTGTGGAGGAGTCTGATCAACATCCACTCTTTAAATAAGAACTAACAAAGATAAACTTGTATTTAAGTACTTACCGCGCAAGCACGCGTAAAGCCAATAATGCCATGTTTCGTAGCGGTATAAACAGCTAAAAATGCGCCCGGCTCCAAGCCCAAAACAGAGGCAACATTAACAATAAGTCCACCATTATGGCCATTCGCTCGACTCATTAGCGGTATTGCAGCCAATGTGGTTTCGATTAGTCCAGTCTAAAAGTTTGGTTTGTTTTTTTTTTTTTTTTATAAAATCAAACTACATAAATTAAAATTCAAAAATACCAAATTAATATCAATGGTTAACTTCGGTTGACGGTCATTTGCTATGCCACTGCCATTAACAAGTACATCGATTTGACCCATATTCCTTATGACCAAATTCAAAGCGCTCGCTATAGACTCTTTACCATCACAAAGGTTAAGCGAAACGAAATAAAGTTTCACTTTTGAATTCAGCAATTGTAATTCCTGATGTTTTTTTGCATTTTCCTTCAAATCCAGTATGGCAAGGCCCTGGGCAGGGAGAACATTAAACAATAATGTATATTAGGATGCCAACGAGATATATGAATTGTCAAAAGTTGTAATTTTGTTTGCTCTTTTAACTGCTCGAAACTTTGAAACTGTTGATTTTTTCGGAAACACTCTCAAGTCAGTTTTTGTAAAGAATGACTAGACCAACATTATATTGTCAGAAATTTTTGGTCCAAAAATTAAAATTATAGCTATTTTGTTACAAAAATAGAAATTTTTTAAGAAAATTTTCTTGACTTTTTTTTTCTAGAAATTCGGATTCAGCTCAGCAGTTGTCTCAACAATGTCTCCGAAAAGATCAGTAGTTTCGAAGGCAGGTTTTGATCGAAAACCGATAGCGTTTTATTTTTGACCTCTGTTTTACGAAAATGGACAGGGAGTAAACAAAATCACAACTTCGCACGTATGCATATCACTAAGATAACACTTACCTGTATTCCCTTGCCAATCATTTCCTTACAGCATGCAAGTCCAATACCACCGTAACCACCGACATAGGCCACATTTTTGCCCTTCAGATCCATATGTATATATATTTTTTCTTGAAGTTCAGTTGGTTTTTGCGTATTTCATATACCTAATCACAATATAATGCGATCTCGACATTCAAAGTGCACTAAAATACACTCACCACAGTACGAGTATTTGGATTTTTCCTTATCAATCTACGAAGATAATATTTTCTCAATTGACGGGAAATATGTTGGATTAAAAGCAAATGAGACATAGACAGGCTTAGTGGGACAAGGTTCTTGGTGCGATTTGGTTAGACGTTGATTGCGCTGATAATGATGCAATTAACTAGAATAATCTATATTTCTGTGTGTTCTCGTTTTGCTATTACCGTTCGATGTGAAATCTTGAAACAGTATGTCATTACACTTTTGTAAAATGAAAATTGTATATATAGTAAATACATATTATACATTAGACTGGGTCGATTTTGTATGAAGCAAAATAAAATCATCCCGAAAACGACTCAAAAAAAAAAAAAAAAAAAAAAAAAAAAAAAAATGTTTTTTGGTCATAACTTTTTTTCATTACAAAATGGCTACCCAAGGGTGCTTTAGAAATAAAGACTATCTTTTTACAAAAATTTTGGCATTAAAGATTATACATTTTTTTGAGGGTATAGATAATATTCGCATCCCAAAATCTATTTTTTTAGCGTTTTTCAATTACGCGGTCAAAAAAACGATTTTTACTCAAAAGAAAGTCATCTATCGAAAAAAGTGGATTAGGCAAAAAATGCTTAGAATAGTCCATAAAATACAATACGTGTGAATTTTTTCAGAATTTCACATTTGCAAAAATTTTTTAAAATATGACCCATTGCAATTTTTGAATTTTTTTTTGGACAAATATAATTGTTGCAGCGTTGGCCATGACATAGCGGTACTTTCAAATAAAAATTTGATAATTTGTTCATTTTAATTGCGATTTTTGGTGGCTGTGGCCGTGTTTTTTTATTTGCTGCGATTTGTCAACTTTAAGTTTTAAACACGGGTTCAAAAGTAAACTTTATATCCCTCAAATGATTTTTTTCTAGTTGCCGCTAACTTAAGGATTACTTTAGTGTTTTTTAAAAAAAAAAAAAAAAAAAAATTAGACCAACGGTAAGGCTTGAAAGCTAAGTACACTGTAGTGAGTAGTGAAAGATTGCTAAGTAAAAATTTTTCTCTGTAATTTTGTGCATAGATTTATTTCTATATCCATGCAAAAATCGCTTGGTGACGATGATAAATATATTCCAATGAAATCTTTCTTCAGCCAAAAAATAACAGAAACTGTTGATCAAGGGCCAAATGAGGAAAATTTAGTGCCTACAACTAGTGTCAGAATTTCTCAGGCCACTGCAGATGATTGTTTGATGGACGAAAATGTAGCAACACCGAAAAGAACTTCAGGCAGAAACAAGGCAACGGCCGAATCAAATGAGTGTATAACATCATCTCCTTCTGAGGGTTATGAGAATTTTGATAAGAAGAGTATTGAAAGGAGACATATCCGGAGCACCTTGCCAGAACCCATTGATTACAACGAAGTTCCAAGCAGTAACATTTCAATTCAACATTATTTACCACCAGAATTTTTCCAAAAAGCAGCAGAGTACACAAATTTATATGCAAAATGAAATGCGGTTTAACCCATGCACTGCCCAGGAAATTGAAGTTTTTTTTTTTGGATTACATGGATATATGGGCATAATAAAACTTCCTCGCATAGATATGTTTTGGGAAAGAGGTTTGAGTTTGACAAAAAATCGTTTTTCCAACTACGGACAGCATTACATGTCGTAAATAACAATGCAGAATACCCAAATAACTCGGACAAGCTGGACACTAGGCGAAATTCTAAGCATTGATGAGCAGTTGGTTCTATTTAAAGATCAAAACTTAATGGATTCCTACAACCTTTGACTGCCACAGTACACTGAAGTGTACAAATTTTTTGGGAGCGAAGGGAGCGTGGTGGATTTTTTTTTCTAAATTGCTATATTGAGGTTTCTTAATAAGAATCAAGAGATAAAAATAATATTTGCTGGCAATCAAAAAGTGGGGAGTGAAAAGGTTAAAAAATTTATTAAATTGTTAAGCTCAAGTTTGTCAGCAAAATGCTAGACTTACTCAAAATCAAGGCATCTACGAAAAAATTTCTTGTAACGTAAAATGCTCAGAATTCTTCAAAGAATGGGTGTGAATTTTTTTAGAATTTTTGGAATTATTTTTCATGTTTTATTTTCTTGGCCTAGTTTTGAAAAATATAAAATAGCTCAAAAAATTCCGAATTCACACGTAGTCTTTGGATAATTCCAAGCATTTTTTGCCTAGCACACTTTTCGTAAGTTCCTTTGCTTTTGAGTAAAAAATCGTTTTTCCGACCTCGTCATTGAATAACGTAAAAAAGTCGATTTTTGGAACCGAATATTATCTATACCCAAAAAATAAAATTTGAAAGCCAAAATTTCTATAAGAATATAATATTTATTTCTGAAAAAAAAGTTATGACCCAAAAACATGCTCTTAACCAAAATAGGCCTTCAGTAGAATCGAAACTGCTCCATTGGTTTTTCTCAGAAGAGCCTCTCAAACTTTTGAGTCTGTTTCGGGTTGTTTTTATTTTGCTTCATACAAAGTCGACCCGGTCAAAAAAAAAAAAAAAAAAAAAAACTGTATAGGGTGCATTCCTCCCGACTCCGAATTCCACCCTCCTACTTAATAGCACTTCACTGTTTTTTTTTCCTAAATGACCTAAGTACTTACAGATATTTGTAATTAAAACCCGTAAACGTCTTAGTTCCTTTTTGTCATGGATTAGGTCCTATCAATAGACTCTAATAGTACGGTAAATTAATTTTGCTCATTTCCGGGTCGTGGGCTCAATTCTTGCCCGAGGCAATGAAGAAATAATTTTTTTATTAACCCCTTGAGACCGAGGACTAGACTATTGTAGATATCGACTTCGGAGTAAGTTTTCTAGAGTTTAAATTAAGAAAAAAAAAGTATGTCCGGAAAAACCCCTTATAGCCGGAAATGGTGCAGTCATATTACACAGTGCAGCAAAAAAAATTCGCAAATCTTTTTGAATACTATTCCTGAAAACACATGAGGTTACTATTGTAGTAAAACCCTATGCTTTAAAACTGCTTTTTCAAAGTTGCCACGGCTATAAGTCGTAAACCATTTGAGATTTTGTTTTTCTATTTTTAACGAAGTTATAGATATAGACTAAAGGAAATAAATTACACAGGTTTACAAAAAAAAAAAAAAAAAAAAAAAAAATGTCATGGCGTTTTGACCAGACTATGTGTTTCCTAGGGACTTTGACGTTTTGAATCTGAATCCGTGGTCCGTTTTTTTCCAGAACGTCTGAGAAAAAAGATTTCAAGGTCATATGGAGGTCAAAATGGTCATGTGTCGTTTAGTGATAAATTCGCTAAAATTCTGAAACTAATTTTTTATCATTAAATTCTTAGTCCTTAAAAATAATATGCGATCAAAAACGGTCTCTCGGACCTAGTTTTGGAGATATAGCCATCGGAAGATCCGGATATATCTTCTATGAAAACCGCTATAAGTTGAGAACTACTGGATGGATTTGGAAAATATTGATGTTATATGAAAGGTATTTTGTTGTTGTTGTTGTTGTTGTTGTTGCTGATGTTGTTGATGTATTTGTTGTTGCAATTGAAAAATTTCTCAAAATTTCAAAAAAGGTCCTATCTCCAAAACAATGAATCCAGTGTTATAGGTTGTCAAGATACCTTTTATATGACACCAATATTTTTTAAATTCATTCAGGGGTTCCTAACTTATAGCAGTTTTCATTGAAGATATATCCGGATCTTCCGATGGCCATATCTCCGAAACTAGGTTCGAGATACCCTTTTTATCACATATTCTTTCTAAGGACTAGGAATTCAATGATAAAAAATTAGTTCCAGAATTTTAGCGAATTTATCACACATGAACCCCATTTTGACCTTCATATGACCTTGAAATCTTTTTTCTCAGACGTTCTGGAAAAAAAAGAACCCCGGATTCGGATTCAGGAAGTGAAAGTCCTTAGGAAACACTTAGTCTGATCAAAACGCCATGACATTTTTTCTTTTTGTAAACCTGTGCTATTCAAAAAACTCACTCGAAAAAATTGGGTTTTGGGCTTTAAAATCACAAAAATGACGAAAAACTGTACCATTTTTGGTCATAGCTACAAAACCGTTCCATATTTTGCCAAACAATTAAAACAAAATTTTAGCCAAGACTTAACTGAACAACTATCTAGAGCATGTCAATAGCATTCGAGTACTCCTTGTTGCTAATTTTAATTAAAACGTTGATGTATCAAAAAATGCTTGGAGTCCTATCTGACCCCATCGGTCTCAAGGGGTTAATATTTTTGTAATATAATTTTAATTTAATTATTTTCTTTAAACTCAATACATAGCAGAAACATTCGACATTCTTTACGTTTAGAAGTCAGTTACTTATTTTGAAGTGGACCCATAGATGATTTTTCTATTGAAAACTTCATCTTGAAATATTTTTTTTTTTATTTTTAAATGCATTAACTTTGATTCATTAATTAATTTTTAATTTCCGGCCCCTTCATTTCTTACTTCGCTATCATATGATTCAATTAGTTTTTGGATTTTTTTTTGAACTGGTTTACTACATTAAAACATTATGAACTGGTTGAACTTATGGTGACAACAATTCATTTTTTGAAGGTTCATTTTGATGAAACGAATCAATCAATATCAATATTATAATCCAGGGTAAACAGTGTAAGATAACTTGCAAATATCGTTTTTGCAATTGTTAGATACCAAATATTAGTTTCCACAAAATCAGTGCTATAAAAACGAAAAATATTCTCAATGTGATATCAGTTCTTATTGGAATTTTCTTAAGTAAATTCAAATTAAGAAACATTTGACAAAATTACACTACTTAACCATGTTCAAAGTGGTAAGTTATTTAAAAATAGAAAAAACTAAAAACGATTTACTTAATATTTCTTTTGAAAATTTTCAGTTGATTCTGTCTCTGGCACTTTTCGCCGCTGTCTCAGCACATCCAGGACACATTATTGCCAATACTTATGCTACGGCCAAAGTAGGTGAAATTGTGCACAGTGTACCTAGCGCTGTATCACATCAGAGTCAAACAGTTGTTCATGGTCAGACACATGTGGTCAGTGATGTTTTTGCTCCCGTTGCCGCTGAAGTGAATACCGTTGTTGCTGCTGCTGCCCCAGCTGTAATTGAAGTTAGATCTGCAGGTCATGCTGCTCCTTACGCTGTTTTACCATCCAGTGAGATTTCTTATCATGGTGCTCCTTTATTGAAAAGTATTGCTGCTGCTTCAGCTTTGGCGTCGTCATACTCGTATGGAGCTGCTCCAGTTGCTGTAGCATATCATTAATGTTGGAAAGTGTGAGTGATTTGGGACTTGTGATTTTAATGTTTTCGAAATAAATGTAACAAATAGGGAAATTTTGATATTCAGCTTTTTAATTCATGTTTCGTGAAAACATAACTTTTATAGGGTAAACGTGGGAGATGTGGCACCCCTGAGTGATATGGCACTCCCATTAATTTCAATATTTGCAGCATTTATAACATCAAAATTATGGTGGTTCCAAAGGAGAGGAGTTATCAACTTAAAGTTGTTAATAGTTATGATGCTTCCCATGAAGGTGAAGAAAATATTTTATTCCAAGATGAATCTGCGTTAGATGCGGAGGAGACTATGCACAAACCACTAAACCAGATGATTGGATCCAATGCGTAATGTGCCGTATGTGGTCACAAGAAACATGTACATCTTGCACGAAAAGATGCAAATCTCTGGCCACCTAGGGTGCCAAATTACCTATAATATGATGCCATATCACCCCTACTCTCAGGTGATTTCGCACTTTATAGCATTTTTTTTTAAAAGGAAAAAAACATATTTGCCATAATTTTTATTCTTGTTGAAGTACTTTTTATATCCTTCACACAGGGTACATTCACTTTATCCTTCCGATTGTAATGCGGAGAAGAAAGCGTGGCAGATATAGAAAATTATTTATATTCTTGATCAGAGTCACCTCTTGAATCGGTATTGCCTTGTCCGTCTGTCTGGCTGGCTCGGAGTGCGTGGAAATACATTTTTTGGGAAAACTGAGCACGATAATTCAATAGAATTTTCTTCACTGCCTGCACTGTTAAAGTTAGCTCGTGGGATTGAAAAAGAGCGAAATCGGTCAACGCACAGGCCTATCGCCCATACAAAAAATATATTCAAAATGCAACTTTAGGAGTATTTTCTACAATAATGCAACCAAAATACACATAAATACTACGAGCGCAAGCTCTGAGCGAAAACTAAGCACAATCGAACGAGAGGGTGTGGCACCTCCCATATAAACAAAACTTTCAAAATGCTATACTCAAAGAGTTTTTTAAGATAATTCTACAACATTTCAATCAAATACTAAAAACTATAAATTCAAGCTCTGAGCAAAAACTGGGTGAAATCGGACAAGAGGGCATGGAACCTCCAATATAAGCATAATTTTCAAGATACTGCTGCGTAGGGTATTTAATGTTTGCTCAGGCTAAATGTTACACCCTTACTAGTTTAATCTTGATCTGATCAAATTGTTTCATCTTTATCAACATGTTGTGACTTTATCAACATTTTCAGCCTTTATAAATATATTTCGACTTGATTAACCTTTTTCACCTTGATAGGGATTTTGCGACTTTACCAACACATGCATTCAGGCTTTATCAATATTTTCAGACTTAATCAAAATTTATCGACTTGAACAAGATTTTCAATTCATCAAAATTTTTCGATTCTGTTAATATGTTTGGACTTTATCAACATTTCCGCCTTGCTAAAAACTTTTCGACTTCATCAAAGTTTTTCGTTTTGATCAGTTTTTTTCGACTTGATCAAAATGTTTCGACATTTTTCGACTGTATAAATTTATTTAGACTTTATTAAAATTTTTCCTTTCGATCAATATTTTTCAATTTTATCAAAATATTTAGACTTCATCAAAATTTTTAAAATTTCTCACTTCATATTTTTTATTTTTTTTTTTTGACTGAAAGTGCACACTGTGCGATGGAGTTTAATTGCATGGAATGTTGCTTGGCAATAAAAAGTATAGCATACTTTTAGGCTTTTCATAATTTTCTAGGTGTATGAATACTTTTTGCTATGTTGTATAGTGCTGAGACCATTTAATGTTCAATTAATAAATTTAAGCTCTAGGATAAAATATAAATTTTAGAAATAGGCTTAGAAAACAAAAAATACCAATAAAATTTCCAGAAAAAGCCCAAAAAATATTTGATTTTGTATCAAAGTGAGAACATAAAATGATCAAAATTTATTGCATTTCCGTGCTGGACAAAAAAAATATTTTACAAACTTAAGAATGGAAAAAAAATAAAAACATGGCAAATAATTAATAAAATTACATGTGGTTAACTAATTACATTTAAGAAGTTACAGGGAGAACAGGGTGCTTGCACAAAACAGCCAATGAGCACAGTGGTGTGTGTTTTACCGCCAACAATTTGCTGAATTTTTTCTCAACTTTCGCTTAATGCAGCCATAATGGATGTGGTCCTAAAATTGGTCCTGGAACAATAGCTGGATGCAGAAGTGGTCCATGTACAATTGGCACTGGATGTAACACTGGTGATACAACCACTGGACGGCTATGAATTTGTACATGACTTTGATGTGAAATCGCAGCTGGAATACTATGTACGATAGCAGGATGAGGACCCAAAATAACAGGACCCAAGACACTAGGACGTGCAGCAGCACAAACTAAGAGAGCGGCAAATGCAATCTGCAAAAGTGTTAAATTTTAATCGCATTATAAATACAAGATACATCCAATGATCAACAACTTACCAATTTGAACATTTTAATTAATTTTTATTTAATTACTTAGTAGGACGACGACGACGGCACACACGCTTAATGTGGCAGTTAAACGTTGCAATTTGTTTTTGATCTCATTTTGCATTTAATCAGCGCTTTTTATAACCCCGATCCATGAATCGAACGGATTCAATTGAATGTTTGAACGACGTCGTCGCGACATATTAACTTGTGCATCGGTTGCATTTGCAACAGTCATATTGTTGTTGTTGGTGTTGTTTTGATTTCGTCAGCCATTCGGTCGTTAGATAGTCGCGATATTAGTGGGAGCAAAAAAACCATTCCGGGGTTAGAACATATGTACCTACATACTTATATTATTACAACGAAATTAAGACTTTTCACGCTACATTGCGCATATTCGATAACAAGCGATGTAGGTTTGCTGCAAACAATTGCTAAGGCATTATTTTTTTAAGATATTGAGTTTCCAATTAATCCCATGAAGTTTTATGTTTACAAATATGATACAATTAAAATTTATGCATCAAAGTTGCCTAATGATGTAACTATTTATAAATGTATTAATGAGGCTAATTAAGTAGCTTAAAAAATTTTTTTTGTGAGCTAAAAAAACTTGTGTTCTGTATTGATGTTCATATCGTGGAAAATTTTTTGGTTGAAAAGAAAAGTCACGTGCATTGGCTAAAAATTAACTAGCAATAAATAAAAACAGGAACCAAAAAAAAAAAGGAATGAACATCTTACTTCTTATATACAGTCTTATGTACTTTTTGACGCTAAGTCCGACTGCATTCTCAGAATTATCTATATACCTGCAGGATTTTGGATATCCTTACTTCAGGCCACTAAAATATTTTAACCTTTAAAAAATTTTTTGGATTTTTTTATAAAAATTTCGTATAAAGAATAAAACTTCTGGAAAAAAAAATTACATGATTTGGCTGACTACTGACGGAGTTATGAGCATTTCAAAAAATTAATAAATGCATTTTTTTGCAATTGACACTTTGACATCAGGATTCAAGACAGTCGTGCCACCGCTGCCTCCCCGTTGTCCTCTACTAACCTGTCCTTGTCTGTCCTAATCGGGTCAAGTCAGGAAATTCTCCAGAAAACAAAGCCTACGGTTTTAGTCACTGTCAAGTGATACGTACTTATATACTGGGTTTTGCTTGAAAGACTCAGTTTCGCCTCAGTTTCGTCCACGGATGGTTGAAATATTTGAAGAACACGCCTTACCTCGTTGCCGCTTGGATTACTAGAGAACGATACCATCACCGGAACTTACATTTCACCATTCCGTTTTCATCCACGATCAGCTGTTTCTTTTTATTGATATGATTTGACAGTTGGCACTCCCTGTTTCGGGACCAGGGTTGCTGCTGCACGCGAGAATCATGCAATTCTCGTCCAACTGTTTATCAAGCGATTGCACAATAGTTTGTCAAGCCTGTTGGATGCGATTGTCCTAAAACTATCTACTTACTAAAAAATCCCTAGTTTTAAATTAATTCTAGACTTATTTAACTAGAAAGTCATTACTTATTTAACCTTATTTAGTTCTTAATATTATTAATACTTTAAATACAAGTAATTATTAAAAATATGTGCACGCATATGAGGCTTCCAAATTGTGTCCTCAAAGTTTGATACAAAAAGTAGGGTAATGCAACCGGCTGTGGGCCGTCACCGGTTGTGGGCCACCTCTTGTATTTTTTGACGTTTATAAAATATGACAGATCTCAGTATAAGGTTATGTCTACATTGACAATAGACAGTATTGGTGCAAACACTGAAGTGAAAGGACGCATCTGACCCGCAGCTACAACAAAACAAAAAAAATTCACGAAGAATTTTTCGATAAAGTAATTTCTGAAGATTTTGCGAGTGTGATAAAGCGAAGTGAAATATTGCAAAGAGGTGAATGTTATGCATTTTTATGCAGTATTTGCGTTAGATTTTCCGATTTTATATCGAGTTTGCTCAAAATTTTTCGCCACGAGAATTTTGCCAGTCACTTAAGGGATGGCTGCCGTTACCGTTTTTTGCATGATAATTATTGCAAATCGTAATTTTGACTTCCTTGTCCTCTCTGGGAACCGCCAATTCGATCAAATGCAACGGTGGCTGCGATCGATTTGTGCATTTGAAATGCGCTGCTATAAATAAGAGCTATTGTACATGCAAAAATTACGAATCCTATAAGGATGATTAATAATTTGAAAAAGCCACATTTTCTTGATGTTTTTTCGCCACTAGAGGCTTCATTGATAAATAAATTTTGATAATACACATTTCTTAACTGGTTTTTCTTCATAATTTTGCATTTGAAGTGGATTTTTCAGGGTGGCCCACAACCGGTTATACAATTTTTTTTTGTCCAAAAACAAGCTTTTTACAAAATTTGTTAAGAAAAATTTTTTGTTCAAAAATTATAGAAAAATTGTTTTTTTTTTGGTTAACTACTGCCTCTAGCCTCCGAAAAATGTATACTTGAATGCAAGTTACTGGCAAAAAACGAAACCTGGCCCACAACCGGTTATATTCCCTACATACTACATATCTAATAAACAAAACAGTAATATTCATTCACTGTAGCGCACATGTGCCAAAGTTGAATTTGTTACTATGCGACAAGGTCGTTTGGCCTTTACAAACTCTATTCAGACAGATTTCCGACATTAGAAATTCCAGCGAAAATCAAAGTAAATAGATCTTAACAAAAAAAAAAAAAAAAAACACGAAACAACCAACTTCCCGCTGTTGCTGCTGGACGGACCAGACACATAGCACCAGCAATAAGGCACAAGAATCTTAGTAATGAACAGTAGACAGAGACATGTTGCATGACTAAAATGATATTTTTTTTATTTCTTAAAGTCATTAGTTTATGTTTTATGAACAGAGCACTTTGAAAGCGTGTGTTGATTTTAAGCATTTGATCTAGCTGTTTGGTATTAACTTGGCTTTAACAACAGTGGGCGCTAGTTTCTTTGACAAAAAACAATCATTGTTGCTGTTGCAGTTTACTTGCGTGCATTCATTTGCATTTGATTTTTGATTTTCGTTTATGATTAATGAGTTTCTATTTGATTTGGCTTCTACAATTGCAACAATGCATAATTAGTCAAAACGGCTCTGTTCTCTGGTCATGGTGGTGTCACTGCGCGCCGTTTTATTTATCAATGTGCAGCCATTAAATCGACCGACTTTGTGTCGAAGGTTGCGAAAAATTGGCGGCTTTTAACAAACAAAGTCAAAAGTAAAATGTTACGTTTGATGGCGCTTTTTTTTCTTTCTTTTTTTTGTATGAAAAAGAGTTTTGGTTTTTCTTGCTCTGCATAGTTTTTGAGATATTTTGCAACTGCCACAAGTTTGATTAATGCGTTGTTTACATTTGTTGTTGTTTTAGTTAAATCACAATTTGTTTTTGCTTTGCAAAATTATGAAATTCTAATGACATGCGAAATTTATTTTTTATATTAATTTGATGTTACGCATACGCACTCGAATAATTGCCATTAACGGGGTCATTTTAAATCTACAACGTAATTCAAGTAGGAAGTTGTTTGCGGTGTAAAACGTTCTTATATGATTTTTCTTGCATAAGCAATTCATTGAACTTACAACAAATAAATACTTAGTTCATTTAACATAATTACATGTACAAGAAGAAAAAAATAATACCTAAGGCATGTATACGAAAAAAAGTAGTCGGGAAAAAATTTCTATTAAAAGTTTATTTTTTGACCAAAAAAAGAAAACAATACAGTTTTTGAAACTCAAGCTTATATCTTTAAGAAAATGAAAAGGTTTGCTCATTTGTTTGAAATATATGCAAAATAACGTAACTTTGAACCAACACCTGCCATTAGACTCTGCACATCACTTTGGTTGACCTGGGGTGATACCTTGATCCATTTTTGTTTTAGTTTCTTTCCATTTTTGACAACTTTATTTATTTTTACCAATTGTCTCTTCATTATAGCCTAGTATTTTCGAATCGGCCCAAGCTCAGGGCGATTCGGGCGATTTGTATTTTTCGGTACAACGTTGACCCCATTCTCTTCATACCAATTCATGACCAATTTGCCATAGTGACAACTCTCCAAATTTGACGAAAATAACACAGGATTTTCGTGAAGGCGTATCATATTTAGCAGACGTTTCCGTTAGCACTCTTTTACATAAATTTGGTGGTTAATTCTACCAGTTGTGGCAAGTACTGAGCTCTTCAAACCGTATTTACAAATTGCTTGCCAAACCAAATATTTTTTTGCAAACTTGTGCACTGTTTTATCTTTAAATTTAGCACAACATCGCCTTTCTTCTTTGCGGTGTAAAAAAGTTGACCCGGAAGCTATTAAAGTCAACTTTGATGTAAGTTGCGTCGTCCATTAAAATAAATTCAAAATTGTGTACAAAACGGTCGTAGAGCTTTTGTGAGTGAGTTTTAGCAGCTGTGTTTTGCTTATCATTCCTATTTGGTGCCAGTAATAGTTAATATGATTGAAAACCTTTCTCTCTGCAAACTTTCTGTACGTTTCCGGGCGACATATGCCCTTTTTTATCCACATCTCTAATGGAGAGTCCAGTATTTTTTTCATAGGCACGTAACACTTCTTTTGCTTTTCCCTTGAGGTAAATCCTTTTTTTCGAACACTTCCAACTTTCCTTTCCGTAGTTAATCATTCACCATACCGTTATACCATTGATTTTGCAATATTTATACTTTCTGCATTGTCTTTGTGAGACAAATGTGGAAAATCGTGTTTTTTGCGCACAATTAAATCTAGCACATTTTCGTTCGATGAACTCATTTTGAAAACTATTTAAAATTCTAAAAAACCAATGATGACGAAATATAAGACAAAGAATTCTAAGACGATTATATACATATGTTACATTTGCTTTAACTGTAATATTTAACACGACACTCTTTGTTTACTGCGACTACTTTTTTTCGTGTACATATTTCTAATAAATTTTATCAGAATTTCAAGTCAAAATAGTGAAAACTTTTCACAAAAATAAATTCTACCTTGCTGTTTTAGTCAATTTTCAAATGACCTTCGGTACAGCCTAGTAATTTTTTTGAAAAAATTTAAGCGATATTTACCTTACTGTAAATTTTAAACAACAAAAATTATGAACCATACCAGAACTGTAAAGTTAAAAAAATCAAGCAAAAAAGAAAACCGAACTGACAGCACCAGGATTCGGACCGTAGTCAGTCCGTGTGATGGATAGAAACATATCCTCTGCACTACTGGCCCATATGATGGAGAGGTATAAAATTTATATATTAAGCAAATGTCTGTCCAAACATAAATATTTTTACTAGATTTTGAAGGTCAAAATTGTTACTTTAATTTTTTGATACGTTGTAGTCAATAAATGCCACAATTTTTTGCTAAGATCATAGTCTTTATTTCTAAAACACCCTTGGACATCCATTTTGTAATGAAAAAAAGTTATGACCAAAGTAAATGTTTTTTTAGCCAAAATGGACTTTCAGTAGAATCAAAAGTGCTCCATTGGTTTTTCTCGGAATGAAAAAAAAAAAAAAAACTTATGCAGATATTGATTTAAAAGTCCTAACTTTTTGAGAATAATCAAGAAAATTCTTTGGTCGCTGAGTTAATGGCGCATGGGTGAGTGTTGCGTAAAGTTGGATAACTTAATATGTCAGCTTCTAAGAAACTGCACCTCTCATACAAGCAAAATCTTCAAAACACAATATTAAGCACATTCATTAATTTGTCACACAAATACTAGGAATAGTTCATGAAAACTCTATCAGAAGTGTTGTCAAAAATCTCAGAAATTTTGTTATAAATTAACAAAGCAAAGTTAGACTTAATGGCTATGACTTTACAAAAAAAAAAAAATAACTAAAAAAAAAAAAAATACGTAAAAACTGAATAATCACATAATAATAATAATGAAACCTCAATTGATAACACTACGTAACAAGTAATTAAATTGTGTCTGTAATATTTTGTGAACTAACTTGAGGTCGCTGAGTCCAAGTTTAGAAAATATGCTTTGCAAAATGTTACATTTTGGCTGTTGTCTAGTGTAAGTAGTGGGTATATGAAAACTGTGCAATAAGGCCAATGAACTTGCAAACAAAATTTATCAATTGCTCTTGCTATGTTCGTTATGCGATCATTCAGGGTTAAGGTTTTGTTCATTTAATATCGACTTTAATAATTGTGGCATTTTGGAAAAAAAAAAAATAAAAATGCTTTATTTATTTACTTAAAGTAAGTCATTAATTTAAAAAATGTAATACAAAAGAAAGGTTAAACATATTTGCACTTGCCGTAATCACAAACAATCACAGGCAGGAAACAAAGTTCGAGCCATGAACACTATACCAGAGAGATAAAAGTGCGCTGTTTTGTTTGTAGTTAGTAACTTTAACTATGTAGCATTTAATATGCTTTAAGTAAATTAAATAAATTATAATTTATGTCCACATAAAAAGTGAAAGGCGACAAAGCGACATTTTAAAATAATTCATAAATTCGCTTAAGTTGTTATAGCAAAATCACTCGAATTAAACAATTCAGTGTCAAATCTTTTAGATCTTTAATAAACCTTCTATATTATCTTATCTTCTTATACGAGCTAAAATTGTGTGTTTTTTTGTTTGTTTTTTTTTTGTACTTATGTCTGTGGCAAAATTTTTTCTCGAAAACGGATATAGTAAGTTCGGGTAATGTGATATAGGCATTTTTGTTTTTTAAATTACACGTAGTTTTCAAAGCATAGCTGCTATCACTTTATGTATTATGTTTTATTGATGTATTGTGCAGTACATTATGACTTTGGAGTTCTTCAGCGTGAGCCAATTTTAAGCTATTTCAACAAAATTGAAAAAAGGCAAAAAAAGTTAAAAAATAAAATTGGCGGGTAATGTGATATACTATATTCCATATCCCACCAAATTGCATTTTCGGCAAAAAGATCATCGTGTTATAAAGAAACTTTAGTTGTGGAACTTTTACTTCAGGTAAGGAGTGATAAACATTACTAAAATCGCTTTTACAAAGCTTTAGCTCATTTTTCTTAAAAACTGTGACGTTTATATAAAAATGTTGGACCAACAAATTGTTAAGAAGGAAAAACGTTTTAAATTTGAGCCAAAAGACCATTTTGCCAAACATTTTGAATTGCAAGTGGAACATCAAATATTTTCGGTGCCAGAAGTGCACTATATCACATTACCCGAATTTCAGTTTTAAAACAATCAGGTTATTTTTGAAAAACACACTCCAGCAAATAAAAAATTCACTTGATTTATGGTTAGGTATATTTACCCACTAGCAGAATTTACTATTTCGGCTATAATATCAATTTTAGTTTAGGCTAGATCCTAGCATAAAGCACACGCAAATAAAGTTTTGATTTACTGCTAAATCGATTTTACCACACTGAAGGCAGAATAAATAAACGTGGGGGCTCAAAAACTTGGAGCACGTTTCTTTTTCAGTTACTGTGGTGTTAACGAAAAAATCATTATCGAGAGTTGTTTATTTAAGGAGACATGATGGTATATCACATTACCCGCCTATATTACATTACCCGAAGTTACTCTACAGTTTTTGTTTTCACTTGTATATGTACGATATATTACCCAAATTCGCAGTTTCTGCAATATTACGCAAGAATATCTGGAAAATTGTTAAAGTCCAAACATTTTTCAAAAATTCGAAAAATTTTGAGAATTTCTGATTGACTGTTTCCGTGAACTAATGAATTGTTCTCACATACTTATATAGATGTATGTATGTTCATTTGAATTTTAGTGTCAGCATTTTTTATTTAAATAATTATTTTTTGTACATGTGAAATCTTTAATGCAAATGCTGCTGTAATGCTGATTTTCATCATGTTAATAGAATGAAACATGTGGGTGAGCATAAAAACTTGATATCGCTTAAGATGCATATTTATGTAGATACATACATACAAATATGTGTGAATGATGCCATCATATGTATCTAAGCGTTCATCATGTAAGCCATCATTTCATGTCATTAATACACTTTTTACCACCACAATTCACACTCACTTTATTTTTTTGCTGAAAACTCGTTCATCTTTTTTGTATAAATATTATGCATTCCACTGGATATGCAGTGTTGGTATCGATATGGGGAAGCAACTTTGTACTTTTATGGGTTTTGCTCACTTACGACTTTATAGAAATGATACGGATAATTAAACGGAACTATTTATGCAATTTAGAGTAGTCAGTAGGTGAAATATTGTAACACAAAACATTATTTACAAAAAAATTGATTTCAAAGAAGTCAAAGCTTTTCGAAAATCATCAAAAAAAAAAAAAAAAAAAATTGTAATTTATGAAAGTAATTGAAAAAGTCAATTAATTTTAAATAAATTGAAAACACCAAAAACATTTAAAATTGTTGAAAATATCGAAAGACATCGAGAATGTTTATACAAAGCTATAATCACCATAAAACATAAAATAATCGATAACATATGCAAACTATCGGACAATATCACAAAATTGTACAGAAAATACGTTGAAATCAAATTTAGAATGTACACTAGATAGTATCGATCTCCATACAGAAAAAAAAAGTTCGCTGGAAACACCCCATTTTGCAAGCTTATCGGTTTTGATTCTTAGGGAAAAAAACATTTTTTTCGACCTCTTAATAATACCCTATTGGATTTTGCTCCGCCATTTGGCTTTCAATCATCAAAATATATATATCTTTGTAAATGTCTTCAATGTGGGCTATATTTAATTCATAGAAGTAATTTACCTCAAATGTTTTTTTCGACTAGTTGTACTGATTATCTCAGTTTTTACCGTCGTAAGGTGCCAAGAGCTCTTCATAAAATTAAACTCCATAAAAAATCATAAAATTTATCCCCAAAAAATTTCCCCAAATTGTTGAAATTGAAGAAGTTATAGTGAATTGAAAACCTCAGTACAAAATATGAAAAACAGGATGTTCAAAAACGAAAATCACCCCCTCAAACCATGCAATTTTATTTTTTTTAACATTTGACATTTCAAACATTTCCCCAAATGGAAATCCTCCCTACTACAATGTATTTTGGGACGCTGAAACCGAATATGACCATAAAAAGTCGATCTGAGAGCCCATTTTTCCCTAGCCCCCTCTTCTGCCCCTCTTATGGGTCGAAATTCCACTTGGTATAAACATTCGAAAATGTGCGTATTTGTTAAGTTTTTTGGGTGCACTGTAATCAAACATAACTATGTATAATAAAATTATTTCATCCAACCAGTCACCCCCTTATGACCGCCCTAATAGGGTTGCAAGTTCATTTTTATGAAAATTTAAAATGTTAGAGTATTTTAAGATTTTATAGTGTTTTCATAAAACTTTTTGTTCCAAGGTCATCATGAAATTACGCAACAAACAGTTTTATAAAATTTCTTAACCCATTATATCCTGTAATTAAATAGAATAAGTAAGGGACACTAAAATTTTGTCTATAACCTTTTACGCATTAGTCGTACGTTTTGGGCGTTTCTCGTCTTTGTTGACTCCTAACGAAATACTTCGTAGAACATTTTTGTGAAATACATTAACCCATTATAAGCCAGTCAAAAAGACCCATAAAAACGGGATATAATGGGTTAAGATATTTAAGAAAATTGTTTGTTGCGTGAATTAAATTTTTAATTGAACTTTTAGTCATATATTCGCAGAGATCGATTTTTACATAAATCACATAATTATGACAAATTAAGGAACGGGTAAAGAACATAACAGGTGGTAACACTTGCCACCGACAAAACGGTATTGAATCTTATTCCAATGAAATAGCTATACCAAATATCAATAAACAACACAAACAACAATTATGACATTATGGTTTCGTATTTAAACACAAACAAAACTGGCAAAAGTCAGTTTTATGATAGGGCAAGGATGGTGCATTGGTCTAGCGACTGGCACTGCGTTTGAGGATTGTACCAACGTCCTAGGTTCAACTCCTGCCCAGACCAAATACAAAGTTTTTCAACTTGCAATTTTACAATTATGAGTCTTTGTGGCGAAAGACGAAACATATGTCACTATAACCGTGTTTTTAATCCGTTCCATTTTTTTTTAAATTCTCAATTTTTTGATAAACTTTCTATAAAAAGAAAACCCATTTCCTTGCATTTCTAATAAAATGGCAGCCAACTCAAATTGTGATATCACTTTTGCTCCACCAACTGCATCGAGTGATACCAGTGACATTATATAGGTGATGTCAAAAAATTCATCTACACGACAAAAATAAAAGAAAAATTTATTTTTATCAGGATTATTCAATCATTAATTGAACTCCCTCTTAAAAAAAACATTTTTTATTTTTTTTATATTTTTGTTGTTTTTATTAACAATTAATCTATTTATTTAAGAAGATATTCCTCTTCGTCATCAACACTTTGATCATATTCAGTAACATTTTCTTTGAAACACTTTTGATAGCAACAAAATGTAAAATTAATTAATTAAACTAAAAAAAATTTATTTAAACAATGCAACAGAACAATTTACTATACGGCGACAGAATAAGACAGCAACATGCAAATGAAAGAGAGAGAATGACAACAGTAGCGTCAGGTACAATTTTTTTGTTCTTTTTTACTTTCAACTCTCAATGAAAATGATGCAAACCATGATGATCAAAATGGTGATCGAAATGATGATGATCGAAGTGATGATGGAAGGGATCATAATGTAACGGTGCTGGATGATAAGCTTTAATTATGGGTGCCGGATGATACAGAGGATGCACAACCGTTTTAACAACTGGCACAACAATCGGTTTAATAATGTGGTGCGGCGCACTGTGTATCACTGTTGAACTTTGATGTGATATAGCGGCAGGAACATGTACAATTTTCGCCACATGCAACGGTTCGTGATGATGATGATGATACAGCGGATAATCAAAATGATGGTCATGTCCATGCAGGAAACCAGGACGTGCGTTGGCAGCAGCAACAAAGCCAAGGAGAAGAGCCTGAAAATAAGCGAAAGAAACGATGTCAGTTCAATTCGGAAAATATATACATGTGCTTAAACGCAATAAATGTATTATTTCAAGATAAAGTTCGTCTCACCAACATACGCTGCATCCTTTAAAATTAACACTATCCAAATACTACACGGAGAAAAAAAATATTGCGCACTTCTTTATTTCAAATAAATTTTATTAGAATTTAAAGTTAAAATAGTGACAACTTTCCATTGCAATAAATTTTACCTAACTGTTTTAGTCAATTCAGATTTTTCGAATGACCTTACAGTCTAGCAATATTTTTAAAAAAAATTTAAGTGATATTTATCTTACTGTAAAGTTAAAAAAACCAACTGACCACACCAGGATTCAAACCGTGGTTCGTCCGTGTGATATATAGAAACATATCATCTGCATTACTAGCCCATATGATGAAGAAGTATAAAATTTTTATATTAAGCAAATGTCTGTGCTAACATAAACATTTTTACAAGAATATGAAAGTCAAAATGGTTACATATTTTTATGATATTTGACTGAGTCAACTGTCTCAATAGTCCAATCGTTGGTTTAGTTTTTTTCCAAGAAAGTAGTGCATAATGGACTATACCTAAATTCACTAAAATTATTAATTGTATTTGAAATGGTCCAAATGTAATAGAAAGTCGGTTGATTGTATCAAAAATGGTCCAAATGTAATGCACAATCCGTCATTAATACCAAAAGTGGTCCAATTGTGTATCGATTGTATCAGTGAAACCATAACATCACTGACTACGTACTGTTTGGCAGTTCGTCGATTGTAAAGAGCAACCAATAGTGTATCGGTCTAAGGACATGAGCTGCGTGGAGAGGCCCGGGTTCAAATCCTCCACTCGATGATTTTTAATTAAAATTTTTAAATTTCTATAAATTTGTGCACAATTTGTCTGAAAAGTCTTCGGAGCAGAAAATGAAACATATATCCAACATAGCCGATGCATAAAATAATAATAAATTCATAAAAAAATTTTCATCCGCACTGAGATTCGAACCCGGAAATATATAACAAACTCTTTAGCACATTCGGCTATAAAACCTTTTGACATTTTTGTTTGAAATTTGAATTCAAAATTAAATTTGTTGAAATTTATAAATAAAATAAAAAAAATTGGCCTTTTCTGGTCCGAATGTAATGCTTAAGGAGACAATTGACCTTTTTCTGGTCCGATTGTAATACATAAGGACACAATTGGTTACGCCCAATGACAAACAATGTAAAACGTAAAAAGAACTTTATATTTGATGGAACCAGAATTTGGACTAGTCGGTTTCTCCCTTGGAGTAGTTTGCAAACTAGTTTTGGAACAGTCCGTGGTTCTGCAGGGGGTACCCTAAGGTAAGATAGTTTATATTCGAAATTAAGCGTTAATTACTCTAATTTTTATGTAATTTTTTTATGTAATGAACTGACGATTTTTCTATGTTGATGCTCTGTAAATCTTCAATTGGTTCTCTTAGCATTCGTTAACTTTTCACTAGTCCATTATGCCCGTATGCACAACTTTTTCTCTAGTATAGAGAAAATTGTTCCCCGTATTCAGCATTTCAACAGTTTAGTGACAACCGTTAGCAAATGTAAGTACATTTCCTGTAGACTACAAGCCATTGTCCCCGTACGCACTACCTTTTTAACAGTCTAGAGACAATTGTCCCCATATGCATCACTTTTTCACTAGTCCGGAGATAGTTCTGTGGTAATAAGAAAAAACACCTTAAGCAGATCAAAAAGATAATAAAAGGCAACACCACACAAAATTGTGCTGCTTTGCGTTGTGATCAAAAACCGACTTTTGTAGTTTTTCCTTATTGCCACAGAAAAGTTCCCTTATGCATCACTTTTACACTAGTTTGGAGTGGACTGTCCTTATTACTTTTGTATACTTTCTTTGTTTTTGGTTATTCGGAAATCCAATAATCTGGCTCTAATACGTATACTTCATGTACACCTTCTGCACTTCAGCACTTACCAATTTAAACATTTTATCTCTTAACAGCGTCGTTTCCTTTCAATTTATTAGTGTAATATCCCTTTTTTGTGCTTTTCCTTTGTTTAAGCGATAGAACTCCTTGTTCCGCTTGCAGATGGAAATTAAAACAACAACTGATGGCATCATGTTGCCATTCACACTCTTTTATATTTTAATACAAAAGATCACGAAAATGCAAAAAATGCAACCGCCAGCCGCAACATTCAATAGCAACAGCAACAACAAAAACAAATCACTGCAACTCGTAACTGCAATTACTGTTGTCTTTTGTCTATTTGTCTGTCTGTAAGTACATACGTCCGTCTGTCTGTCCGCTTAAAGTCTGTCTTTCAAAGTCGAACAAATCTGCATCCGAATCTGCTGCTGGTGCTGCTGCTGCTGTTGCTGTAGCAGTTGTTAACTTGGCTTATTAAGCATAGATACATAAGGCCAAATACACATTATCACACACATAAAGACTCTCATATAAATCATTACTCCATTTTCCGTGCTGCGAGACATTCTTCTTCTTTGTCTTCTTTTCATGCTGCTTCCTCTTCTGTTGCTAGATTCTTTTACAAAGTTTTCCTTCAAGTTGCAATGTTATAGAAGCGCTTCGTCTTCTTCTTTTCTACTCATTGCACCTTAGAAGTCAATTGATTTCACAATGGTAATACGAAAAAAAAAAACATTTTTAGACTGTCTTGTGGTAGTAGTGTCTGTGCAAGAAAACGCCTGGTAAGAAAAATAAGCTTTAATCTGAATTATAAGATAGTCAAAATCTGAAGATTAATGCAACTCTTTCAAGAATATATATCCTTGGAGGGAGAAGAACAGTTTCTTCGAATTAAGTCACGTGAGTCGAAGAAGTTTCGATTCAAAGATTTTGAATTCTCGGCAGTTCATACACAAAAATTAAAGTAATCAACACTAAATTTTAAGTATAAATTACCTTACGTATGAACTATTTGATGGGTCCGTAAAGTCATATCTACAAATAAAATGTAGTTAAATAATAAAGGAATATGTACTACAAATTTGCTTCATTTGACTATATGTAAGGTAATTTGCACTTTCAGAAAAAAAATGTGTGGTCAATTTGAATTTATAATTCTAGTCAAAATAACTTCAATTTTTTTCACGCACAAAAATGAGTATCATAATTTTCACCTTACGCGAGTAAGGTAAGTACCACCAAAATACAGTCATTTTGACTTTTATAATTTTAGTAACAATTTATATTTTTGGACAGACATTTTCTTCACATACAAATTTTTTTGGTTCTACATCATATGCGGAAGCGGCCCAGTGGATATGTATCTGACTACCATTTTGTTTTTTTTTTTTGTTATTTGAACTATACAGTAAGGTAAATATCGCGCCAATTTTTTCATTAAAATTACTAGACTGTGAGGTCATTCGAACAATCTGAATTGACTAAAACAGTAAGGTGAATCTTACTTCGGTGTAAAGTTGTCACTTTTCTGACTTGAAAATCTGGTAAAATTTATGAGAAATAAAGTAGCAGGTACTATTTTTTTTTCTCCGTGTAACGCCAGAAATTTTCTGGCATTAATTTTTGTAAATAAAGCCAAAAACTGATTAGGAAACAACGTCAGAATTTTTGGAAACAATGCCAAAGGAAATAACGCCAGAATTTTTTTTGGAAATAACGCCTGATAAATATGCATACAAAATTCTGGTGTTATTTCCATTTTGTTTTGGAAATAAAACCAAAAATTAACTAGAAAATAACGCCAGAAAAGTTTTTGGCTTTATTTCCAAAACAAAATGAAAATAACGCCAGAATTTTGTATGCCGATTTTTCTGGCGTTATTTCCAAAAAAATTTCTGGCGTTATTTCCTATGGCGTTATTTCCTTTTTCTAAGCTACATTATTTTTGGAACTAATGCCATAATTTTTGGAAATAACGCCAGAAAAGTTTTTGGCTTTATTTCCAAATCAAAATGGAAACAACGCCAGAGTTTTGTATAAAGATTTTACTGGCGTTATTTCCTATGATGTAATTTCATGGAACGGTACGACACACAGTGCTGCGATAGAAGGCATTTGCGAAAAAATTTTTTGTACAAATTTAAAATTTTTTTTATGCCATTCTACAGCAAATAGTCCAATTAAGAAATCCCCTGAAAATTTTTGAAAACTAGTGTGATTTGTAAGTGTTACAGCTTTTTAAAGTCGAACTTTTTTTCGAAAAAAAAACATTTAAGAAAATTTTCTAATCGCAGAACTTTTTAAAAATAATTGCTGCTCCTAAACCTCAAAAGCAATTGTTTTAAAATAAAATGCATACGAAAGCCTACATACTCATTTATTTTTAATATTTTTTGCATGCTAATTTGATAAGCCAAATTAAAGTTATTTTAAATGATATAAAAAAAATTTTTCAAATATTGAAAACCGGAAAATGCTAATTTTCTTTAGAGCAGGAAAAAAAAAGACGGGACTTGCGGGCATTGTACTTAAACGTACAAAAAGTACAGATTCCATATTTTAAGATAGGAAAAATTCACAACCCCGTTTTTCCCCGTTTACTTTAAATATTTATCTGAATATCCCGTATTTACGTAAAAATCAATGATTTTATAAAATTTACACCACAAAATTTTTTTCAAATGCTTTTGAAATTTTTTAAATTTGAATTTTTTTTACAGCATACTTTTATATGTCAAAAACACATTGAACTATTAAAATTTTATATGGTTTTTTACAGCCTAAAAGCATGCGCAAACATTTTTTCCAGTTAACATTCGAAGTTTTATTTATTTGAATATCTTTTTTTCTATTCATTGCATTTGAAAATTAATTGCATTTCTGAAAACAACGTAAAAAAATGTATCAGTATGGTAAATCTCATTGAAATTGAACCAAAACTGTGGAAATGCCGTTCCGTTGTATGGAGTGACAGCACTGTGCGACATTACTTTTGAACATTTGCAAGTTAATATGTAGATTTAAACTCATTCATTATTCTGAAAGACAACTTTCTCACAGGGCTATTGCAAATAAGTAGTTACCAGTTAGTATTTTATAATAGAGTGTAGCATAGCAAATGTCTATGTTACTGGGTGATTTACGCGATTAGACAATTTGAGAACATGTGTTCCGGTGCAGACAGTGGTGGCATAGATGCAAAATATTTTCAACAATTTTTTTTTGATTATTATTAGTATGACCACATGGCAAAAGTTAAAAGTATTTCAAATTACAATTCATATCATGCAGCCTTCGCAGCACCATTTGTTGTTGCGTTAAAATTTAAAGTGCTGCATATCGGCATTTCCACAGAAAGGTAAGCCTTGAGCTTAAAATTGAAATCTTTATATCTCTGAAACTAAGTATTTATCAATTGCTGATGCCACGTCAACTAAACAAGATAAGTTGAACCAACATTCAGTGGGAAATCCTGGTTTTTTTTAAAGATTTTTAATTTAAAATTTGAATGGTGGAAAAAATATCACATTCATAAAGTCACGTATCGATTCAGATTGTGATCAAAACAAAGATAAGTACAGAAGATATTTTACTGCATAAGATTCTAAAATTAGTCGCTTCAAAAAATTCTGACTTGTTTCGCTGAATTCTGACTTTATTTGAATAGGCACGAAAACTACTTCTATTTTTGTCACGATCGTTTTGTGTATTTTTTTGTGTGCATCTTGAAACCAGGACTTCGCCTACTATTAACGTTGGCAGTAATTATAGTGCTATCTAGGAGCTATAATGTAAAGTAAAAATTAAAATAAAAATATGTTTTACTTCCACTTTAAATGTGTACAACTGTCACTTTCGTCACTTGGGAAATGCCCATATACAAATAATTGCAATTTGAATATTTAAATTATATAATTTACATACTACGCCACTGTGTTCCATTGATAAAAGCGCGGGAAAGAACCCCAAAAACTTTTGATTGTTATTTGTCTTTTGGCTGCATAATACCGAAAGTTGCTCCACTGCAAATTGTTAGCTTTTTGCAGCACCGAGTACAAACTGCAGTTTTAATAGTTCATTGTTGTGTTGTTGTTTGTTTTGTGTTTTTTGTCGTTGTTGCAGCACAGTTTTTGGTGACTTCTTTTCTGGCTTCTTGCACACACATGCAGCATAAATTTGTACCACTTTTGATGTTGTTTTTTCTTCGCGCTATTGGCGACGACCTTCAAATTGCAGCGATTTGTTCTGATGATATTGTATGTTGTCGTTATTGTTGTTGTCAATGTTGCTGCTTGTCTTTTTTTTTGTGTGCTTTGCTGATGTCGCTTTTGGCCATTGCACACACTTAATTAATCCGCTGCCGTTACTGTGACGGAAATTCTCACTACTGTAATTTTTGGCAATCTTTTTTTGTTATTTGAGTCTTTTATGAATAACAGAACTGCAAGCAATGACACTCATTAGAGTCACTGAAATCATTCGAAATTTCTAAAATTATCATAAATTTAAGGTAAATTTTTTTTTTAAACTTTAGATTTTACAAGGTTTGAAACTTTTTCAAACTTTCAATAGAGTTGTTCACAATCTGGAGCAACGAACTTAGTAACAGCGTAAAAGTTTACTCGGTTGCTGTGAATTGTGAGCACACGTATGTTAGAATGAAGTATTAGAAAATTATTCATTTTCTTCCGAATCGTTGATCATAGGCTAAAATTAATTTTTTTTATATTATTTTTTTGTCCTACCTTTTTTACTTTGTTAGAAATGGAGCACGACTTTGAATTATACACCATTAGCAAGGTATTTGTGTGTAAGTGTGCACAAAGTTAAAATTATTTTAATATTTTGCTTTTTAGTCAGATAAAATTAAATGCAAATTTTTCAATATTAACAACGACAAAATACGCTGTCATACAGAGCTGATAAGAGGATACAGCACAAAGAGAAAGACAAAAAGCTGGCTGACATTGACTTCATTTTTTTTTTGGTTTCTTTTCGTTTCACATTTGTCATTGTACTAGGGATGATAAATGAGCTTTTTTATTTTGTACAAAATAGCAAAAAAGTACTAAAACTGTTCAATTAGTATAAAATTATTCAATACATTTGTGGTCAAATTTTGACCATTGAGTGATTCTAGTGCTTCGAAGCTTAGTTATAGTTTTAAAATTTTCGATGCCATCAAAATTTTTTTATTTTTTTTTTTTGGGACCTTTAATGTTAATACATTCTTTTACAACTCAGTGAAATTTACATATTCGAAGAATAGGCACCTGTTATGTGTTGTTCTTTTTTTGTTGTGACAATGAATTCCGTTGTAATTGTTCAGTGCAAATTTATGTTCTTGAGAATTTTTTTAGTACCTTTAGTAGTGTTCTAATAATTTTTTCACAAAATTTATCATTTGATATTTTAATTTTAGTGTAAATGATCTTTAAGAATTGGAGTAAATGTGAACAAAGTGTGTACATATGTAAGCCAATATAAGGAGTGAGATCGAAAAAATCTTAACATATATAAAATTCAATAATTTTAAAACGGTTGATCTTAGTCTTGATTTTTTCTTTATTTAATTGGTAATATTTTAAAAATTACAGAAAAATATAACCTTTATTGTTCTAGCCACTATTTATGAACTCGTAGACATTTTTTTGGTAAGCCTGCCATTAGAGATTTGATAGTTGTTTCAGACACTTTTTTGGAACAGTTTGCCTATCTCCTTTTAAAATCTTCAATATTTTGGGACACCTTTTTTGTACTCTTTAAGTTTCTTTTCGCAAGATACCAATATTTTTCCACTGGTTTTAGCTCCGGACAATTTGGAGGATTGGCCTCTATTGGTACAAAAACTATGTTATTACTTTGGTACCACTCCAGAGCTTTCTTGCCGTAGTGACATGATGCCAAATCAGGCCAAAAATATGTGGACACATTGTGCTCTCTTATGAAAGGAAGAAGTCTTTTTTTCAAACAATCTTCGATGTATATTTCGGCATTTATAGATCCCAATGTAACAAATGACTTGCTTTTTTTGCCACAACTGCATATACATAGCTTGCGATACAAGGAATTTTTTAGGAAATTTTATCTGCTTTTGGATTCTAAATTGTTTTTCGATATTTCTTCGAGCATCAACAACATAAAAATTTTGACCCGGAAGCTGCGTAAAATCTGCCAGTTCATACGTTTCGTCGTCCATTATACAACATGAATATTTTTGTATGAAATTCGATTTCAATTTCCGAGCCCTACTTTTGGCATCTAAATTTTTTGCAGCATTCCTGTCTGGAACTTTTTGGACTTTGTATGTTTTCAAACCTGCATTAGCTTTAACTTTTCGCATTAAATAGTCAGCGCACTAGGCTAACCGGGCAGCTTTTCTAGCAGATGTGTTTGGAGATTTTTTCAATATACTTTCAATTTACTTGGCTTTCCCAATATCATGTGGTCCTTGTTTTCTTTCCGAACCAGGTTTCCTATCAATGGTCAAATTCTCTTGAAACTGTTTGATAACATTGGAAACAGTTTGACGGCAAACCTTCAATTCTTTGGCCAATTTTTGGTAGGACTAATTTGGATTTTTTTAAATATTTTTAATAATTTTAAGACGTACTTCTTTTTCTTGGTTACCGGACATAATCCCAACGGACATAATCCCCATTTCGTAAATGGGGATTATGTCCAAAAATTTTTCGGTCATAATCCCCATTTTGGCCATGGGGGTTATGTCCGCAAATTTTTCGGACATAATCCCAATGGGGGTTATGTCCGAAAAATTTAATTAAGATTGAACAAAATTTTTGCAATAATCCATTTAAAAAATTTATATAGTGTTGGATGTTATAGACTGATCCGCGGCCGAAGGCCGCCGCGAAGCCGGTGTCGGATTTTTGGGAGTTTTAAATCCTGAGCTGCGGCCGCAGGCCGCCCACTTACCCCTACCCTTATGTAAAATTACTGTGGAATTTTTGGGAGTTGTAAATCCTGAGCTGCTTCAGTGGTCAATAACAAAATATCGTTATGGGGACTATGTCCGTTTTTTCCTGGGGATTATGTCCGAAATACTTGCGGACATAATCCCCATTGAAAAAATGGGGATTATGTCCGAATAACTTGCGGACATAATCCCCATATCGTGAATGGGGATTATGTCCGTGGGGATTATGTCACGGCACCCTTTTTCTTCACTCATTTTGATCAAACTCACAAGAAATCAACATGTTTGTCATTTAAAATAATAACTGTCATATTGTTCAAAGATAACCAGATCAAAGAAATTTTTAAATTTTACACCCAAAAAAATTATTAGGTTAAAAGTGTGTTAAGGGGGGCTTCTCATGTAACACGTCAAAAAGGAGTTGTTTTTCGGGATTGATTTTCACTCGGAAAATAAAAACACACACAAATAATTTTTTCCATATATTTAAGAACATGTTTGAACTATAAAAAAAGCATTTTATCAAAAACTAAAATGACAAAATGGCGGACTTATTCAATGTTGCGTGTGGCGACATTTAACAAGTAGGATTTATCGCGGTACATTGTGGGGCCCAAAGTATTCATCTGAAACATAAAACAAAATTTTTTTATTACTCAGCAGGGTTCCCCTGAGTGCATGAATGTCTGCAACTCCAAAAAATTCGATTCTACAATACTGAAATCACGTCTTGAAAAAAAGTGCTATTTTTTCGTAATTTTTTTTCAGTAAATGGAGCTAAAAAGTGTATAAAATAACTTTTTTCCACAATTTCAGACATTCATGCACTCGTTCAATTTATAATCTGCAAAACACTTTTTAGAAATCAAAAATCGGTTAAGTAATTTTTTCGCAATCGTGTACCGCGATTTTAAAACCATAGTTTTGAGAAAAAACGATTTAAAGTTTGAAAAAAAAAATCGCATAGAATTTTATATGAGCTCGCTGGTTCAATCAATCATATTTTCCATAATATTTAGAGTTGAGTCATAAAACTTTGGGAATATACTCCCAAGACGATATTCTATCAACCTATGAAAAAAAAAATCGATTTTTACATGAGAAGCCCCCCTTAAGATTTTTTCGATCTCACACCTTACTACGAACATTGGAATATTATAATAGCGTTCCGCTACTTTACTAACCATCGCCATCGTAAAACATTCTTTGCAAATGTGAAGAACTGCCATATTGTGATTCTTTTTCTGGTGGCCTTCAAGATGTTGATCTCCTGCGGAATCTTTGAAACCATTTGAAAACAGTCCTTGAATCACAAATTGGTCTAAATTTTTTCAAATAGGTATGTAATACTAATTTCTGACTTCAGCTGGAATACTTTTTGTGTTATAATTCAGCTAAGAATATGCATTTAGAATAGCATTCAACACGAGAGTAATATAATATCAAGCAATATATTTAAGCCACCAGCATCTGAATTACTTTATATATTATTTATTAATGGCATTTTGAAAAAAGAAGCACCATGCTGACTTTTGTCGTTCACCTGTTCTTGGAAAAACTTCTACTGTCAACCAACTGCTCTTCAGCATTTGATTAATATTTTATTTTTTTTAATACAACCATCTGCTACAACTTTGTTCCACTTTTAGTTTCAATTTCAATTACTCTAATGCTTTGCTTCATATATTAGATCGTGCAAATCTTTTTTTTTTTTTGCTTCAGTTCTTTGAGATCATGTACAGTTTGGAGATCATAATGAAAATTAAAGTTCAACCGTATGCTCGAATTATTGACATGCAAAAAATGTTGTCCATTAACAATGTCTGTATTTCAATTCGTCCATGGTAGTGAAGATCAGGTTTTGTAATCATATAAATCTATACATTAATACACAAGATGAAAATTTGTCCTACCAATTTTACTATGTTAGAAATGAAGCATGACTTTGAATTATACACCATTAGAAAGGTATTTGTGTCTAAATGTGTACAAAATTTTAATTATTTTAATATTTTGCCATTCAGCCAGGTAAAATTAAATTAAATTAAATTAAATTTCTCAATATTAACAACGACAAACTACGCGGTCACACAGAGCTGAAAAGAGGATACAGTACGAAGAGAAAGACGAAAAGCTGACTGACACTGCCTTCATGTTTTTGGATTCCTTTTCGTTTCACATTTGTCATTGTACCAAGGGATGATAAATGAGATTTTCTATTTTGTACCAAAAGGAAAAAAAGTGCTAAAACTGTCCAAAAGTACCAATATTATTTAATACATTTGCATCAAATTTTGATATTTGGGCGATTCTAGTCCATATAAAAAGTTGAACATCTTAAATTTTAGGACACAATTTTTTTTTCATATTCAGGACCATTTTTTGGTTTTTAAAATGGTTTCGGAAGAATCAAATATCATCTGAAATGGAACATATTTTTCATATTGCTTATTTGCATTAAAGTGTAATGAAACTTTTTGCCGTAGCCGTCGGTGCTCAGAGTTGGTATATAAAAATTTATTTCCCCGCCACGGAAAGAAACATTTTCACAATTTCCCGGGTGTTACTTCACAATTTTATTTCACGGTTTATATTTTCCCTGAAAAGCACTCTTAAGATATATTGAAATACAAGCTTAGTAATGCGGTGACAAATGGGGTAAGTATGGATGATGAGGATATCTGTAAGTCGTGAATAATAACCGATCCAGGAGTCGTGCCACCACTGTCTCCTTGTGGACTTGTCGCATCGCCAGTCTGTGTTTGCGTCCAGACATCAGGATTCAAGAGAGACGCGCTCCGCTGCCTTCCCGTTGTCTTCTTCTAACCTGTCCTTGCCTGCCTTGTTTGTTCACGAGAGCCCGCGCCACCAGAACACAAAGCACACGGTCTTAGTCATTGTCCACTGATACGTGTGTGCTGGGTTTTGCTTGAAAGTCTCAGTTTCGTCCACGGATGGTTGAAATATTTGAAGAGCACGTCTTGCCTCGTTGCCGGTTGGGTTACTAGAGAACGACACCATCACCGGAACTTACATTCCACTGCTCCGTTTTCATTCACGGTCAGCTGTTTCCTTTTATTGATAAGATTTGACAGTTGGCACTTACTTCTCGTCCAACTATTTATCAAGCGGTTGCACGATAGTTTGTTAAGACCATTGGATGCGATTGTCTTAAAACTATCTACTGTATAAAAAATCCATAGTCTTAAATTAATTCTAGACTTATTTAACTAGAAATTCGTTACTTATTTTAACCTTGATTAGTTCTTGATATTATTAATTTTTTAAATACAAGTAATTATTAAAAAGTGAGGCTTCCGATTTGTGTCCTCTCAAAACTCTCAAAAGAGGAAAATTTTTGTTTTTCATATAAATTTAAGCCAGTCTAATTAATATATGTACATGCATTAATTTCAAATATATGAAGTGTGTATCTTTCTATTTTGATGCAAAAATTTTAACTCAATGACCCACCTAAAAACTTGCCCCCTAGCAACAGCAGCTACTTTGAGACTAATTTAATTTATTCACATTTTTCTGTTGCGCTCTATCACAACCAGGAAACATTTTGATCAACATGTTGCAAGTAATTCAAGCATAAACCGAAATGGCACAATATACTGTCCCAACAACAACAAATACCATGCTATTGTATTGCATGCTCCCCAAAAAAGAAAACTGTACAAGAAGTAGCACACTGGGTCAGGGAGTTCGCAAAGGAGCAATAAAACGTCAAAAAACTTGTAGGTAGATCTTTAACTGTTAATGTTAGACAAAACAGAGTCGTTTTCTTTCGAATAAAATCCATTAGTTTGCTGGCGAGCAAACAGCAACATATGTATGTTGCATGTTAAATGCTAAATTTCATTGGGGGCAATTTTCATGAATGAATTTTGTAACAAAGGATTTTTTTATTTTTGGCAATAGCGCTTATGTTGCAATAACTTGAGACTGAAATGGATTAAAGTTGAGCCTTTGCTGCAACATTATTAAAAATTTATGAAATTTTCTTGCACTATATTGATAGAAATTGTTTAAGTGCTCTTTTTATTTAAATATATTCTGTTAAGTGCTGCACAAAGTTAAAATTGCAAATATCCAATGCTACTGCAATTAAGATCATATCAGCCTCATTAACATGTATTGGCCGCAATTATTAACTTGGCTTGCACGTCTCCTTGGCAATTAAAAGCATTGCTGCTCTGGTCACAAAGCAATATACACGTATTGCTTGCAATTTTTTGGATTTTGCCATGTGGCAACTTTATGTGCCACGATATCGGCAGCGCGCCGAGAATGATGCGTGTCTTCACAACAAGCAAAGTAGTCTGACATGCAAAAATGTCATGTGGAATTTCCATAAAAAAAACAAAATGCCGTGAACCATTCAATAGACAAAAATCAAAAAACAGCGAAATGTCCAAAATAACCTACTTTGTTGCATGATGCATTTATGTTGACATGCCGCATGACCTTTGCGCAAAATAATTTAAAAAAAAAAAAAAAAAAAAACTATTAAACATTGGCATTAAAAATATTCACTTTATGCAGTTCAGGGATATCTATATATTAATACGAACGACAAAAACTTGTCCATCTATTTATACTATGTTAAAAATGGAGTAAGACTTCAAATTATACACCATTAGAAAGGAATTTTTATGCAGATGTGCACAAAGCTATATTTATGTTAATATTCTGATTTTAGGCCAGGTGAAATTAAATACAAATTTTTCAATGTTAACAACAACAAAATACAAGGTCACACAGAGCTGAAAAAAGGATAAAGCACAAAGAGAAAGATAAAGAACAGAGCACAGACTTCATGTTTTTTGTTTTGTTTATATTTCGCTTAAATTATAGCAGGGATGATAAATGAGTTTATCCATTTCGTACCAAATAGTAAAAAAAAGTACTAAAAGTGTCCAAAAAGTACCAAAATTATTTAATACATTTGTGGTCGAATTTTTACCACTGGGCGATTCTAGTTTATTCAAACCATTTCTATATTAGATTAAGTCATGTTTTAAATATCATTTTTAAAAATATTTATGTTTTTTTTTCAAGTTTTTGTCCAAAAATCAGCTACAAGTGTAGTCTATGAATCCTCCGAATTTCAACTTGGAACCAACTGTGGTTCTCTAGAAAAATATTAACATGTAAATTCCTATTCAGCAATTTCACTTCTGTACTTTGAAGTACTTCAAGTTTTCTATTTAATTAAAAAATGTCTTAAAACCAATAGGTGTAGTACCTGTACAAGTTTTTTTACTTTCCCCAGGAAATTTAACCCTATAAGTATGATAAAATAAGCTGAAATTGAAAGTTTTATGTTAAAAGACCGGAAGTCAGCACAAGAGATCGAAAAATACATTAAAATTTAGATTGTTTGATCCATTAGAATATTTTCTAAATTTAATGATATAAAATTCTGCATTTGACACAAGATTATAACAATAGGACCGTGTTTTTCCGTTTTCCGAAAGTTTACTTACTTATTGACTTCCGCCCTTTTGACATTTGCCGATTCAATTTGAACAGATATATGCAATTTAGTACCCACATTCCTCAGATAGGGTCGAAGTTAAGATTCATTCAATCATCAGCTCAAAAGCTAGAATGATTCTTAAAAAATTTTTTTGCATCATTATAACGTACACTCAGGGTATATTTACTTTGACCTTCCGTTTGTAAAGGGGAGAAGGAAATGGTATGGAAAAGTCTTTACAGGGTAGTTAATAATCGGTAGAACACCGGAAATTTTAAGATTCCTGGGACTATTTTTAACAGCTTTTCTTAGCACCGTTTTTCGAAATTCACAAAAACTGACGGAGATATAGCCATTGGAAAATCTGGATATAGCTTTATGAAAACCGGAACTGGAAAATTGAAACCCCTTGATGGGTTTTAATAATATCAGTGTCATATGAAAGGTATTTTAATTGGCTACAAAATTCGAGTCATGGTTTTCGATATATAACAAATTTTCGAAAATTTTGACCCGGATTTTAAACTTTAAACTTCTGTAGCCAATTAATGATATAATTTTATATCCTTAATATATATACAGTTAGCATCGCTGCAAGGAGTAGAATTTTTCATGAAAAAAGAAGATTGATGGTTTTCGAAATATAAGCAAGTAAAGATGAACATTTTTATACCCTACACCAAGGGTATATTCACTTTGGCCTTCCGTTTGTAACGCAGAGAAGGAGGCGTTGCAGATATAGAAAAGTATATATATTCTTGATCAGCGTCATCTCCTGAGTCGATATAGCCATGCCCGTCTGTCTGGCTGGCTGGCTGGCTAGCTGTGTGTGGAAATACATTTTTTGGGGAAACTAAGCAAGATAATTCAATGAAATTTGGTGTACAGTCTTCGCCGTCAAAGTTAACTCGGGGGATTAAAAATAAATCAGTCAACGGACACGCCTACCGCCCATACAAAAAATATATTCAAAATGCAACTTTTGGAGTACTTTTTACGATAATGCAACCAAAACACACGTAAGTACTACGAATTGTAAGCGCAAGCTATGAACAAAAACTGGGCGAATTCGAACAAGAGGGCGTGACACCTCTGATATAAGCAAAAGCTTGAAAACGTTATAATGAAAGCGTTTTTTGAGATATTCAAACCAAATATGAATCAGACACTAAGAATAATAAATGACAGCTCTCAACAAAAATTGGGTGAAATCGGACAAGTGGGCGTGGCACTTCCCATAAAAGAAAAAGTTTCAAAATGCTATACTGAAAGAGTTTTGTGAGATGAGCCAACTAAATTTCACTCAAATACTAAGAAATATAAATTCAAACTCTGAGAAAAAACTGGGTGAATTCGTACAAGAGGGTGTGACACCTCCCATATAAGCAAAATTCGCAAAATACTGCAGTGTAGGGTATTTAATGTTTGGCCAGGCCAAAGGGAACACTCTTACTAGTTTTTTTTTATTACGATTTTTTCGATTTATATGGCAATTTTAGTACAATTTTCAAAACTAGATTTTTCAAAACTAGATTTTTTAAAACTCCAAAGAAAAACTATCTATAAGAATTTCAACAGAGCACTCCTTTTTAGGTCGAACGATCCATTTCACCGCCGTGATATGTATACATTATGTCTCCGTATAAATCGGAAAATTTTCATCGAGTACCATTGGCTTAGATGAACAGCTATGATTTCGGGGTTGATATTTTCTGATTTCTGACCCTCAAAACTATCTTTTCCCACCTCCAACTTCCGTCGTTATCGTACCGAAGCTTTTATACCTTTCCTGACACCTGTGTTATGATGAAAATAATCACTTTTTAATAGAGACATGGCTAAATGGGTCTTATGAAACTAAAGACTATAATATGTCAAATACCAATTACCTTAATATAACACAAAAATTCCGGATGCTTATTTGAAAAAGGGAAAAAATCGACTTTAGGAATTTGGACTTTTTTTAAACAAAAAAATTTTTCCAAGATCCCAATCTTTACTTTTGAAGCAATTTTTGAATGCATTTTGTGAATTAAAGAACTATTATGAGCAAAATATCTGTTTTTTTTTGTGCCAAAATGAACCTTCAGGAGAACAAAAAGTGCTATTTAGATCAATCTTATAAAAGAAACAACATTTGTATTATCATTTAAGCGAGAAAAATCTTTCAAAGCTAAACGAAAACGTTCATTTGATGAAAATATTGGAATACAAAACTTATTCGATTAAGTTATAAATAAAAATAAACTGACCGATCTAGAATATTTATATTGTACGAGTGATCAAATGCAAATGGATAAAAAATAAAAAAATAAAAGATTGGAATGAAGACAACTAATTAAACTGAATGCAGTTAGCAACACTTTTCTAATTGTTGTAATTGAAATTATCGAGATACATGCATTAATAATTTATTGTCGCTTCAATAGATAGTTTTAAGTGACAATTACTTTGCTCGCACAAAGTCATAAATATTTAGCATTTAATAAACAATCAGTACCGGTTTCAATATTCACTTTTGTCTTGCATTACGTCACAGAAACAGGTAATTAATACTAATTTATGTACTTTTGTTATGATTATGTTCTAGATGCTAAGCACTATATAAGTACATACAGTGTACATTGCACACTTACATAAATTGAACTTATAAGTAATAATTTACATTTTACCTTTCATAAATCATTTAATGTTGCATATGTGTGTTATACATCACTATGATTATGGGATTACCAAAATGATTGGATTTTTTCTGGAACACAATGACTTCACATGAAAGTACCTAACTAATCATAAGCCACCATATATTCACTACAAATATTTTTCACATTTTGTTTTGACTGCAGCCTTTTTTTCGGCTATAAAATCGACAGTATGCAGCTTTCAATCGAGTAGAGTTGGCAAATTGCTTGTGTGATACAGTCGTAATAATCGAGAAAAATGTTTAAGTTTGTGAGTAGATTTGGATCGATACACTTAGTTCGAGCATATTGTAACTGACAACTTTTTGTTTCTAATTTGGATTTTTTTCTTCTTTTGCTTTTAATTTTCTTGCAGTTGGTATTCCTGACCTTCGTTGCAGTTACACTTGCTGGTGTCTTGGTGAATCCTGGTGCCGTTGTTTATTCCACAGATCCAGAATATCCCTCAGCTAGTGGTTATGAATATCAGCATACGATTCAGACACCAGATTATGTTAATCACGCATCAGTTAGTGCACCTTTGAACGGATTTGCTTCATTGGTGCGTACCGCTTACACACATCCATTGGCTTACTCTCATGCTTGGTAAAAATTCAAAAAATTAACTAAATAAAATATAATGTGATTAAAAAAGATACAACATGTTTTAATTATTAACTGGCGTGTACAAAAAAATCTATGCTAGAGTATTTTCGATATTTTCGGCTTTTTGGAACAATTGTAGACTTTGATTTTTAAACATTGCCCAACCTATAGACAATTTTTCATTGAAAATTTAAAAGTAAATAATAGTCTTTTCCTTAAAAAAACCTACTTCGAATATTATCGATTTGTGACGCGTCGTGCTAGAATCGGCCCTTATCTTGGCAGAATAAAATTTTCACTACAGGACAAAACAGGTTAAAATTTCATATTTTGGGTTTTTGAGACCAAACGCTAACTACATACATATCTAAAGATCAACAATCAAATGATATAGATTCAAATTTTAGGCGCTAGACAGAATAAAATTCTATTTTTCTAAGCCTATGCATCTACCAAACTCTACTGTTGCCAAAGTTAAACCGAAATTATCTCAAAACTATCGATATTGAACTTAAAAACTCAAAACGTCATAACTTTGCCAATTTTAAACAATTTTGAGTGAATTTGTCTGCGTTGTCTTCGAAATTTTATCCTTTATACAGTGGTATCGAAAAATTTCATATTTGACCTCTGACTAGATAAGGTCCATTTTGTCACATATAAATTGATGGGCAAACCAAGACTGCTATGGTTTTGGTCTCGGAAATTGAGTTTTAGGCTTTGTTTTGATTTTGAGTATTGATTTTGGTCTTGAAAAAATTTCGTTTGGGCTTCTAATATACCAAATTCCATACTAAGGCATGATTTAATGTTCGAAAGGGGCACGGTACCCCCATTAACTTTAAATAACACAGTGCAACACAAAAAATGCTCTTGGGGTCTTATAAAGTTTTTCTGATAGGTTATGAAAAATAAAAATACACGTATTTCACCGAATATGTGTATCAGTGATTTTTTCCATTTTATAACTCCTCAAAGCTTAAAATTCGCGTTTTAGGGTAGAAGGGGGAGGTTTCGACACGTGGGAGGCTTCATCAGTGCCAAATTTTGCGATTTCTATTCGCTCTTACTCCCGCGTGTAAACCAAAAAGTCTTACTTCTAATGGTACGCAGCTATCATAAAAATTTCTCTGCGCAATTCGGCTAGGGTGCGTAGTTAGTCGTGATTTTGTATTTTTATAGCAAGTTGATGTAATATTTGCTTGTTGCTTTTTGTGTGATACTCGGTTAATAAACCATCAAATTTCCGTTTTTTTTTAGCAGATACTTAAATATATTATTACTGTTAATACTACATTTAAGGTTTGCAAAATAAATAAAAGATAAATGCGAAATTTTGGAAATTTGGAATCAAGTGGATAAGGGAGGATTCGTCAAGTGTAAATGGGAGGATTCGACAACTGAAATTTGTACATATGATTCAATTATTTTCCATGAATCTGATTTTTCACAAGATATGGAGTTCGGTACTTATGCCGATGTACAAATGGATATAGAATCAGCCTGAATCATGTCTCGAACTCGTTCAAGGCTCTGACCTTCCTGGTCCGAATGATTTGCTGGATATGGCTCTGATTGAAAACGACATCCCTGATTTTCGTTCTCCCATTGTATCACCGGAAGCAATTCGTCTTTTACCATCTACATCCAAAAGGTTGAAGGTTTCAAAAAATCAAGGGAATCAAGAATTTATATGACTGACGAAGCCTCCCCAAAAGTGGGAGGTTTCGTCATTTATTTTAACTTTGGTTTATTGGTCACATTTCCGAAAATAGCAAACATATCGATTTTTTTGTAATTTATAAAAGAAGCACACATATGCATGCATAGCCTATGTGTATTCAAAATAACATGCACAATTGCATTTGGAAGATGTAAGGACTTTTTTGTTAGGGTGTCGAAACCTCCCCCTTCTCCCATATATGAAATTTCGTAAAATGACATGAGCACCATTTTTTTCATAAAATCTCAAAATTTCATATAAAACGCGAATTTTATATGAAATTTTGTAAAATGACATGAGCACCATTTTTTTCATAAAATCTCAAAATTTCATATAAAACGCGAATTTTAAGCTTTGAGGAGCCATAAAATGGAAAAAATCACTGATACACATATTCGGTGAAATACGTGTATTTTTATTTTTCATAACCTATCAGAAAAACTTTATAAGACTCCAGGGGCAAAAATTTTTTTCCAACAACAGCGAATAGCAGTCTTGGTCTTGATGATTATCGTGATTGAAACCAAACGGACATGGGCCATAAGGTCTTGCCCTTGAAAATATATCAAGATCTCGGTCTTCAAAAATTTTTAATACCAAGACTTAAGACCAAGTCTAATTTTGCTCATGACTAGCGATATATTTTGTCAACTCCAAAATTTTCTAATCTTAAAGTTAAAAATGTAAAAACATGGATTTTTATTACAGTTCAGTAAATGATACTTATGAGCAGAGTTCGGAAATTTGCCTTTATGAAAGCTCATTCAGCTTTATTTGAGTTTGCACACGATTAAATTTTATTTACGCCACTCTAACACACGAGCGAGAACGCTTAATTCACAACGCGTGTGAGCCAAAAAATCTGTGGAAAAAATCTCTGGGCATTTTTTGACGGGGAAAAGTTGAAAATATATTTTGGACATAACCAGAGTTCCGGGTCCTCTAAGTGAATGATTTGGACTCATTTTCGAAAAAATTTGTATTGCACCAATCGATTGGGAAAGGTCAAAAATATATTTTGTACTTGACCGTAAATTTTTCCGGGCCCTCTAAGTGATCGTTTTGGGCCAATTTTTGTTAAAAAATTTATTGCACCAATCGATGGGGAAAAGTCGAAAATATATTTTGGACATGAGCATAAATTTTTCCGGGCCCTCTTAGTGACCGTGTAGGGCCCATTTTTGAAAAAGAATTGTATTGCACCAATCGATGGGGAAAAGACGAAATAATATTTTGGATATGAGCAGTGGTGACTCCGGGGCATCTTAGTGACCGTTTTGGGCCCATTTTTGTAAAAAATGTTATTGAACTAATCGATGGGGAAAGGTCGAAAATATATTTTGAACATGAGCAGAGACGTCCCCGACACTTCTAAGTGACCGATTTGGGAACATTTTTGAAAAAAAAAAAATTTTATTGCACCAATCGATGGGGCCCTTAAAATATATTTTCGACTTTTCCCCAACGATTGGTTCAATAAAATATTTTGACAAAAATGGCCCCAAAACGGTCACTAAGATGTTCCGGAGTCACCTCTGCTCATGTTCAAAATATATTTTCGACCTTTCCCATGGATTGGTGGAAAAAATTTTTTTTACAAATATGCGCCCAAAACGGTCTCTTAGAGGGCCCGGAAAAATTTATGTTCATGTCCAAAATATATTTTCAACCTTTCCTCATCGATTGATGCAGTAAAATTTTTTACAAAAATTCGATTTTCTGATTCAACAAGTGTTATATGTAGTTCGGTTACAACGAATTGTTGTCAGATTTAATGCAAAAATTCTATCACTGATAAAATTTTCATACTTGTGACAAAACAAAGCACCCACACAATCAATTTCGTACAAAGACCAATCCAACTGTTCATGTAACATGTCATAATGCAAATAAGTAGCCAAACAATGTACTGAAATAGCCATTATCAGGTGGTGTTTCATATGCCACCTACTTGCATGACATGTTGCATGCATGTTTCCCGAAATAATTCTATCAACTTGCAACACATGACGTACGGAAAGGGGCTGCGTACGAAATAAATATCGTAATATGCTTACAGCAGCTGCATTTCGTTTGTAGCTTAATATTGGATAATTTTGGGTTTGACATAATAAATTCATATTTTTTGGAAATGCAAAGCAGTATTATGCGAAATATGCTTAGTGGAAAACGGTATCAATTCGGTTTGTTAGGATTATTTTCAGATATTGCGTATTTTTACTTCGAAACATTGCATTGCCCATATAAATACTCTATTCTTCCATAAATAGCGAACTATTTGGAAGTGAACTCCTTCAAAGCTCAAACTCTGCAGAAGACTCGAGAAATTATGGGTACACTTTAGGTCAAGACAATTTGTTATCACCACTCAAGACTCTTACTGAAAAGGAATCTCACAGCCTGCAAAAGTGTGAGAATTTAAAAATGACAAGAAATCAATATCGTATTACCTTGTACGAAGACATGAAAATCGATATAATAATACACAAGACAAAAATTTGTCCAACCTATTTTACTATGTTAGAAATGGAGTACGACTTAAAATTGCACACCATTAGAAAGGTATTTGTTTGTAGATGTGCACAAAGTTAAAATTATGTTAATATTTTGATTTCAAGCCAGTTAAAATTAAATACAAATTTTTCAATATTAACAAAAAGAAAGTATACGGTCACAAAAAGTTGAAAAAAGCATAAAGCACAAAGAGAAAGACAAAAAGCAAAGCACTGACATGTTTTTTGTTTTGTTTATATTTAAATTGAATTATACCAGGGATGATATCTGAGCTTTTCTATTTCTTACCAAATAGAAAAAAAAGTACTAAAAATGACCAGAAAGTATCAAAATTATTTAATACACTTTGAACACTGGGTGATTTTTGCAAATAATGACAAAAGTTCATAAAATTAGTATAATTTTCTTATATTCAATTTAAACAATTTTAAGACATGAAAATCAAATTGTCAAATAAATTAACTTTCCGCCTTCGCGAGGCGGCTACTATTTTCAATGAAATGTTTTATTCAGCTGACCAAAGGCATTTCAGCTGTCTCTAGAGATAAAACTGAAATTTCAACAAGTTTCTTTGTTGAATTCCTTACTTTTATTACCTTTTTACGTAGGACATCTGTTCAACATGCTTGTAACAGTTGTATACGCTAAAGTTCCGGTTTTTTTTCCAACTCCTATTGGCCAATCATTGTGTTGGCTTAAATCCTACTTAGCGTTCAAGCCAAGTGTTTTGGTTTTGGCGCTTATTCTTTTTTTTTTTTTTTTGATTTTGGCCATGTTTTGTTTCTGTTATTGATAGCTTTAAGGAAAAACATACAAATAAGCAATTTATGTTTGTAGTTAGAGATTGAATGTGACTGAATTGTATGTTGTTTTGGCTTAAATGATCTTATTTTGAGTTTTATATCCGGGCGTGTTCTTTTTGTGTTTTTTTTTTTTTATCTGGCATTTTTATTGTTATCCATTTTATTGCTGTTGCTGAGGGTAATGAACGTCATGCAAAGTTATTTAATTTCATTTGTGTGGGTGGTATTTTTTTGAAAAAAGGTAACGATTCGTGTGTTTACGCGCAGGTCTAGTTCGGTGGGATTAATAACAATAAGAAGGAAATAAGATACTGAAAGAATTCTTGATTGAATTAACATTGCATGATATGTGTAACAATTGTCTTTATTGATATATCATGTGATAGGGATTATTTGTAACAATTGGTGAAGTTTATTATTATTTTGATACTTGATTATATTCTTAGAAAATCGCTTGTTCTGTTTATCAGTATTGAATTTTGTTGAAAAAATCTATAAATAGTCCCGCATAATTTTATCACTTTGACAAAAATCTGATCTTTTAAAAAAAGTTTAAGCTTTACTTTTAAAACCAGGACCAAGACCATGAACAAGACCAAAGACTAAAGACTAAAGACAAAAGATCAAAGGCAAAGACTCAAGACCAAAACCCAAATAAAAAATCTGATCTTTGAAATAAAGTTTTAAACTTTACTTTTGCAACCAGGATCAAGACCAAAGACCAATGGCAGATGACCAATGATCAAAGACTAAAGACCAAAGACAAAAACCAAAGACCAAACGCAAAAAGACAAAAAGACCAAGAAATCCTATCAAAGACCAAACCCCATATACCAAATAAAAACGACCTCAGGCCAAAATCCAAATACCAAAAACCATGGACCAAGTACCAAAGAAAAAAGACCAAGTCCAAATATCAAAAACCACAGACCAAAGAACAAAAAGACCAAAAACATAAGATCAAAGACCAAAGGCTTAAGACCTAAGACAACTAGTAAGGGTATAACCTTTTGCCTGGTCAAAAATAAATACCCTACACTGCAGTATTTTGAAAATTTGGCTTATATGGAAGGTGACACACCCCTGTGTCTGAGTTTTTGCTTAGAGTTTACATTTATAGTTCTTAGTGTCTGAGTGAAATTTAGATGGATTATCTCAAGAAATGTTTTCAATATAGCGTTTCGTTTATAGTCCTTAGTATTTGAGTCAAATTTATTTGGACTATCTGAAAAAACTCTTTCAGTATAGAATTTTGAAACTTTTGCTTATATGGGAGATGCGACGTTCTCTTGTCCGAGTTCACCCATTTCATTTATAGTTTTTAGTGTCTGAGTAAGATGTAGTTCGACTATCTCCAAAAACCTTTTCATTATAACGATTTGAAGCTTTTGCTCATATAGGAGGTACCACACCCTCTTGTTCGAGTTCACCCAGTTTTTGCTTAGAGATTGACTATACAATTCCTCGTATTTATGTATAATTTGGTTGCATTATCGTGAAAAATACTCCTAAAAATGCATTTTGAAAATATTTTTTGTATGGGCGGTAGGCGTGTCCGTTGACCGATTTCGCTCATTTCCAATCTCTCGAGCTAACATTTATGACAAAGCCACTGTACATAATTCCATTGAATTATTTTTGTAAGTTTTTCCTTAGCAAATATTTCCACAGACAGATAGACACCCAGCAAGACAGACTGCCAGCCAGACAGACGGACATGGCTAAATCGAATCAGGAGGTGACGCTGATCAAGAATATATATACTTTTCTATGTCTGCCATTCCTACTTCTCTGTGTTACAAACGGAAGGACAAAGTGAATATACCCTGGGTGTAGGGTATAAAATATATAGGGTGTATCGCATTAGGTTACGAAGCTTCTTGGAGATGATAGAGGAGGCCTAGAGTAACAAAAAATTGTGCCTGAGGAGGGGGTCTAAAATGTACCCTTGTGAAGTTATATGGTTAAAAATGATATTCTGTCTTGTTTTATAAAAAAAAAATTTATTGGGTCACCCTAACGTTTTAGAGAAAACATTTTTGTGAAAAGGTTTTAGTTAATTGTATGAGCTTTCCAAGTGTGTATTTGGCTTATAGGGCTTAAAAGGATTTTGCTAAGTTCTGGACCTTTAAATTTGACATGTTAAATTTTTTTTTCTATTTTTTTTTTGAATTTAGCTGCCATTTTAGTACTAAAAAGGTTCTATTAACATACCTTTGTATAATTTTTATTGGAATTCTCATTAAATTAAAAAATTGGTAAATTGGTGTGACAAATGTGCCTCCAAATTAAAGGAAATTTAACGAGAATTCCAAGAAAATTTGTAAAAGGGTATATTAATGAGACTTTTTTTTATACAAAAAAAAAACGCCAAAGCCAAAACATATGAAAAAAAAAAAATTATAAATATCAACAACCCTATAAATCAAATGCATTCTAAGAAAGCTCATAAAATTAGCTAAACCTTTTCAGTAATTATATTTTCTCTAAAATGTTAGGGTGACTCAATAAATTTTTATTTGTAAAACAAGACAGAAAATCAGTCTTAAATCTATAATTCCTCAGGAATACATTTCAGATTCCCCCCGCCCCCCGTAGGTGCAAGTTTTTGTCAGCTCAGGCCTCCTCTATCACCTCACAGAAGCTTCGTAATCTTACGTGATACCTTCTGTATATTAAAATTTAAAAAAAAAAAAACTAAGAAAACATATAGATTTAGTGACTTATCGTTTCGTTTATTTTACAACAGTCCCAAAAGATCGTTTGTATGAAAATGTACAATGTAATATATAGATGTGTAAGCAATATTTACAAAAATGCATATAAATAAAATATGTAAAAAATAAAGAAAAATGAACCATCCAACTGCAAGTTCCTTATGATCAAATGAATCCTACGCATTTACCACGATGGAGCCCAACCAGCTGAATATGACAATGCCGGTGCAATATACGAATGATGATGCACTGCGGGCGCTGCATGCAAAATTGGTGCCGCGTATGTTGTTTTTAAAACGGGCGCCAAAATCGGTTGTACCACATGCGCTGAACTGTGCACGACTGATGAACTCTGATGTGATACAGCGGTGGGATAACTTTTAACAATTGCACCAACTTTGGCATAGGCAGGCTCATGTATGATCGTTGCTGGAGCAGCAGCATACAAGAATGGAGCAGAGTGACCATAGTAACCAGGACGTGCAGTAGCTACGGCAAGGAGAGTAGACAACACCACCTTAGGAATGAGAATATTTTTAGAAAAATTTTTTCCATTCTACTGACTAAAATCCTTTTTTTCATCTTACCAACTTAAACATTTTGGAAATTCTTAGATTTTTTTGTTGTCGATGTTGTAGGTCTGTGTCGTATGAAAGACTTCTGCGACTGTTGTCTATTATCTACTTGAACATGGTCTTTTATACGAATTTAACCCATTGACCAAATTTAAAGCAAAAAAACCAAAACAATATGTAAGTCATAAAATCTTTAAAATAAAATAAAACTTCAATTACTTAAAGAAGAAAAAATAAAACGTAATGCAATGTAAGTAATAATGTGCCGGCAGACATTTAATGTGCATTGTAAGTATCTTGCACTGTGGATTAAAATGGTTTAAATTTGTATGAAAAACAAAAATTTGCTTGGAATTGCACCAAAATGTTCTATTTGATGCAAATAAGCACTACGCAGAATTTGGTCTTTTTCAGAGAATGCTTGATGTTTTAAAATTTTAGATGTTCAACTTTCTATATGGATTTTGAGCCGCTTATTTCGAATCTGCAATTTATTTCTCTTTAAGTCCTGCAATTTTGAAAATATCGGCCATTACACTTCATATCTTAATTTTCTATCTTGAATGGACAATATCTTCAAAACTAAATAAGTTGCAGACTCGAATTAAGCAGTTCAAAATCCATATAAAAAATTTAACAGTTTAGCGGAATTTTCAAGCAAAAATTTTTTCCATATTCAGGACCATTTTTCGGTTTTTAAAATGGTTTGGAATGCATTTAATGTTCTCTTGAATGGACCAAATTTTACATGGCGCTTATTTACATAAAAGAGAACAATTTGTGCAGATATTCCTATTACCCTAATAATTTTTCTTAATATTTCTTTCATTTCTGTCCACTGTATGCATTGTTGAACACTCGTAAAATTCACTTTCATTAAACTAAGCCCGGCCAAGCAGCAACATCAGCAGCAACAATACGAATACCAGGCGGCAACCCAGAAAACTTGGCGTGGCCTGCAATGACTACTGCGATAGTGATCTACAAAGAAAGAAAAAAAAAAAAAAAAGTGTTGAAAAGTAGCGCATTTAGCTGCAGCACAGCACCGGCAGCTGTTTGCTTTATTCGAATTTTCTGTCAGCAACACGCATTCGCGCGTCAGCCAACAACCAGTGTTGTTTGTTATCATTTTCATTTCATTCACCTCTCTATGTTGCTGTTGTTGTTGGGTTATGTAGCTCAACATTTTTCCGTTTTCCATTTTAAGACACAAAATTGACCGTGAAAATGCGCATGAAGTAAATTGTTCGGTATGAATTTTTATTTGTTGCTTTGTCACCATGTCGTTATTTAACTGTTGCACGCAGCTCTTCAAGTTTGTGTGCGTTTCGGGGTAAAATGTTTGCTCTGAATGTTGCATGTGCGTGAAGTTCAGGTTCACGCACTTGTGCCGTAATTATTTCTACTTTTAAATCTTTGTAGATTTAATTTAATTGTAATAAAAATAAAAAAGGTTAAGGCAAGAAAATCTATATATATAAAAATGAAATGGTGTCCGTATGCAGCTTATGAACGCGGAAACTACAAGGCCGATTTACATATTTTTTTTTTTAAATTGTTTGTTATGGTCTGTAGAAGGTTCTTAAGGGGGTTGGATGCCACTGAGGGGAATGGGGTTGCACCCCCCATACGAAAAAAATACTAAAAATGCTATATCTCTATAGTTATACAAGTTATGATTATGAAAGCTGATAAACTTATACATAATGTACATATCTACCATTCACCATGCAAAACTTGGGGGATATTGGGTGTGAGAGAATTGCATCCACTTTTCAAAAATACACAAAATGCTATATTTCTTCACATATCAAAGATATCGTTATAAAACTTGGTACATACATGAATATTCTATCTACCATTTACTTTGAAAAACTTGAGCGGGAGGGTGAGAAGGGGCAGTTGCACCCTTCATACAAAAAATATATAAAATGCTTTATCTCCGTACCTATGGGAGCTATGATTACAAAAGTTGATACATGGATCTTTAAAAAGCTTGGTGATTGGAAGAGAGGGACGATGGTGATGGATGGGACTTCGTACGTAAAGGCATCGGGAATGGGCGAACGAAGTCGCAACCAGGCCAGCTAGTAGTTAATAAATTTGAAATATGTTGAAAAAGTCGGAACATGACATAAAGTGTTGATTAAATCAGCACATGTTCGAAAAGTCGAAATAAATAAAATCGAAAAATTTTTAAAATGATTGATGTAGTTAGAAAATATTGACAGGGTCAAAAAATTATGATAAATCCGAAATATGTACAAACAAAGTGTGTTAAAAATTATTGAAAAATGTCAAAATAAGTTAATTGTACCAAATTACAGTATGTTAAGGTACTTTCTACTTCTAGAACGATTCCAAGTCTTGCAACTCAATTTTGAGATCGGACATAAGATTTTTAATAAGGATTGATTTATTCGGAGTCGATTAGTGCTAAATTTGAGGACTATAACCCTTATATTATCATAATTCTTTATACTTTTAGTAACACTGCGTTTGTCCCTAAATCCGGACTAAAATTTTGTGTTGAACCTAACTCCGTAAGTACGTGCACCTAACTCCGTGCTAACTTTAAATTTTATTTATTTTCAACCATCTAAAATATCAAGTTTCTTCATTTTATATATTTTAAAATTTATATATCTTTAATTCCGCAAACATAATGGAGGTTATAGTGAACCAATATTCACGGGGAATTTTTGTCAGACTGCAATGGAGAATGCACGGCAGTTTGTGTAAAATTCTTCAGAAATATTAATTCACGATAAGTTATTACACATTACAAATTAAGGAGTCAACTTAATAAGAATATTCACGTAATTAGGTTCACTTGCACAAATTTATGTACGTTATTCCGGCAGTAAAAAATTCACAGCATCTCTGAAATTTGTTTGGGAAGTGTTCACATTGTACACAATTATTTATAGTTTTGAAAGAGAAAATCGTATGTCGTAATTACATTGCTCCATTCAGAAAAGTTTACTTATTACGTGACAAAAAAAATTTTAGGTATATTTGTAAACTATCAGGAGCATATTTTCGAAAATTGAAACTCCATTATTTTCCTAATTACGTAATAGTCACGGAATAACGTTCACTCGTATACTATTATGCACATAATTACGGCAGAAATAAAATCCTAGTTTTCTTTATAAAAAATAGTTTATTTTGTATGTTTTGGCTCAAAAATATTTGAAATAGCGTTTAGTTTTCTTATTATTCAACAAAAAGGAAAAACTGACGAAATTAGGTACTAGACCGTAATTCGGTACATTTACCTTAATTTGTGCTAAATAAAAAAATTTATGAAAATGTGATTTTTAAACATGTTTTTTATTTAATTTTTTTTTAAACAATTTTATACAAAACAACAATCAAAAGCGTCCAATTGCCCGTCAACAAATGCTGATGATTACCAAGCGCTGTACAAAGCTGGAGCAGCAGCATATGTATGCAAAACAGGAGCAGCATGTACGGTCTTGATCAGAGGAGCAGCAGCATAAGTATGTACCACAGGAGCGACTGCATATGTCTTCACAATTGGAGCAACAACATCCTGTACAACATGAGCATGGCTGTGTACAATCGATTGACTCTGATGTGAGACAGCAGAGGGCACACTGTGAACAACAGCGCCAACCTTAGTGAGCACAGGCTCATGAACGATATGATGAGCAGGAGCTGAATATAACACTGGTGCGCTAAGATGACCGGGACGGGCAGCAGCTACGGCAAGAAGAGCGAACAACACCACCTGCAAAAAGGAATGTGTGTGCTTGGTTAAAAAGGATGCTAATTTCAAAATGTCCACGAAAAACTTACCAACTTGAACATTTTGTTTGATTTTTTTTGAGTTAAGTTTGGTCTGTGTTGTAAGAAGCACAAATGATTGACTGATGCCTAAACTAAATTACATACGCGGTTTTTATACAAAATTGTGGTGGATTATTATGACCAGGCAACATTTTTTTTTTCTTTATTACGCATGTTACTTTTGATTTTTTTCTTTATAATTACGATTTGACCATGGAAGAGTTCAGTTTGGCAATTAAACTGCAAGTAATGCAGTAGCACAAATGTGATCGAAATCATGCACAAACGCACTTAATGCTATAATTTGACCACAAAAGACCTTTTTTGTGGCGTATAGTAGACACAAAGTTGTAGGGCATGTCCGCACTTAAAGCGTACTTTCAAGTCAAAGCAAAATAAAGGGCTGCTTACTTACCAAGACCTTCGCTTGAGCATATGAGAAGTTACATTACAAAGATCGTAAAAGAACTTCAATTTGGTTGAAAATTTCAATTTCATTTGAATTTGGTTGGGTTTTTTTTGTTGGTTTTTTTTTTCTTTTTGTTTTGTCTCTTGCCAACATATTTCTTTTGGTTTCAACTTTAAGACCTGTTTCACAATTAAGTACTCGTTTGTGCTTTAATTCTGTCACTCGAAAAGGCGTGTTTGACAAACACATGTGCTCTAACAATGTCTTCATAGCTAATTGATTATTGAGCACCATTGAATTGACAATAAACTTGCGGGGGAAGTTCGGGTCGCTAAAAATAGTTCACTCAATTGTATTGAAAATTTGGCTATAAAAGTCGTTTGTGTTCTTAAGAATGGCATCAGTTCTCGAACACCTACTATAACAGTCAATACAGACCTTCTTAAAACCAAAAACTAAATCACACAAAATGTTCAAGTTGGTAAGTGTAGTGAAATTTGTATGTTCTGTATGAAATCTCATTCAAAATTTCGTGTTTTTCAAAAGTGTTTTTTTAAAAATAAGAGCTTTACAATCTAAGACTTTAACGTTCGTTTTTCAGTTGATGTGATCAGTAATATATCTGGAATATATCTCTTTTTTGAGAAGACTTTTTTGTGTAAGCGTCTTGGTTGATAGGCCTGTTAGAATGGGTTGGAAAAAAAAAATCGGTCCAAGGATTCACTTTTTATGGGGAGTTCCTTTTTTTTGGGCGAAGTTAGCCCCGCTTTTGTGGAATTTTCCAAAAAAAAGGTATACTCGACTTGTGCTGCTTTGTGCCGGATTGGATATCAAAATTGGGACTAACTTCACGCTTTCATAGAAAAAGTACCCCCCCATAGAACCTATATCCCTGGACCAATTTTGATTTTCGATACGGCACAACGCAGCACAAGTCGAGCACACCCCGGCACAATTTTTTTTTTCGGGAAATTTCACAAAAGCGGGGCTAACTTCGTGCACATAAAAAATGGCCTATCGAAAATCCTGTTTTTTTTTTTCAATATGAAAACCTTTCAAAAGCATATTTTTAAACAATTTACCCTGCTTTTCGATTAATAATATTATTCGAATTTCTTTGATTTCAGGTGGTATTGTCTGCTCTCCTTGCCGTAGCTGCTGCTGCTCCAAGTGTCGTTGAAACACCAGTTGTCTATGCATCAGCTCCCGCAGCAACTGTTCTACATGAACCAGTGCTGACTAAAGTAGGCGCAGTCGTTAGAAGTATACCCACTGCTGTCTCTCATCAGAGTTCAACAGTTGTGCACAGTTCTGCGCATGTTGTTGAAGATGTTGTTGCTCCAGCTGTAAGGACGACCGCCGTTGCGGCTGCTGCTCCAGTCGTATATAGTGCAGCAGCACCAGTTGTTCATCATGCAGCGAGTCCAGTAGTGCATGCTGCTGCAGCCCCAGTCACCTATGCTGCACAATCATTACCTTTGCATTATGCTGCTGCATCTGCTCCCCTCGTACATCATGCTGCACCAGTTACTTATGCTGCACATACATTACCTTTGCATTATGCTGCATCACCCTACACGACCTATGCTGCTTCACCCTACACGACCTATGCTGCTTCACCCTACACAACCTATGCTGCTGCACCATCTGCCACATATGCCGCAGCATCACCACTCCATTACACAGCTACTGGTGTTTGGTAATTGATCACGACACGGTACGAATGAATCTATGGACGTTTTCAGTTGGACTTTTGGATAACAATTAATTAATCATGTGATAGAAAAGAAATAAAGCAAACTCATGAAATGATTTATTAGAATTTGTTTGTTGTATTTTTCAATAAAATCCATTTATCTTATCACCTACACAAAGTAATTACTGCTAATTACAATCGACCTTGCCGCCGCACCCTTTAGAAACTTCCGTATTACGGTTATTGACTTCAGGTTAGTCGTTGTCGTGTGTTGGTCTTTGGTCATTTCTTCCATATTTTGTTGTTAGTACTGTACCGGTAGTTGGTTGTTTATTCGTTTCGGCAACAATCGTAAGTAATAAGTGTTGACTTTAATCAGGAGTGAGTGGTTGCCCTTGATACTTATTAAGGTGCGTTAGTGTACTTACACCGATATATAATTTGTTGACAACATTTGCTTTCAAGTTCAAGGTTACTCAGTTGGTCATTTATTTATTTACAAATGGTAGATGCCATATCATGTGTTGATGTATTAAGGACTTAATGTGCTTAAAACATATGTAAAAAAATGGGACTTTTTCAATGAAAACCAAAGATTTTGATAAATTTCATACTTTTATTTGCTTGTAACATAACAGTTTTTATTATTTTTTTCTTTCAACTTTTTTTAATTCTTTGATGACCAAAAACTTCACCATTTTTCTTTAAGTTTCACTTTGGTAAAAAGCTTCTGGTGGGTTCCCTTCTTTCGCAATGAAAATTTCCTTTATTCTCTTCTACACCGAGAAAAGCGTATGGTTATATACATATATCAAAATTTGGTAATAATTAACAAATAATATATTTGATATAGGCGAATCAAATATCTGATATTATTTAATGAGCGGCATATTTAAGCAATTTTATCGGTTCAATCGTTTATTTGTTAATAATTTCCAAATATATGCTTGAATCTAAAGACCTTTATTATTTTTTTTAGACCTTTCTTATTATTAATGTTTTTATTAATTAAGAACTTACAAAGCAATGTTTGCTATTTGCTCTTCTCTAAAATTTGAATGCACTCGTCAAGTTGCAAAAAAATTAAAAAAAAAAATTTTGTGCTGGGATCGAACTCATTCTTTCAGGGAATTTTGTTCTTTGTAAGACGCTACCATATGCATATTTGCCAGCTACATTTATAACCTTGGTTCATTGCAATCGTAATAATAAGTCCATGTACAACGAATTGGAACTATGCCGCGCGTATTGCATTCTTTAAACCTCTGGAAAGAGTTTTAACGAATCACAAAGTTAATCTAATAAAAAACCACAGGCACAAAAAAAAAAAAAAAAAACAAGACCCAGATGGTACACCACCAGGCCCCATGTATTGGGTGGCGTTGAGCCCATAAATCGTATTTTTAGAAGAAAAACATTTTTGTTTTCCCGCTAGCGTCCCCTTAATACCACCTTAGGGGTTGGAACTTTACTTATTGTAAAAATTTTAAATGTGTGCGTATTGCTAGGTTTTTAGGTGCTCTGAAAGCGAAAATAATGTCAAAAAATAATTTGGAGCATCTAGTCACCCCCTAGTGGTCCCCTTATAGCCCCCAAGAGGGATGAGATAACGATTTTTATAAAAATTTATAAGGAATGTATATTTGTAGGTTTTTTGGTGGGCTGGAACAGAAGATGGCGATAAAAAAAAATTTTAGTAGCACAGGTACCCCTAACATCCCCTCCAAAGGGGTTACAGTTTCACGTTTCATAAAAATATAAAATTAGGTTTTTTGGTGCGCTGAAACTGAAAATTATGTTAAAAAATTATTTCAACTACCAAGTAACCCCTTAGCACTCCTTTATAGCCCCCAAGGGTTGAAATTGGGCATTTTATAAGGATTAAATATGCATGTATTTGGGTTTTTTGGTAAGCAGGAATCAAGTTCAACGATAAAAAATAATTTCAGTATCACAGGTAATTTAATTTTTACAAAAAGTCCAATTTGAACCTTTCGGGGGGCCATTAGGGGGTGCTAAGGGGTAACTTGGTGGTTGAAATAATTTGTTTACTTAATTTTTAGTTTCAGAGCACCAAAAAACATAAAAATGGATATATATTTCTTATTTTTATGAAACGTCAAATGTAGCCCCCTTAAAAGGGGTGTTAGGGGGTACTTGTGCTACTTAAATATTTCTTTTCGCTATCTTCCACGATAATTTGATTTAAATTTTTCCTGGGATGCCTTGATAAACATTTCCTAAACTATATGTAAGTCATGTGAAAACATTTTTCAAATCATTTCTATAACAAATTTATTGAGTTGAAAAATTGTCAGTAAGCATTCTTCTCTAAAGGTTAAAATAAGCGAGTTATTTGCAAAAAACAAATTTTGTTATCTTTGAATATTATTTTTTTCCACAAACGATTTGGAAATGGACTTATGTTATTTCTTTTCCAAAAATTTGATGAAAAGAACGATGCGTGAGGAACGCCCTAAGTCGACTAAGCGGGTTTTTGCACACATTGCTTATTTGAAAATTTTGGACTTAACTTAATTAGAATTTTCAATGCTGTTCGCAAAATGTGTTAGAGTAATATCTACAAATTTATCACTACACCATCACCATTCTCAAAATTTAATTTCTCGAAATTCCATTTTTCAACTTTGCACGCAACGCTTCAATTTCAAAACAGCCTTAAGAGTTACACTAAATATCAAAAACATGTGAAAATTTTGTCCGTTTTTGGTTTATCATATCACTATTTATTAATTTTCATCATTTTCATCAGTTCTAGAGACTAATTAACTAATTATGGTACAGCAAAACACTTCCACATATTACCAAATACCATTGGAGGCATAAGATAATGGCGATGCATAAGTCGACCAAGGATCTGCAGCAGCATATGACAATGGAGCGGCATAAGAAGGCGCCGCTGAATATGAATGCAATACAGGTGCAGCAGCATATGTGCTTACAACCGGTGCATAAACATCCTCAACGGCATGAGCACTGCTATGTACAACCGATTGACTTTGATGGGATACAGCAGTTGGTATACTTTTGACAACAGAACTCACTCTGGCAAGTACTGGTTCATGTACCAATGGAGATGGAGCACCGTAGATAAGCGGTGAACCAATGATGCTGGGACGAGCAGCAGCAACGACAAATAGTACAGACAATACCACCTGAAATAAAGATTTATTGCGAAAATTATTGTAAAGTGCGGAAATCTACAAAAGAAATGTTCACACTTACCAACTTCAACATTTTGTATCTACTGTTTGAGTTTATGTTCTAAGTAGGAGGTCTGTATTGACTGAGATTATGTTTGAGAACTGATATTGTTCTGGAAACAGCATTGAGCTTTTATAGCATATGATAAGTGTAATAAGTATTTGTACGAGTATGACAAACAATTTTTTTTTTGACGACCTTGTTTGCAAATCAAGCGGTTCAATTGAATCGAATCAAATCGTTCGAACGTGCGAACACATGTAATTATAGCCGCGCGTAACATGATTATGAGATACAGTTGTTGGTTTTGGTTTAGTTGTTTGCTGGGATCATATTGTGGTCAAAGAAATGAAATGGAACGCGTAAATTTCGAGCAGGTTCATTGGATAGCGTGTAGATTAATGCATGTTGTGGGCGATTTGTGTTAGCTGTGATGTAGGTCTAATGCCCATTGCAGTTGCATTAAGTACATGGGTTGGGGTATTGATGTTTTATAAATTTATGTTAATAGTCATAGATTAGGGCCTGCTTTTTATTAATGCCCTTTTTTACGAAAAGTTTAATGTATTTTACTTTGCGTAATCGAATGCAACTGTGTAATGCAATCAAAACATCTGATGTAATCTGTAATATGCAATTAATGTAAAGTTTTTTATTACAAAGTTGCATTTTGCGGTAAATGTTTTACATACTTAATCCAGCGAATAAATTATTTTTTTGTTAAGTGCCATCAATTAAGCGAAATGTTTAAGAGGAAAAAAAAAAATATTTGTTTATTACAATAGGTCATAATAATTTTTTTATAGGTAATAAAATCATTGGGCATAATTCAAAATAACAGATTGTCTGGCTCAGTAGCGCAAAAAAGACTCTATCATAATTTGTCATAATTTTTACTAAATTTCAAACAGAAATTACCTTACCTTCATCATAAGGGCCAGTAGTGCAGAGGATAAATTTCTATCTATCGCACTGATGGACCAATGTTCGAATCCTAGTGCAACAGTTAGTTTTTTGTGTTTATTTTTGTTTGAACTTTACAGTATGGCTAATATCACTTAAATTTTTTCAAAAAAATTACTAAACTGTAAGGCCATTCGAAAATTCCAAGTTTAAATTGAACAGTAAGGTAGAATTTACATCAGTGGGTAGTTGTCACTAGTTTGATTTGAAATACTGGTAAAATTTATTATAGACGGAGAGCTGAGCACGAAAAAATGGAAAATTGCACCATTCAATGGGGAAAAGTCGAAAATAGATTTTGAACATGACCAGATTAGTCCACGACCCCCATCGATTGGTGAAATAATTTTTTTTACAAAAAAGGGCCCCAAACTGTCACTTAGAGAGGTCGGGGACTCCTCTGGTCATGTTCAAAATATATTTTCGACCTTTTCTCATCGATTTGTGCAAAAATTTTTTTTTTACAAAAATGGGATCAAAACGGTCACATATTATCTTCCAGCTTTGTCGGTAAGCATGTAATTTCTTACACTTCAGTCACTGGATCTTTTATCAAGGTATTTTTTGACTTGTTTATTTTTTTCAAAAAAAAAAAAACCTTTTATATGAGGAGTTTTTATGAAAACTTTTATAAAAAACTTTTGAAAATAAAAGTTTTTAAAAAATTTTTCAAAAAACTAAAAATTAAAAAAAAATTTTTCAAGTAAAAGTTTTTAAAAACTCTTTATCATCGAAGTTTTTATAAACTTTTATGCAAAATAGTTTTCAAAAACTTTCATTTGTAAAACTTTAGAAGGGGATATACCTCATCCAGAGGCTACAACATTCGAGAAGGACAATAGTAAGGCAATGGCTACAATTTCTTTGCAATGAAATGTGGCTGGTGCTTACCGAGCATTTCCACGAAGGTGGCGATTTCCAGAAACATATTGCTAAATTGTTGCAGATGCGAAACAAACTACAAGGTCGCGGTGAAGAGTTTAAAGACAGCCACATCGTTGCCATGCTTTTATGCAGCTTAGCTGAAGATTACGGCAGTATGGTTACAGCTTTAGAAGGACGCTCCGAAGACGACCTAAGCATTGTATGCGTCGCAAGAAAATTATTAAAGAAGCAGCGCGAAGAAGAGAATCATGCACAAGACGCGCAAGTATAAAAATTGGTGCAGAAGTATGAAAGAGGGTTTTTGGTGTAAGAAACAGGGTCACTTTAGAAGGGACTGCCCAGAAAGGACGAAATCATTTGTGAAAACTGCTGGAACCGCGGTGGAGCTATGTTTTCATGGTACTCCACCAAAGCTGAAATTGTGGTGGACAAATGGATTATAGATTCAGGTGCGTCTTATCATATGAATAGCAATAGATCCTTATTTGATTTCATGTACACATGTTGAAGGAACGGGAAATGTTCCACTGCAATGTATGAATGGGAGCAGGAAAATAAGCCTACGACTACAAAACGTATTATACGTACCTGAACTCAATGGAAATTTATTTTCCATAAAAAGAGCAACTGTACAAGGTTTCATTTCATGCTTTGATCATAAGAATTGCTATATTTCAAAAGGCAGCAAGAATTATATAATTGGAAAAATGAGATCGAGTTAATATGAAATCGACGTGAAGGAAGAATTAAGAGTTGCGACTACGGAAATATAACAGATACTGGAAAAATGGAGTCAAGGATTAAAGTAAACGGCCGCAAGATAGCAAAATACAGTGAAAGTAATAAATCAATTCGTACTCCATTTTCGAGGGAAAGCCAAGCAAAAGCGGAATACATTGTTGGCAGTAAAATCAATGAAAAGGTTAGCATATCGTTGGCAAAAAATTTTCAAGTGGAGATTTAAGTAGCATTCATGGAAAAAAACTGTTTGTAGCAGTGAATCATTACCTATCAGACTCTTATAAAGAACAAAAACGAACAAATTTCCAGAAATCTACTGAAGAAAGTAGTGAAGTTGAGAGCCACGTCTTGCCAGAAGGACATGAACAAATTTATAATGAATCAACATTGAGACGTTGAACCATCAAGATTAGCGTGGTCAGCTTATATAGGTGAATCCAGATTATGCAAAGAAATGATTAATCTGAGAAAGAGCAGCGTATGAAGAGGAAAGAAAAAAAAAAAAAAACAAATTTGATGAATCAAAGTGGATTTTTGAAATCAATCATACAGATGATGATAAATTACAATATAAAGCACATCTTGTTGCAAAAGGGTCGACAGCCGGGAAGAACGTCCAGATTTATCTCTTTAATGTAAAAAATGCATATCTAAGCGGTGGCGTCGATGAGAAAAATTTATGACAAAATAGCTGCTGAGGAGGTGTGTTGGATATAGCAACATCTATTGCATATATATGTTTTTTGTATTCAAGCACTTGCTTTAATCATTTTAGTATTCATGAAGTTTGTATTTTGTCATTTGTTAAAATACTGAAATTATTTTTTTTTTCTCCAAAAAAAATTTCATACAGATCTATCAAAAGCGTCATCTGATGAAATATTTGTTCTTTTAACACTTAAACAAAATCGCCTCTGTAATACGTTTCTAACGAGCCGCTCATCATTAAAATCGGATCACTTTTTTAACTATTATTTATTTTTAATAAGTATCATTGGTTTCCTTATAACTTCTGAGCCGGGTTTACAGAAAACCTGACCTGACGCATCAAAACGGATAGCATATTCGTGTTTAGGAGACCAAAATACACTTTATACACTTTTTAAAACTCTTGGGGTTTTTTGACTGTTGACAGTGGTAGTATCAATGTATTTTTTTTTTTTTTTTAAGATTTTTGGTTTTGAAGGGATTATTTTTTTATAGTTTCTTTCTTCATAATATTCGACTTTTACTACTCAATGACTTAATCGTTTTTTCCATTTTTTTTTTGATAATATCCGATATCCTTTGTTTATTTTTTCTTCAAGTTCACTTTGATTTCCGTACTCGGCATTTCTTTAGATTTAGTGGGCAAAGCAGAACAATATTTTACTATACTGAACAATAGCACATACAACATATCCTGTTAGGAAAACACGAGTAATCTACCATGACAAATCACAAATCGGACACTCCGTAGAAATCTAAAACTCTAGTGATGTGCGGCGGTTACTTTAATTACCAAACTATTAGCAGATTTGTTTCTCATTTAAAATTCTTACATATTCATTTGATAGTAAATGGTTTTTTTTTTCTATTTTTTTTTTTTAATTCAGTTATTACTTTTAAACTGTAAGTTGTTGTTGTTGACGTCAACAATGGCTGGCGCTTGGTAGTTAAGAAACGTCGTTTCTTTCATTTTAATTTTCGTTGGGTTAACCTCGACACTTAATGAGTCTGAATGAAATGAAAATAAGTAGTGGGCTCGAATTCAGTCTCGAGTTTGCAAATACTTGCACGTTTCTTTCAGGTTTTTCGAAATTTGCTGGTTATGTCGCATTGCGTACGCTGCACAGTGGATTATTTGTTTTGAAGATATAAGAGGACAAAAGATCAAATTCAGCAGACATCACTAAAATGTATATTTTATTCCCAACTATTTTTACATTAATTGAAGATGTAGAATATGATGACCTTAATTTCTGGAACATTTCCTTAAAAATGAACATAAGCTTTCACGGTTGTCACATGTGTTTTTTTAAAGTCTCGCTTAATAAAATATATATAAAACAGTTTTAGTCTTTAGACTAAGTTTTAAGAAAAATTTTTTTTTGTTTTGGTTAAAACAAAACTAACAAAAAAACCGGGTGGCAACACCAAAAGTTTTGTACGATTTTAAAAAAAGTTTATCTGAACTTTGCTGAAACCAAAACTTACAATTTAGTCAAAAAATGTAAGAATTAAACAAGATTTTCAAAAATTACCAGGTGGCAACCCTAAAAATTTATGTTGGAGCGTCACGAGGTCTATGCACAGAACCTAATCATAAAAAGGAAAACAAGTCTAATTAATTAACTAATAACAACAATATCTTGCAAAAGAATCATTCTCCCGAAGTAAATTATACGGGAGAATGACAAAATGTTACAAAAACAGTAATATCACAATGAAAACAGCAATCATTTTTAAAAAAGTTGAAACTGGTGAAAAAAAAATTTAAGGGAGAATGACACCCACTTGCGTTCATCACAACTTTTTTAAGAAAAAAACGCTCTAACACTCACTATAGAAAAGCCAAAACTGACTGAGCTGAAATAGAACTGAGTCTCTTTAGTTTTAAATGTCAAAAAATTTTCAAAAATGGAAAATTTCCGAATTCGCAAATATTCTGAACAATATTGAAAATATCTAAAAAAAAAAATTTGATAAACCTTGAAGAATTTAAAAAATTTTGTGAAACAGTGCAAGCAAATATTAAAATTTTTTTTTTCAATTTATTTAAGATATTCATCGTCCCACTGTACATCAACATTTGGCAAATGTTAGCCAGACAGCACACGAAACTATGATGATTAATCCAGTTTATTTGTTGTCAGAATTTGTGTTGATATTGAAATTATGACACAAGTTCGTGTGTACAGACAGATACCGTGCAGAATAATGACTGAAAAAGTGTACAATTAGTTGTATCTACTTGTTGTTTATTTCTACATTTTCAAAAAGTCAAGTTTAAGTATAAATAATGCCAACGTTGAGAGCAAAAGTATCAATCAGCTTCCACAGCTTCCGAAAGAAACACATAAGTCAAAGAACCTCCCAACCGAAAAAAAAACCCAAAATCAACAAAATGTACAAATTGGTAGGTTAAGCTGGAGATAACATATCTATTCATTAAAAATTACTAATTTAATCTTCACTTTTTCTCAAACAGTTTGTCCTCGCTGCCTTCCTTGCCATCGCTGCTGCTCGTCCCAGTCATTATGAATCTGCACCATTGGTTTACTCTGCACATCCTACCGCATACGAGTACATTGAGGAGCCTTCATACGCTAAAGTTGGCGCCATAGTAAAGAGCATACCCACCGCTGTCTCACATCAAAGTCAGTCGATTGTTCACAGCTCAGCACATGTTGTGGAACCAATTGTTGCTCCAGTATATAAATCTTATAGTGCACCATTGGTTCATCATAGCTATGCTGCTGCTCCAGTTCATTACAGCGCTGCACCAGTTCATTACAATGCTGCTCCAGTACATTACAATGCTGCTCCAGTTCATTATGATGCCACTCCTTTGGTGCATTCATATGCTGCTGCCCCCGCCTATAAAAGTTATGGTGCTCCATTGAGTTATGCTTCAACATATGCAGCACCAGCACATTATTCAGCTTGGTAAGGAAAAGGAAAGCGAAAAAGGACAAAAGATTTTGTGAATTTTTGTTAGATCTTCACGATTTTATATAAATGGAAGTTGTTGACTTGTGTAAATAATTGTTTCCTAAATAAATTATTAACTTAATACTCGAAAAAATTGTGTATGAATATGTTAATGGATATGGGTGGATAAAGGGTTCCTTTTGCTTTTGGTTACTACCACAAATTCGGCGATATTTGAGAATTATCATTAGGCAGTATGCATTTTAAATATAGCGATCTTGTGGCAATTTATGTACTAAAAATATTGTCCTCTGCAATGGGGGTTGGAGAGACCTAGCCGAAGATAGTGTCAGTTAGCAGTTTCTCTTGTTCTGTAGCTGGTAGGGTTGTGGAGAAGATTGCCTCTTCTACAACTCAGAAGGGAAGCAATGGATAGGTCTGGTCTAGCATTTCTTACCTTCTGTTGTGCACGGTCGGTTATAAGTGGTGTCAACGTTGTTGACTGAATGGTCGCAATGGAGGCGAAAGATGGTAAAGCATGGGGTGATGATGCCACTAACCGATACCACTTGGATTATATTATGCCGACTCGTCTTCGGCTTTCGGTCTCGCTAGATTTCATGGAACACACACACACACATTAGGCAACGAGTATGTACGTAGGCACCGTAAGCACATCATTACTATAAATGCTTACCTTCGATAAAGTGTAGCCAAGTGTAGTTTGTAGGAATCATAGACTTTCTGAGAGCGTCCTCAAAGTTATTCTAAATCTTGTAAGGTGTTAATAACAATAACTCAATTGTATAAAATTTTGTCTTATATTTTTTTATTTAAATAAAATCTGCGTCAATTGAACTCCATTTTCACTCAAAAAAACATTTTTAATTTTTTGGTTTTTTATAAGGACGAATTTATGATTTCTAATGTAATTTTTCTCGAAAATTACTTCAACTTTCTCATACACTATCTTTGCCAACCATCATAAAATGTTGCTCCCAAGCTAGGACTCCAGCCATGTTCATAAAGACCAGAATAAGGCAGAGGTGAGTAGCTGCTATGTGGCCACACTACGCTTGACGCGGGCTCGTATGTCTTTATGTAAGGCGTATGGTCTATATAAGGCGTATGTTCTATGATGGGCCGTAAATAGGGACGTTTCTCGTGAACAATTGTCTGACTCTGATGTGAGACAGCAGTGGGAATTGTATGCAGTTCATGTCCCACTACAGTGGGTGCGTATTCAATATGTTCATAGCTGGGTAAAACTGATGTATACAAGTGGCTAGGACGCGCCAGGACAACTGCAGCGGCAGATAAGCCAAAAATTAGCTGTGAAGGTAGAAAATATTAGTTTTATACTTTAAATCCAAAGAAATATTTACAACTTACTACTTTCCACATTTTCAATTAAGTTTTGCAAAGTTGACCTGCTAATCCAATTAATCCAAAGTGTTCAACTGTTGTATGCTGACTGTGTTAAGAAAATACTGCATTTAACATTTTTATAGTTCTCCAAGATCTTTGGGCATCGCACAATGTTACATATATTTTTTTTATATGAAAATTTAAATGGTTCAAATTTGTCCGAATTTTCTTCACTTGAATTGTCTTAAACAATCGCTAAATAATTCACCTTGCTGCGCTCTGTTTTTGAAAAAATCTCACACCATTTAATTCGTAATTGACCAAGTTAACAAGTGGTAAACAGTTCAGAAATTATTACCAGCTAATGAATGGTGTATATTAGTAGTCGTCTTCATATAGCCTTGTTTGGAGTTGAACAACTACAGTAGCCGAAATGAGTTATAAATCATACCAACGAAATACGTTGCACGAATTCCTAGCTTGTCTCCTTCTTTTTAAGACAGAGCATAATCCATAATACTTAGACCAGTTAAATTAGATAGTGGCTATATATGGGTAATTCTATTCTAACGCGTCAAATCATGTAATCGTCCACTAAAACACCAATATGAGGTTCTAAAATTATAGCAACATTTTTTTTATATACATTTAAATAGCCTTTATAAGATCCACCACTTAGTATATCGCTTATTTTACATAGCTCTCGTGGAAAACCAAAAATATGAGTAAAAAAGTAACTCCCCTGGCTGTAATCATAAACAATTTTACTAACTTAACGTATATAAGACAAAATATAAATAGAATTTGCACTTATAAATGACCAAAATTTACCTTTCAGTATGCCTGAACACATTTCAGAAAAAAATTAAAAAAAAAAAATGTTATTAACTTTATGTAGCTACTCAAAAGTTGGTACTTTTTTTCAATACAAAAAGCAATCAAATTATGAAGGCCTATATCTCGATTTTATTAGGATATAAAAATTTCCTATCATACCTAATTTCTTTTATTGTATGCTAACTTCAATAAAACATTGATATATTCACAACCCAATACATGTTTTTTACGTTTAAACATCATTTGTATCAGGAAAGAAAACGTACCTTTTCTTAAGTAACTCCCCTGGCGACAAACATTTAGTTGTACCAACAAGATGAAAACCAATATTCAAATAAATAACATACGTTTGAGTTGTAAGTAATATAGGGCTACTATAATATCCTTGTATATTAATAATAAAGATTGTTTACTACCTGGAAATCGCACTCAAACGCCATAGTAACCTCCCCTGTCAAAGTAACTCCCCTGGCATTTTTATGATGAATATACATATAAAAATGTATGTATATATATAAAAATGTATGGACAGCTTGCCCACTTTAAAATATTACTTTATGAGGTACAACAATAAGAAAACGTATGTAAAACTTCGAGTATTAATAACTTTATTTTTTTTCATTTCGAAATTTGAATTTGACGCGTTAGAATAGAATTACCCATATACAGGGTGGCCCAAAATTACCGAAAGAGATAGAATTCCTTATAACTTTATAATTACAATTTTTTTTTTAATTCTTTTCAGTATTTTGTAAAGAAGACTTGGGGAATTTGAAATGGAGCAGTACGAAATTGAACAACGTGCCCAATCCATTGAACTTTATTTCTCAAATCAACGGTCCAATGCTTTGACTCAGCGTGCATATTGTCGTTATTTTAATATGCAGTTTGGACCCTCAGAGTCAACAATAAACCGTCTGGTTGCAAATTTTCAAAAACAAGGGGCAGTAAGAAGCCTTTCTGGAACCGTCAGACGACAAACGGTGCACACGGATGACAATATTAAACGGGTACAGGAGTGTATTCGGAAAGATGGAGGAACATCAATCAGGAGACGTTCGACACAACTTGGCCTCTCACGACGGTCGCTGCAGAGAACTTTGCAATCAATAAAAATGTTTCCATACAAAATTCAGCTTGTCCAAGAATTGAAATCGACAGATTACCAGCAATGACTTGATTATGCAATTTTTTTCCGGCAAAAAAAAAACCAGAAGTAAATCATGATTTTATTCATAATTTAATTATGAGCGACGAAGCCCATTGCCAATTTAATGGGTTCGTTAATTGGCAAAACCGCAGGATATGGGCTACCAAAAATCTAAGAATAGTCCAACAGCGACTATTACACCCACTTAAGTGTACTGTTTGGTGCGGTGTTTCGTCGGAAAGGATAATTGGCCCATATTTTTTTTTAGAACGAACGGTGTCGCCGTTTCTATCACTGGTGTTTGAAAGCGGACAATGTTGAACAATTTTTTAAGGTTAGCCGCGGAAAACCATCGTCAATATGATTCCAACAGGATGAAGCCGCAGCGCACACTGCTAGGGACACAATAGTTCTTTTACGCGATATCTTTGGTGAACAAATTATTACGCGTACAAGCGATTTTAATTGGCCTCCACGTTCACCGGACTTAAGCGCTCCAGACTGTTTTCTTTGGGATTATTTGAAAGAAAAGTCTATATTAATAAGCCTAGAACCATCCAGCAATTAAAAAACAATAAACTCGACGAAATCATAATTAAATTAATAATATTCTCCATTAATATACTGTATTAAAAAAAAAAAAAAATTTAATAATTATGTCTTAAATTAAAAGTTATAATGAACTCAAGCCAATACGGTAATTTTGGGCCACCCATTTCACTGGGCAACATATCAACCCATAAAAAATCATTCAAATCGGGTAAGTGGTTACCAAGTTATTAAGATTTTTAGCATCCCGGACAAAGCTGCGAGAGTTTTGAAAAAAAAAGTCACAGAACCTCACTGTGCAATGTATCTGCTTATTTTAAAAAAACATTAAAATCGGGTAAATGGCTATTCAATTATGGAGTTTTGTAAATTTTTCCCCAGCGATTTTCCTTGTTAGAGCCCATGGAGCTTATTTTTTTCCTTGTTCAATTAACTTTAAACGTTCATCATTGAAATCTTTCTACAATTAAAATTTTGATACAAAAAACACACTTTATATGAAAATTTACGAGGCAACAAAAATGTGGGCAATAATTTTTCTGTAAAGCGAAATAATGATGTTCTCGACCTTTGTGCCTGAATTTTTTCGTGCTGCAGTAATCTTTTCCTCGAATTTTTGTAGCATCTTTAATACTACAAAGTAAACCGATTAAAACAAAAATAATGGATCTAAATTGTTTGGACGGAGAGTCCCATTTCACTGGTCTATATCTCCCTAACTATAAAAAAAGTCCGAAAATTTTGTGGATAAAATTTTTTTTTTTTTTTTTGTAAAAATAACACTTAGCGAGATGTTTGGAGAAAATTGATTTTCTCGACCTTAAGCACCTGATATCTCACGAAGGCACCACCGCGCCAGATTTGACTAGAACAAAAGTTCATACCTACTATTAAAAAAACATTAACAAAAAAATTCGGCATTTATAAGATTACGTATGTAAGAAGGTCAGTCTAAAATATTGGAATAAAATTTGAAAAATTTGCCTGGCTGACCAGTATGTATGTAGCTTGTAAATGGTAAAAATTAAAAAAAAAAAAAAATATTTTATAAAATTTGTTGGTAAAGTCGATTTTATTTTTGCCAAAATACTCATCAAGTTGGAATGGAACAGGCATAGTTTTTTTATCAAATGTTAAGCAAATGATTAAGTAATATTTCACTTTCGTCTTAAGACTTTTTCTGCATTATACTTATTTCGTTTTCTGTAGAAATTTGCTCCATTACACCAAATCGCATTCAAAAAAATTTTGTTGTGTTTTATCGACCCAGAAGCATGCATAAATATGCCATTTTCTACAAATTAATGCAAATGTTTGCTTAAATAGGTACGTACCCATAGAAAAAAAAGAAACAAAAAAACAATCTTATGAAACCTAACAAGATCAAAGAAAAAATGTGAAAAATTTGTAAAAAATATTCTGTGGATGGATGTTTTTTGCTTTAAGTAGCTTGGCAGAAAATCAAATTAGCATAAGCGCGAATTTTCATTGCTTGAATCAAAATGCTATGCTGTTGCTGTCAGACGTTGCTTTTGAACACAAAACTATTTGCCTCTAGGACAGACAGTTTTCGTTTTTGTTACTTCGTTAGATTTGCTATGGTACTGGCAGACAGACACCAAAGCACTCAGGCATAGCTAATATGCTACTAACATTTATGCTACTAAAAAAGCTAAATCATATACATAGGCGTTAAGGAAGCATTCTTAAAGCATAATTTAAATTGTTTCTTGTTTCATCTGTAAAACATCTCTTTGTTTTTTTGTTTTTTTTGTTTCATCATTACGTCAGAATATGAGCTAATGATTTCTGGCCAATATTAATGGTTTTATAAATTTGGTTACAGTGATTTTCAAAATTTATTTCATTATTTAGTTCTAATTACTGCCTTAATTATTTCATGGCTATTCTCGATAAAACATACATACGAATCTATGAATTTTTTAATTTAATGATAGTTTAATGAATTTGTATATTTACTTACTTGGCTGGAAAATTAGTTTCACGCGATTAATTGAAATAATACAAGTTTGTTTTATTTCAAAAATGTTCTGGCAGTAACTGATTGCTTTTATTTAAAGAGCTGAAGGTCTCCCATGGTTTTAAAGACATACACCCTTACACAAACCATCAGTACTGGGCTCCACTCTATAATATTGCATGTATGATGGGGTTTTTGGGCTTGAAAATCCAAGCGGAGTGGACATTGTATACTGATGATATTGCAATGTAGCAGTAGCTAAACACACCACTGAACTTGCTGAAAAGTGAAACACCACATTATTAAATGTTCAAGCATGGCTACAATCAATGAGCTTGCAACTGGCTGAGCACAAACCAGAAGCGCTACTTTTAAGTAGTTGGAAAAAGGTTGGTGGCCATATTATAGTGTCACGTCCCACAATCATATACTTGGTAGTCCTGCTGGATCACAGGCTTAATTTTAGAGATCATCTCATAGCAGCTGGTAACAAGGCTGTAAGCATGAGATCGGCTGTCGCCAGACTAATGCCAAATATTGATGGGCCAATATATGCAGCCTGGAAACTATTGGCTTCAGTTTCAAGTTCAATTATGATGTATGGAGTGCTAATATGGTATTCATCAACTAGTTTTACATCGTATAATAAAACAATGGCAGCAACACACATTGAGAGTTTGATGTGCTTTCCGAACAGTGTCTGAAGTAGCTTCAAATGTGATTGCGGGTAGACTTTCGATTGACTTGGAAGCAAACAGATCGGCGGCATTACGTGACCTGCGTCGGCAAAATTGCTTTGACCGAGATCGCATAGTAGCAGTAGATTTAGAACTATACACACAGTGGCAACAAAGATGACAAGCAACAACAAAAGGGCGGTGGACTTACAATCTGATCCCTCTGACTGAAATGTGGCTAAAGCGGAGACATGGTGAGCCAAATTATAATCTCACTCAGTTTCTAAGTGAACATGGCTGTTTCAGAGAGTATTTATACAAATACAAGCACGTGAATGACCTCTTTTGCAGGTTTTGTGAAGAAGCTGTAGAAAACACAAACCACTTATTAACAAAGTGCGTAAGGTTCAATGCGGCCAGACAAGTGCTATAGAGTATAACTTGTGAAGAGAGCAAGAACTCCACAGAGCAAGGACTCCAGAGATTAAATTTATCACGCTATATCAACGATTATGCAGCAACAAGCAACTCAATACATTGTAGAAGACAGAAACAACAGAAATTAAGAATTAGAGCCTAATGCTCTTGCCATGCCGAGCAAAGAAATGCCCTGACTGACGGTTCTGCTTGGCACTAGAAGGGCAGTGACACAAAATGAAGTTAGGGTTTAACAATGTAGGTTGAATATGTATTTATAAACATTTGTTTGTGTTGGACTGAGTATCATTTTTTATACAAACTTATGTATATATCTAAGTATATTGCATGTACTTTGTTCATGTTTTGCGAGCCGGCATATTAAGATCATTATCCGTGTGTTGGTCCTGAAAGCGGTAAACCAGTAATTGGTATGAATCGTGTATGCTGCTTAGCAGTATTTTCTATAAAATTCCCCTTCAATAGTTATAAAAAAAGAGTCAAATATGCCTGGTATATTTTGCTATATATGGGCAACGATTTTACTGAAATTTTAGTATAAATTAAAGGAAGGTTTCCATGCATAAAATGAGAAGACACCCCTCAGCCTCTTCATATAAAAATTTTCAGACGAATAGAACTTGGAACTTATGTAAAGAGTTTCGTAGAAAATAACATTTAGGGGAAAATGATGAATGCTACGCCCGCTCAAAATAAAGTTAGTTTTGTCCATGAAAATTTTCTTTGCAGATAAAATAAATTTGGTGCATATGCGAAATGTTAAATAAAGTGTTAAATAACATTAATTTTAAAAATCGGTAGTGTTAAGAACCCTACTGAAATAGAGATGACCAAAAAGATAAGCTTTTGAAATCTGGTTGAAATCTTTTTCGTTTATTTCAATATTTCAACATTGAGTATGCTCTCACATTTTGTCTTCTGACTCAGATAAAAGCAAAAGTATTTAAAATTCAAATGCTGCCTCAAACGTGTTTACCAATTGTTTTCATCCAATAGACATATCCATTTCAATTGAAATCTTCTATGGCAAACAATCAAAGTGTATCTTCAATTGTTTACCAACTTGTTGAGCTACACACTCAACTTGTCACACTTCAAATGGATGTTGATGAGGCTGTTGGTGGTGGTGGTAATTGTTAAATTAACCAACAAATTGTTGTTTTTTTATTTTTTTTTTTTTTCAATTGTTTTGTATATGAAATCCAAAATTGGTGGTTTATTTTGACTCGAAAATGTAGAAACAACGAAGCGACGAAAGGAGAACAAAACAAATCTCAACATATGTCAACAACTTTAAATGTTTGTTTACATATGTCTATCAACATGCTAAACACACATGAACTGTGGGCCCAGTTAATTGTGATAGATTACAAAATGGGCAAAAATTCGCCAAACCAAAAAAAAAGGTGTTGCAAAATGGGGTTAATTAGCTTTTAAAATGTGTTGAAAAAAGCATGGGCTTTTTTTCTCACTAAATGCAAATAAATGTGTGAAAGAGTTGTGTTTGTGCTGAATTTGCATAATCGCTATGCAAATACTTTAAATGAATTTATGTACATTTACTTGTATGTTTTGTTTTATTGCTGCGAATTAAATTGCAAAAAGAAAAAAATAATAATTTGCAGTATTATTTGCCATGTTTGTCGTATTAAAAAATTTAATGTCCATTTGTATTTAATTGTTCAATAAAGTAAACGCTAATGGGATTACTTCGCGCTTAAATGTATACTTAACAGGTGCTTATTAAGATTATATCTGTGAGTTTCTTTATGAGGCATAATGTTTAAATACTTTATCTTTGCTATGATATTTTATAGCAAAACATTTTTATATATTTTCATAAGTAAATCATAAGTGTGATAAAAAACTTTTCGGCTAATTCATCCTAAATTAAGTAAGTGAGTAACTGTGTCATTTACAGTAAATATTTCATAAAAATATTTTTAGAAGCTGCATATGACCTTAATTTCTCGAAATAGTTCAAGGGAGATACACTTCATCCACCGATCCTTCAACATTTCGATACCTTTTTTATAGTAGTCGACGTTGAGGCTCTCAAAATAGGCATCAGTTCGAACTCGACCTGCTCATTTGAGTCAAATCACTTTCCATGGAGCCATCTTTTCAAGTTTGGAAACAGATAATAGTCACTGGGGACCAAGTCTGGGGAATACGGTGGGTGGGGCAGCAATTCGTATCGCAATTAGTTCAATTTTGCCATTGTTTTGATTGATGAATGAGCCGGAGCATTGTCGTGGTGAAACAGCACTTTTTTATTTGCCATATGGCGGCCATTTTGTCTTCATTTCATTGTTCAAATAAATATAGTAGACACCCGTTATGGTTCTGCCTTCTTAAAATAGTCGATGACGATTATGCAAAGTGCATTCCAAAATAGGCTGGCCATCACCTTCCTTTTGCGTTTTTAGGCGCTTCAAACGACTCTCACCCAATTTTAACCCTAATGCCGACTGTTTATTGGACTCCGGTGTGTAGTGGTGGATCCATGTTTCATCCATTGTTACGAATCGATGCAAAAACTATTTCGGATTACGCCGAACCAAATTGGCCTCCGAATCACTGACACAATGCTGCTTTTGATCAATTACACAGGTTTACAAAAGAAAAATGACATGGCGTTTTGACCAGACTATGTGTTTCCTAGAGACTTTGATGTCCTGAATCCGAATCACGGGTCCGTTTTTTTCCAGAACGTCTGAGAAAAAAGATTTCAAGGTCATGTGGAGGTCGAAATGGGGTTCATGTTTCGTTTAGTGATAAATTCGCTAAAATTCTAAAACTAATTTTTAGTCATTAAGCTCTTAGGTCTTAAAAAGAATATGTGATCAAAAAGGGTATCTCGGACCTAGTTTCGGAGATATAGCCATTGGAAGATTAGAATATATATCTTGTATTAAAACCACTATAATTTGGAAAATATTGGTGTCATATGAAAGGTATTTTATCGTTGTTGTTATTATTGTTGTTGTTTTTGGTGTTGTTGATTTATTTGTTGTTGTAATTGAAAAATTTCACAAAATTTCAAAAAATCTCATATCTCGAAAATTATGAACCCAATTGAAAATATGCTTGAAATATTTTTATAGGTTGTTAAAATACCTTTCATATGACACCAATATTTTACGAATTCATTAAGGGGTTCCCAACTTATAGCGGTTTTCATAGAAGATATGTCCGGATCTTCCGATGGCTATACCTCAGAAACTACAATAGATCCGAGATACCCTTTTTGATCACATATTCTTTTTAACTAAGAACTCAATGATAAAAAATTAGTTTCAGAATTTTAGCGAATTTATCACTAAACGACACATGACCTCCATATGACCTTCAAATATTTTTTTGCAAACGCTCTGGAAAAAAACGGACCCGGGATTCGGATTTAGGACGTCAAACTCCCACACATAGTCTGGTCAAAACGCCATAACATTTTTTTTTTTTTGTAAACCTGTGTTATCACACATTTTTTTAATTTCCAAATTCTCATGCAAAATAATGAGGGGATTCCTGAAAACATGTAAAAGCCTCGAAAACCTCGTAAGCTCGTAAAACTTGTCAAAATCAATGCGAAATTTGACAGTTTTACGAGTTTACGAGTTTTCGAGGCTTTTACATGTTTTCAGGAATCGCTTTAATGAAAATGCTGCCGATCGACAACTTCATTATATTTGCTAGCTCTCTCACTTTCACTTTGTGGTCTTTCAAAACGATCAGATGGCTTTTCTCGTTGTTTTTTGAAGTGGTAGCCTCATTTGGCCCTCCCGAACATAGTGCATTACTGGTGCTCTTACGACCCATTTTAAATTCAGCAAACCATCTGTAAACAGTTTTTTTCGACAGAGCAGATGAGGAGTAGTCGAACAATAGGTAACATTTCCAGTTTTTGTCTTTTTGCTTTGTTTTTTTGAAGAATCGTATGTAAATCTATGAGCTACCCATTCCAGTTGAATTTGGCGGTTCAAAGAATAACAGTTCCCAAGAAAACCGCGTTTTTCGTCGATTTCCGAACAAAAAGTAACATTTCCACTCCACCTAAATTTTTTTTGTATTTCTGACGAAAAATAACATTTACCTATTTAATACTAATCACTAATCATAGTCTTCGTCGAATATTTTCTGTTGCTTTTATTGCTCCCACAAGGCATCATTTCAGTTTAATGATTATCAAAAAGTAAAATTTCCAACATTTCATGACAAAAGGTAACATTTCCAAATTTCAAACTAAGTTATCTCCATTAATATGAAAGTTTTTATATGTGTAAAAACGCCATTGTAAGGCAGTTTTTTTAGTGTATATTTATGCATAAACATATTTTTTAAAAAAAATATGCTACCTTTTTTAATCACATTTTATTGATTTCTGAAAAAAAAAGAAAGGAAACATGGAAATGTTACTTTTTGTTCGACTACTCCTCAGATGTGCTGTGATGTTTTTGGTTCTCGATTTTTCCGATCACAAAGCAATGTTTTATCAAAATGCAAAATTCACTTTTTTCTATTGTTTACGAAATGCCAAAAGTAGCATCACTCATACAGCGATAAAATAAAACTACTACTGCTGCCTCTCGAAATATACATAAGTATGTAAAACAAAAGTTAGTCGTTTACATTCCAAATATTTTTTTTTTTAAGTCCCACACAGAAGGAATTATAGCAACTGCAGCTAAACGAACTACTCACCACGAAGTCCCTCGCGCAGCTGAATTAAATTGTTTCCATATGGAAATTGAAAGGGGTGCCACATCACCTGGGGGTGCCACATCTCCCGGGGTTTCCTATTTCATTAGAACTATTCCAAAAAATATTTTTCAATTTTTTGCTGAGCGTTGGCCTCAACTTTTCATCACATTTTCGGTATTTAGAGTCCGTTCGAGTTTTTGTTTCGAGGAGATCAAATTTTTTTTCCTACAATAAAAATGTTTTCATTTGCTAAACTTAATTATTTTCAAACAATACCTGGGCCATATTTTACCTAAACTTGAGAGGACCCAGAAATACAGTCAACTTGAAACACTTCGCAATAAGATCGACGAAAACTCGATGCCTTTTATAACGATACTACTGCACTGGCCTTTGAAACAAAAAAAAAAAAAAAAAAAAATCATTTTCTTCTAGACAAAAATATTGTTAAACGGTAACACCAATTTTAAAAGAAAAATTTCATAAAATGTAGCAAGCTTTTAGGCATGCGAAATTTTTGCATTAAAGCATTCTGCTAAAGAGCTGTTATTTAACATGGGCGAGCTGTACAAATTACTTAGTTTACACCAATAATATGTACCTACGTACATACATACATGTGTATATCTTACTTTGCAAGCAATTTATGTAGAGTAGCATCCCCACTCCTCACATTATTATATTCAAAAGCAAATCTTTACTTGGGCAATCATATGTAAGAGACCGAACCATATCAAATATTGTTAGCCGTTAATTGATACAGAAGTGTAGCAATAAAATTTAAGTTTAAACTGAAGTATTCACCGTTAAAAAGAGGTGGCTCAAATGTTAGCGGCTGATTAGCACGTTGTGAATAAAAATCATGTTGCCTAAATTAGCAAGTACTGTGGCGACATAGTCATGATAATCTTGTAATTATTTTTTGTCTGATGTAGAGTATGCGACACATCAGAAACAATTAAATCTTAGGTTAAGTTATTGTTAAAGTTTTCATAATTTCATGTCATAACATCAAAATCTGATTTAATTCAAAAGAAAAGCATCCATTGATTTATGAGCAGCTTGTGCACAAATAATACATCTTGGCTTAGGTTACTTTCATAGTTAAGTTCGCATTTTATTTGAAGAAGTTTTTGCTGGCAGTTGTTACAGTAGCTCAGCAAAATACCTAATTGTATTGATATTAAGGTGTTTTTACTTTGGTAATGTGCCAAAGTCGGCTGCGAAAATCACGGCGATAGTTTTTTGAGACTCAGTAATAAATAATCCTGTTGATATATTATAAAGATGAAGATGTCTCCATAACCGGAAATAACCATGGCTCAAGGAAGCCGTCGTAGAAAAAAGAAGCGAAAACTTGACTAAAGGTGTCCGTCTTCTGCATGACAACGTGCCCTGTCCACAAAGGCCGTGTTGCTATGCAGAAGATGGGCTTCGAAATTTTAACTCACCCTTTTTGTAGTCTAGACCCGGCCCACAGTGACCATTATTTATTCCTAATCATGAAAAAAGAGCTGCTTGAAAGAAACAAAAATATAACAACTATGAGTAAGTCAAGTCGGCAACTTTGGCCTATTTTGAGACCAAATATAAAACATTTTTTCCAATGGTATGAATAAGTTATTTGTGAGATCTGAAAAATCTATGAGGGCTGAGAAGAAATATGTTTAAAAGGAAAGATATGTTTGTGTTTTTATTTCAACTCCTTACCTCCTATTCCGCAAACTTTTTTAAAAAATGGATACAAATATATTATATCGAACAATATAGTTTATATTTGCTCAAATTTCCAAAATTTTCCAAATTTCGATACTTGCCCCAACTATAAAATTTTAAATATATTTTGGATACATATAGCTAATTTTTTAGAGCATCTTATAACTTAAAAGCCTGTTTTCGAAAGATTTTTTCGATCCGTTTTTCCAAAAACTGAGTTTTAGGGGTAATCAAAGACAAGAAGTTTATAAAACTTAAAAATTAATGAATGAATACAATAATTATGAAAAGTAATAACAAATTTTATTAATTGCAATCAACTTGTTGAGCTTCTGTACATTTTCTGAATTTATTTGAGACACATTGCAGAATTTGTCATTTTAACTTGATTTATTTGTTTTTGAGCATATTTGGCCATACGAACATAGTTGGCGGTATGTTTCTTAGATAAGTATTTGTTGTTGTTGTTGTTGTACGTGTTGTTGATGGCATAAGTTGCATGTTTCTCGTGCTGTTATTTACAACTCAATACAACTGTCACTTTGACAGCTATTCATGCAGTAATGCGTTAATTAAATCGATATCTTAACAGTTACTTTTTTGGTTGTCAACGATGTCAAAATACATTTTGAAACATTTTTGGAAGGAAACGTTTTTGGAAAGAAACATGTTTTTTCATATAGTTGTTTAATCAACCTTTAAAATTTTGCGGGAAAAAATAGAATATTTGAAACGAATTAAATTAAAAAAGATATAGTACCCCTAACAAATTTTTACCGATTTTCACAGAAAAAACTAAAGCATTATCATTATTTTTAATGATACTTCACATTTCTTCAATATCTCTGATTTCTTCATGATTTTCCTCATTCTTGGATTTTCTTTTCCAATAAGGTTTTCTTTTGGTATACTCATAAAAAACAGTCTTTTGAATTACACTTAACAACTTTACTGGGTGTTTTCTTTTCATCTTCATTTCCGCAACTTTTTCTGATTTGGTATGGGCATCTGGCTGTGTTCTCGGCCTTAAAAGTAAGGGCATATCTGAAAGTAAACAGCTTTTTACTTTGTAGTTTTGATCGGGCTTAGCTATGATTCAACGTTTTGATTTTTAGATAAGTAAAAAAACGTCTTGACATATTCACAATTCATATTAACCATAATAATTATTTTTCAATTACATTTCAAGTGAATATTGGTGATTCAATGGTGATTTCATGAAAAGAAACAAAAGCGCTGTGCACCACAAGCGTTCTTTCTGAAAGCATGATAAATACAATAAATTTAATGCCCTACTAAACAGCATCAATTATTCGGATTTTAAGATCAATATAGATGTATGTACTATAAATAAATATGTTTAGAATTTTTTTTATTTTTTGTAATGAAATTATTACCTGCTTTAAATCAGCTGCGCAACAATAAAATAATCATTAGACAACAGGCCACACCTGTGCATTTAATGTAGCACCACGGAGTCATTTACTTCCATACATATGAGGTTCCCATGGTGTCGTGAGTTATTAACAAATAATTATATTGAATTTCAGAAATGAAAAATCTAAGTCAAAAGTTTAATTGAAGTCAATAAAAAAAAAAACCAAAACCATAACATTTTCCTCGAATTAACAAACAAAAAATTAAAATTAATTATTGGTCTTCAACTACCAATACGACGTACTGCAACTTTATGTTAGGAAGTGATTAAAGTTTCTTAAAAATATTATTTTATGACGCTTTAGCAACAAAAAAACGTTTTAATTTTGAAGTTGACTTACATATTTTTTTAATGGTTCCGGCAGTAGTGTTGACTTAAAGTGCTACCTTTGCTTTAAAAATTAATAATTTTGTATGTCCTAGACTGTTATTATCTAGGTCTTTTGACATTTATGTTATAAAGCTGGTATTTTTTTACGTAATTTTTTCTTCGTATGAGAGTATTTCTTATCTTTTTGCTTTTAAGCAATTTTAATAGCTAAAAGGATAGAAAAAATAAGTTTGGTACAAGGGGAACCTACAATATTAATATTAAGTATGAAATTTATTCCAAAAAAGTATGAAATTCATTCCAAAAAGTATGAAATTTATTCCAAAAAAGAATGAAATTTATTCTAAGAAAGTATGAAATTCATTTCAAAAAAAGGATGAAATTTATTCCAAAAATGTATGAAATTTATTCCAAAAAAGTATGAAATTTATTCCAAAAAAGTATGAAATTTATTCCGAAAAAGTATGAAATTTATTCGAAAAAAAGTATGCAATTTATTCCAAAAAAGTATGAAATTTATTCCAAACATGTTTGAAATTTATTCCAAAAATGAAATTTATTTCAAAAATAGTATGAAATTTATTCCAAAAAAGTATGAAATTTATTCTAAAGCAGTATGAAATTTATTCCAAAATAGTTTAATATTAAAGCTTTTTTTGGCATTGTTCTTCATAAATTCGTTGTGGTTTTAAAATTAAACTAAAATTTTTACTGTGTGAGTTTTTTTCTAAACACTTTTGTGTATATCTCGTGAAAGAGAATTTTTTGTGGCTAAAATCATTAGAAGGGTCATAGAATTTTTCATAAAAAAGGACCTGAAAATTTTTTTCGTGAAGATGTTTTAAGCTCTCAAAGTTTGCCTGGCTGGGTGTCTATTCGTAGAAATGCATTTTGCGGGAAAACTGAGCAAGATAATTCAATGAAATTTGATACACTGCCTTGTCGTTAAAGTGAGTTCGTGTTATTGAAAATGAAGGAAATCGGTCAACGAACACGCCTACCACACACAAAAAAAAAAAAAGCATTACGTTGGTAATTTTTTAAAAAAAAATTAACTTATATCTTTGCAAGTTTAGTTAACAACGCAATTTGTCATTTTTGTCCCGTGCATAAGTTGATAAGTGAAGTTATAAACATTAAAACCAAAAAAAGTTCTTGCGTTAAGTTATCAACTTAAGTTGTCAGATTTTGAATGGAAACCTCACTAAAATATACTTTGGTTGTAAGTTCGAAAATTGCTCCTGGCCCTTCAAATTTCAAGCTAGAGGTACCAAAATTTGACAAAAAATGGAGTTTAATGCGCAGATTTCGAACAACCTTGTTCCGTAAAAGTTGGTAACTTGATATGAAGTTATAGAATTTTTGAACAGACATCATTTTACATTTCAATATTTAAATTTTCATAATGGGCAAAGACACATCCCCTTCTGAAGATTGTTCTACTAATGAAGTAACAAAATTGTAGCACAAAAATGAATTTTGTTGCATGTCAAGTGTACGCTGATTATTGATGGCATAAAACAGACAGCAGACGGACATTGCAAGCGACATTCAACAAAATGTTGTTGATTCAACTTAATTATTGGGTCTATATGTGCTATATGTCGTTGATACAAATAACAACTTTCGCGTGTGATGTTGATGGTTGTTGTTCTTGTTATTGTTGTTGCTGCAATATATTCGTGCGTTGTTGTTATTCTGCTTAAATTGTTTTGTTACAATTAAGAGCCAACATTTGCAATAAACAATTAATTTTTTTTTTCTTGCACACTAGGTCAAGGTAAACCATGGTGACAACAATGGCAACAAGTCTAAAAGCATGAAAATCATGTAAGGCAATGAAAAAAATAATTATTACTGTTTTTTTAATTAATTAAATGAAAGTCACAAAAAAAAAAAAATAATAAAAAATATGTAAAGAATTATTTATAATGTCTATTAAATGTAAATTGTTTTTTTTTGTTAACTGAATTCTTTTTTACCTTCAAATTGGCCATTAAAAGACACTCACTGTGTCTGAGACACAAAAACTAAAACAAAAACGAATACGTGCAAATGTAATGAATTCTGTTAGCAATTACATTGGTAATAACAATATGGCTCGTAACAGCCATAACAGTTATACCAACATTAATACAATACCTGCCAACAACACATGCTCTTCATTGATGGTTTTTTGTGTGTTTTTCTTGTTGTTTTCCCTCCTCCTGCAGCATTTTGTCAATTACCGGTGCTTTTGTGGGAATAACAAGAGAACAATCGTTTACAACTTTTTAGATTTTTTTCCTTTTCTATTACTTAATTTTCACACTCGAGCGGTAACACGTACTAAATTGTCAGTAATGGCTTTGAGTCTTTTGGTCTTTTTTTTGGTTTTGTTACGTGTCAGACTCCACTGGTGTTAATACATGTTGATTTTAGCATTTATGTCTTATTGCACAATATCCTGAGAGTGCATTTTGCGACAATTTTGAGTACCGACACTTTTTACTTTGAAATTTGCACTGTCACATCTTTTACAACTGCGGTGATTTACATTATTATATGCAGTACATGTGAGCACAGGGACACAAAATAATAATAATAATAAAAAAAAAAAAAAAATGGAATTGACTCTTGATTAGATATATGAATCCTTGCGCATTATTTTCCTGGAAGCATTTTCTGCAACTTTACGCAAGGATTTCTCGAAATCCTGCTGGATTTGAACTCAGCGTCAAAAAATTCGTGAGAGTGCGCAGCCATACATGGTTTCGTTTCATAACTAATGTGATAGAAATGGCATTAAAAATTTGATTATTTTGTGGCTTGTGGAGTCATAGGATGAAAAAACTGGTGAATTGTGACAAACTCTCCTTTTGGAAATTTCTTAACCGATTAACATGTTCAGACAATTTTTTTTTTGTTAAAGAAAACTTAATTTACTACAATTTTAGTAATTATTGAAATACTAAAAACATTACCTATTCCTTTGGCCTTCCAAAACATATTTTTTGGAAAGCAGAAGAAATCACCTTTTTAAAAAAAAAACAAATAAAAATAGTATTTTTGGCGGTTTAGAAGTTATGATTTTTTGAATTTTTTAAAACATAAAATTAACTGAAACTTCTTCGCAAAACTCACTAAAATGATCCATAACTAGGGCAATTCTTTACCGATTTGCATTTTTAAACATATTTAGTAGCTTACCAGGTTATTAGATCAAAATAATTTGTCTGCTATTTGGCAAAAATTTCTATTTTTACCACTTTTTTAGTACTAAGATTAACAAAAACGGAATTTGGCCTACTTTTACAACTTTTTAAATATTTTTCTTGCAAAGAAGACAAAACAATTTCTTATAAGAATGCAATAAAAATATGGTATATATATATGGTATATTGATTGAATAAAAATAGTACTTTTTGGCAGATAGCCAAATGTCCTACACTCAGAAAAAAGATTGTTTGGGAAGTATTTACGGCAAATTACCGAATATTTAAAAAAACAATTACATGGGCGCGGGTTCAAATCCCAGTGTTGGTATTTTTTTTTATTTTACATCTTTTTAGTTCACTTCTCTATTTTCCTTTTTTTTAATTTATTTGCTTTTGTTTAATTGAATTGAAATTATGTAGATACACAATAAGGCAACTCCTGAAAACGTGTAAAAGCCTCGAAAACCGTAAAACTGTCAAATTTCGTATTGATTTTGACAACTTTTACGAGTTTACGAGGTTTTCGAGGCTTTTACACGTTTTCAGGAATCCCCTCAATATCAGTGGTGTAGAGGGTAAGTTTTGGCCTATCAGTCGGAAAGTCCTAGATTCATACCTTGGTGCAATTTGGATGCAACAATTGGCAATAAATGTCAATAAAAACAAAGCAAATGAGAGACAAATGTTAAGAAAAAATTGAAAAATAACTTAAATTTTTTCGCTTATGACATTTGAATCGGCAAATGTTAAAAGGGCGGAAGTCAATAAAAACCAAAAGTAATGTCATAATATTAAATAGCTGTCATTTTGCTAGAAATTAATAAAATTAATCTCTGTTTTCACAAAAAGTTTTCCTGATGATGTGGAATTGACAACATTGAGATTAAAAAATAATATCGGTCAAATAGCCTATTGTTATAGGACATGTGTATGACATGACTTTTGCCCTTTATTGACTGCCACCCTTTAAACATTTTCAAGTTCATTTACTGTCGAAAATAAATCTCTTTCGGTCAGTAGAAAGTGGTAGGATCTAACGACGAGATTTGTAGATATCATCTCAGTTAAATCTCCGATGGAAACGTAGTATTATGATAGTTAGTAGTTGTTAGTATTTATTTTTTATTTTAATATAAAAAACAGTGTTTCTAAGCAAACTTTTTTTTTTTTTTAATACTTCATTTATTTATTGAATCTCTCTTCTTAGGAGACTAACAATAAGTTTAAAAATCTTAATCCTAAATAACATTATTATAAGCAAACTGATTTTCATATTAATTATTTCCATCGAGACCTAAAAACTGCAAAGCTTTATACCTATATACAACTAAAGTGCAATTTTAAGCTGAAACTAAACTTAACTACAACATAGTTTCAAAGTAGTATGTCCGCAAGAATTTAAAAATTTTTCATATTTATTGTCACATAAGTCAAAATTATGTTGCCAACAATGCAATGCTGGTTAAGTTGCAACAAAGTGTAATTGCAACATCGCCTTTAATGAATGTGCCCAAGTGTTTAACAACTCTACAAAAAATTGCATTCATCCATAAAATGCGGAAATTTTTTCAATATTTTATCCAATAAAACAATGCAATTCATGCTTGGCCTACTCCACTATAAATTAAGCCAAAATAACATGATTTAGTGGGCAACGGAGCAGCGAAAAACGCTTGTGACTTGAGTCTCATGTTGTTAATTCGCTATTGAACGACTGACCTTTTTTGGCCTCTTATTAGCGCTTCCCCAGAGGCACTGAAATTGTTGCATGCGTCGTGTACAACAAAACATAACGCAAAGTTTTCGTTACCTATTAGGTCACAAAATGTTGTTGCTGCAACATTTAACAACATTTAATACACCGCTGCTTAAACTGTCATACATTTTGAAAGGCAATGGGTAAAGATTTCGATAGTATTTGCCCTTTACGAGTGGGATTGAGTGATCATGCAGCTATGAGATTAACGCCTTATGATTTGGGCTAATAAACAGCTTTGGCAGGTTCAATATAAAATAAACGAATCTTTTAACATAATCTCTGTTATATCTGTTTTATTTACAAGTTATAAACAAAATTAGTTTAATAAATTGCACTTTAAATATTCTCAAACTCTTGGCAATAGTTCATTAGTGTATAATTTGCTCTAACATTAAATAACACTAATCACTGCGTGGATGTACAATGTGCATACACCTTCATACTATTGTGATGTAAATTTCCTGTAATTCTAAAACAATTGTTTTCCCAAATTTGTTGATAGTATTTTATTGATTTTATAAAACAACTAAGTAGGTAGGTGGCTTCTCATTATGGCGAAAATTGATTTTTCATGTTTCATATTGGAATCACTGTACTTAATGGTTCATATGTTGCTCTGACAGGTGCGCCATTGTCAACTAATTTTATGTTAATTTTAGTAATAATTGTTGTTGCCATAGTAATGGTCTATTGATTATGTCATTTAAAAAGGAACTAAGACGTTTATGGGTTTTTTTTACAGATATCGGTAAATGAGTCATTTAAGAAGAAAAAAACAGCGGAGTAATATCAAATTAGAAGGTGGAAATAGGAGAAGGGGACAAAATGCACCATTTACAGTTTTTTCAATTAGGGGATTTCTGAAAACGTGAAAAAGCTTCGAAAACCTCGTAAACTCTTAAAACTTGTCAAAATCAATACGAAATTTGACAGTTTTACGAGTTAACGAGATTTTCGAGGCTTTTACACGTTTTCAGGAATCGTCTTAATATGTCTAGCGAAAAAAGCAAAATTTCGATATTTTTGTTAGGAAACTTTTTGTAGAAAATTAAATTTGCCATCGAAAAAAAAAAAAAACAAAAACAAAAACAAATTTTTTTAAGCTGAGGATGCATTTGTACGCTTTCAAGTAATCTCTTTCTAAATATTTTTTTCCGGTTTTTTCCAATCTTTTTCTTTAACTCAAATTTTTTCCACAAAACTGTGTTAGTTAATATTTATACATAAAATTACAAAAATTTTGTCTGTCCAACGACAATTTAAAGTTGCTAACGTCACTCACAGGATATTTTATGTCTGCAATGATTTTATTTTGCATAGGCAGCCTAAAGCCATATAAATTGCCAATTGGTCAACAACAAAATTTTAAGTTTTGACAAAAGCAGCGATATTGGTGGTGGTGGTGGCGGCGACGACGGTGATTTGCATCAATTCAATGACATACACTTAAATCATAGATATAAAGTATATATATGTATGTAAATCCAAAACATTTCCAGAGGCCTAAGCGTAAGTGCCAATTACGTATGAGTGAAGGGATCATTTAGTCTTGACTTATCAAGCGATCGCAAAAGCACACATGTTATTTGGGCGTATAATAGAACACCGGACCTCTTAGGCCTCAAAAATAAAGAAAAATAAACTGACATGGCAAAAACGAAAAAATTTTAATAATAACAATTTGACAGTTAAAAGACATATGCTAATGGCAACTTACTGCCTAAGCGCATACACAGAGAATTTTTTTTTGAGAAGAACTTTACTTATTTGAAAATATTTTTGGCATATTTGTAAAACCGCATGTAGTAAAACGTATAGTAAGTAATCTCTGAAATTTTAATTTTTAACGAGTACTACTGTTTTGATAATTTCTTTTTCTTCAGCCAACTTCTTCGAAATTATTTGGTACAATTTTTGATAATATAAAACGATGTTATACGGTTTCTTCGATGTTGTTTCGATAATCACGATTGTTTTACACTTTTTTGATTCTTTTCAACTTTTAAAATATACATTGATGTTTTTCGATATTGTCGCAAGACTTCACGCTTTTATCGAATTTTCAATATTTCCAAATATTAACGAATTATATCGTTACCATCAATATTTTCCAATTTTCAACTATTTATTCTTTAATTAAATTTTTTTTTTGACTATTATTTTCTTAACTATTATTAACGAGTTTTACAATGCTTTATATACATACTCCCAAATTCCGATATTGATTGTGAGTTAACAACTCGCTGGACGCTCGTTGGATGCCTCCACATATTTATTTCATATCTATTATTGAATTTAATTTGATTTAATAAAATTTGCATTGTATTTGGAATGTGTTAATTAGTATAAAAAGAAATTTGAGGCCAACCAACGAAATAGTTGGACGATATTGTAACAGATTAAGTAAAATAGAATTAGTACAATATGGCAATACCAGGAAACAGCTGCCATAGCAATCAGCTGTTCACCACACTGATGAGAGTTGGGATGATTATAACCTCAGTATCGACAGAAAATATTGTCATTTCGGCGGCGATCTGCAGCGAGTAAAGGTGATAAGCATAGTAGTCCGAGGTATTTAGCTAGAAAGGTATTGAGCTATGCCGATACTGTGAAGGTGGTAAGCATAGTAGTTAGTAGCATTTAGTTACAACGGTATTGAGCTAAGCCGATACTGTAAGGGCAGGACGAAGAGTAGGAAGCTCTTTTGGTCGTTGTGTATTCGTTTGTATTGAGCTATGCCGATACTGCGGAGCCCGAACGGACAGTAGCGTGATTAAATTGATAGTCCGGATAGTTATATTGGTGACTCGTTCTCGCTTGTGTTTCGGCATTAGTGCGAAAGAGATGACACTAAACCTTGGCCGTTGCGTATTCTTCTGTATTGAGCTATGCCGATACAGTGAAGCTGGAACGGGCAGCAGGGTAGAGCCTCAAAGAGAGAAAGGAGCAAGGCAGGACGATTGAATCAATTGTAACGCGCGAAAATATGTAAATAAGGTATCGTTATCATAAGAAAATTGTAAATAAATGAGTTTCAGCCACGTTTGTGATTGATTTAACAATGCGCGTTTCAATTTTTTCTTTAAATAAATATTTTTGTGTTTGGTGTTGGGAAGATTTGAACCTGGATCCTTTCGTGAGATAGATGGATATATATTTCTATGTTATTTTTACAATGTACAAAAAAACATTTATAGCCAACAGCTTGAGCAACACCGTTTTCTATATTTTGCACCAAAGTTCACAAGGTGAACTCCAGTAGAGCTGTTGTGTTGAATAACGACGGTGCTGGTGATAAAATATTTGTCAACCTGGTGAGTGCAGCTGTGTTATTAATTAGCGCCAATTTTTTAATCTCAAGGAATTAATTTTTTTTTTCCTCTCCCATTTATTCTACATAGCACCAAATGGGCAGCTTATCACTTATGCTACATCGGTTGAACCACGCAATTAATTATGTAATCGTTGCATTCATATCAAGCGATTGCCATTATTTATGATTTAACGTTTTGATCTGGACGTCCACACAATTCCCCCGAGTAGTTGTTGTGATTGAAAGAAATAAACACGCGTACATAATAAATGACAAAATAAACTCTCAATTTTCATCTACTTGAATTTGGCTTATTGGCTCCACGCTGTTACCATTAGCAGCGTTTAATGCGGCGTGCAACACAAACTACGGCTACGCATGCGCAAATGGCTGAACGCCACCGAGCCGCCTGCGTGCTGCATCATTGGGCGCGTAAGATAACAAATCACTCATTCATTCAGTCAGTCAGTCACTCAGTGCATTTCAAATACTGAAATTTAAAAGTTTAAAATTTTATTTATGAATTAAAATGCGGGTTTATTTTTTCGCGCATTCAAATGTTTTGTGGGGTTTGTTGCATGCAATTGCTGCACATTTCCTATGTCCAGCCCCAACTATTTGCTGCTGGTTCATACATAGATATTTGTAATGAAATGCTTGTAATTTGTTGTTGCCATTTTGATTTGGTGATTTTAATGATCGATGGCGTTTTTAATGTGGTTGCGCTTTGTGCTTTGCATGCTGTGTGATATGCGCACATGCGGCCTTAAATGCGTTTGCTCAGCGCAAAGATAACGAATTTGAGATTAGAATTTGCTATGGTAAATGAATTGTGCGAGCGGAAATGTTGTTTTGGCAACACCTTACATGGGAATATGATTGAGAAAATGTTGTTATTGTTTTGTTTTGATTTGTGCTTGGACTTAAATTGGACACATTTTTAATGAATTGGGTAGTTTTAATGAGTAATTAGCTGGTATTTTTCATCTTGGTTGTTTGTGTGCTAAAGGAGTGTGGAAATTAATATGGCGTTTGGTTTAAACATGCTATGAAAATGTAACATTTTGAAAGGGTGTTCAATCAAATATGTACCATTTGTTTCCCTCACTTTATACTGGCGCACATGACAAACTGAGTGTTTTAAAATAAAAATTTGGAAGAACAGTATCAAATTACATATTTGTATATAGTTTATTGAAAAGATAAAAAAACAAGTACTAAAAATTAGTACTAAAAGTTAGTACTAAAAATTTGTACTAAAAGTTATTCCTAAAATTTTTTACTCAAAGTAGAACTGAAAATTGCTTATTAATAGTTATTAATAGAATTAGTAATAAAAATTGTTACTAAAAATAAGTTAAAAAATTTAGTACCAAAAATTTTTATGCACTAGAAGTTGAGAACTATAAATTTGCTACCAAAAATTAGTTCTAAATATTAGTATGTACTAAGAAATTAGTACTAAAAATAAGCACTAAAAATTTATGCTAGAAATTGGTACTAAAAATTAGTACTAGAAATTGGTACTAAGAATTAGTACTAAAAATTAATACTTAAATCTAGTACAAAAAATTAGTACTATAAATTGGTAATAAATGAGTACTAAAAATTAGTTCAAAATGCTTTTCGAAAATATTTCTGTTTGTAATTTTTGTTGTTACTCTTTTAAGATTTTTCAGAACTCTTGATTATTTCGAGATTTTTTTCCATTTATTTTTCAGATCCATTTTATAAGAAAATTTTTATGGAAAAACTTTTTTTTTTTAAATTTTTTTATATCCTTATTTTTTTATTGATTGTTTTGGATGATAAAGTGTAAAACGAAAATTTTCAGTTTTAAAGCCTATCAAGTACTTGATACTATAAGTAAGAAACACAAAGAACACACAGCATTCAGAAGTTTAAGCAAAAAAATAAAATGCTTTGCAGCTTTCGTCTGCGGTTTACTATTAGCGGGAAGCAGCGTTTAATTAATTTTACTTGTGTCGTTGTTGGCACGTTTTTGTGGTTCATGTATTTGCTGTTGCTCTTGTTTTGCCCATTTTTTTTTTGTAGTGGTTGATCTTTAAAAATTGTTTACTTCAAATGCAGTTCAATTAAACCATTTCACAAGCACCTCTTTTATAGCTAATTTGTGTTAATTGTGGTTGTTTAGAATTAAAATCATATTATTACAATGCAATAATTGCGGTATATTTGTAATTAACTCAATTGTATTTTAGTCATAGAAAAAAATATTTCTGGAAATTACACGGCACTTTAAACAAATTTAATGGCGAAAGTGTTGCAACTTCTAAATGGTGGGTCTAAATAACACTGCAATATAGTACATAGATAGAGTTTGTAGGCCATTAGCATCTATTCTATTCAAAGCATCAGTTACAAGAATGCGAAGTATTTAACTTTTTTGGCTGAAATCATTCATATAGTTCTATAAAAAGCAAAAATATTTATTCTGTAATGCGAATGTTGCATAATTTTGCTACAAAGTTAGAAAACTACACTTTTTTCAAAGACATTTTTGGCTTGCTATTTTAAATTAAATCATTTCGTACAACTTGTAATTGTGTAATTAACTCAATTTCAGTTTCAACATTTTTTTCAGTAATTTCCACAGTAGCGTAAGGTTCTTGCTGTAATACGCGTATGCACTTAGTTTGACTTTTTGGTCTTTGACAGATCTAATGCTCTACTGTTAATTGGTTTCTTTAGTTGGCTTTGCTGCTACTATTGCTTTTGCTATGATACACGATATGATTGCTACTTTTACGGTGACCAATTACAATTAATTTGAAATCGGTTTTTAATTTGTCGGTATTGACTAATCTGTAAACATTTCAATGAGGTTTTTCTATCAACTTTGTTTTTGTTTTGTTTCATTTTCCATAATTTATCACCTCTATTAAATTGACAGCTTAGGTGCTGTTGAAATTTTTCAGATCAGTCAAGTTAATTTTTAATTTATTTCTGTGTAATTATTTGAGAAGTAGCACCTGATAAGATGCAAATTTTTGTTGGCTGAGCTTTAAAGTAAGATCACATAAATGTTTTTTGAGTCACATCTTTCTTCATAATCTTATATATCCCAATTAGAACTCAATAAATGTGCAGTTGGTGGTGGTACTGGCTGATATAGGTTACCGGACATAATCCCAACGGACATAATCCCCATTTCGTAAATGGGGATTATGTCCGAACATTTTTCGGTCATAATCCCCATTTTGGCTATGGGGGTTATGTCCGCAAATTTTTCGGACATAATCCCAATGGGGGTTATGTCCGAAAAATTTAATTCAGATTGAACAAAATTTTTGCAATAATCCATTTAAAAAATTTATATAGTGTTGGATGTTATGGACTGATCCGCGGCCGAAGGCCGCCGCGAAGCCGGTGTTGGATTTTTGGGAGTTTTAAATCCTGAGCTGCGGCCGCAGGCCGCCCACTTACCCCTACTCTTATGAAAAATTACTGTGGCTAGCAAACTAGGTGTTGGATATATTAAAGACTGATTCGCGGCCGTTATGGGGACTATGTCCGTTTTTTCCTGGGGATTATGTCCGAAACACTTGCGGACATAATCCCCATTGAAAAAATGGGGATTATGTCCGAATTACTTGCGGACATAATCCCCATATCGTGAATGGGGATTATGTCCGTGGGGATTATGTCACGGCACCGCTGATATATCCAGGAAAAAGACAAACGAACCTACTTGCTACTCCCAAATAAATTGAGAAATTGAAAAGACCTTTTCAAGGAATTTTTGAAGAAAACATAACATATTCCTGCTTAAAGTTTTTATTAGAACTAAAAATTGGTTTTAAAAATTTAGTACATAAAACTAGCACCAAAAATTAGTTCTAAGGGTTCAGTACTAAAAACTACACATAATAATATAAAATAAAATTAGTACTAAAAGTTCAGTATTAAAAACTACACATAATAATATAAAATAAAATTGGTACTAAAAATAAGTACTAAAAGTTCAGTACTAAAAATTAGTACTAAAATTTTTTTTATATAAATTAAATAAGTAGGCACTAAAAATACCCAGTTTGCCAGACGGTTCAATTTCCGCTTTTTTATCCGTTACGGATCCGTTACTGATCCGTTTGCGGGAGAAATTCCAAAAAAGAAAACGATTCGCTTTTTTTTGGGAATCTCTCCCGCCAACAGATCAGTAACGGATCCGTAACGGGTAAAAAAGCGAAGATATGAACCGTCTGGCACACTGGGTAAGTACTAAAATTTTACAATTTCACCTTTTTCTCTTTTAAAAACTGGGTTATAATGGGTTAAAGTATTCTACAAAACTATTATATGAATATGAATATGAAATTTAAGAATAATGCTGAAAGAATTTAGTAAAAATGCAATAAAGATAAAACAAAGTTCACTGAAGAACATCAAATTATGTTGGATTTGAGTCAAGTTAAAAGTTCAATTGAATATGTAGCAAATCCTCACAGCTTTTGATTAAACAATAATTAATTTACACGTCTTAGTTGTACTTGATGCATTTCCTCACAGAAAGATTGTTCCTTAATATGCTTGAAAAAATTTTTGAATATTCTTAGTAAATGTTGCTTGAACAGAGTTTTGATTTTAACGATACAAATGATTTCTCATACAATTTCAAGCCATTGCTTTACTATTACCAACTTTCCGATAAAAAAAGGGTTCAAAGTTCAAGATAGCATTTTTGTGCTTAAAAGTCATATAAGCAAAAAAAAACCTGAAGTTTGCAATTTTGAGAGAGTAAAACTACGTATGTTAGCGCGCTTGACTGCTTTGGCCATGTATGAATGAATGACTAACAAAAACAGAACTAAACTCAGCTAAGCTGAGCTTATGGCTAAAAAGCAAAGAGCGATTGCTGCATTTCAAGAGAATTTTCTGTTTTCGCCGGTTAAGTATACCAGCAACCTTCTCCACCCCAAACCCACAACCCAATAACATAAGTACTTACAATGAATGTAATAGTTATTTGTTGTGCTACTGTAGATGTTGCTACTTCTGCAGTTGTGTCTTTTTATTGTTTGTTGCTGTTGCTGTTATTGCTGCTGTTGAACCAACCCAACTACCCTTTACCCTGTTGCTTGTTGCCTCTTAAGGCGTTTTCCATTTCAAATGCTGGGAAATAGCTCAGGTTATTTCTTTATTTTGTTTTTTTCTCCGCTGTGTATTTGATTTTTCGTGTTGACGTTTCATTTTGCGGTGATTTGTCTGCAATATTATTGTTTTTGTTGCTGCCGCTGCTGCTGCAACTTTTGTCGTTGTTGTTTTTTCTTTTTGTTTTTCATATTTTTCATTGCTTTAAGAATTTTCACAAGTTTTGTATAAATATGCGTTGCTTTAATAAATTTAAAGCATAACAACATTTTGCAGCAAGCAACAAATAACAAACAAAGTTTTTAATCCAAATCGTTATTCAAATATTAAACAGTCGAAAATGTTTAAATTGGTAAGTGCTGCGGTGTGTGTTAACAAATTGACCTAAAGGATATTTTCGGCACAATATAAATAATGTGTTTTATGGTGTTAGTGAAAAAAATTTTGTGTAAAAAAAAATTTTAAAAATCTTAAATTTTTAAATGAAAAACTTACAAAAATAATAAGTGCAAAACAAAAGAATTAAGCTGCGAACTTGATAAAAAATAATATAATTCTGTAGAAATAAAAAAGAAGAATGTGCTTACAAAAAAAAGTAAAAAGAATTTGGGAAAAAAAAAAACACTGAACGATCTTCCTAACGCAGGAAAAACAAAAGACTTAAGAAACAAACTTTGCATTTATTATCTACGAATTAATAAAAACTTCTAAAGTTAATGTTGCCCAGCTCATATTAACTAAATTCAGACTTGCATTTCACTGAGATTTCTGAACATCGCCTATTGAATACTGTAAATTTCCAAATTTTTTTTTCTCGGTTTTTATAGTCAATATCGTCACCTGAAATGCAAAAAGCAATAACATCAATTTGCATTTTTTCGAAGGCGTTGCAAAAAGCGTTTTCAAACTATAAATATTTTAGATTTTTAAGCCGGTTTTGCTGGTATTGCCTAATATCAGTTATATTTTAGACAATACTTACCAAAATTTGATTTAAAATCTAAAATATTTGGAGTTTTAAGACGTTTTTTGCAATGCCTTTGAAAAAATTCTAAATGATGTTACGGTTTTTTGTATTTCTGCTGAAGATTTGGTACTTCCAATTTACGAATTTTAACTTGGTTTTCTGTAAAACATTAAAGTGTTGGGTAATCCTTTGTTTAAACTGAAGGATACGCTGTTTTTAGATATATTGCGCACTTATCATAGAACTTGGAAAACATTTTCTGTAACGTTTTGGTTATCCATTGAAGCAAAAGTATCTTAAACCCAAACAGAGGACTGAATTAAAAAAAAAAGATTCTTAAATAATTGGTTATTTTCGACTTTGATTTGGAACTGTATAGGAAAATTTTCAAAAGCTTCTTACAACATTAGGAAATATCGACAAATAAACGATGCCAAAATGTGTGAATTTATCGATGACCATCGGATAGCTTGAAAAATATCAGTATAGATGAAAAATATCGATATTCATAAAATTCTCTTTTTATCTACAATTTCGAATTTCGCAACATTTTTCGACTTTAGGATAATTTATCAACCTTTTTTAACATGTTTCGACTTTTGCAACATTTTTGACTTTTGCAACATTTTTCGACTTTTGCAACATTTTTCGACTTTTGCAACATTTTTCAACTTTTGCAACATTTTTCGAGTTTTGCAACATTTTTGACTTTTGCAACATTTTTCGACTTTTGCAACATTTTTCGGCTTTCGCAACATGTTTCGACTTTTGCAACATTTTTTGACTTTTGCAATATTTTTCTACTTTTGCAACATTTTCCGACTTTTGCAACACTTTCGACTTTTGCAACATTTTCATATTTTTCGAATTTAGTAACAGCTCTAGACTTGAGTAACATTTTCCGACTTTTGCAGCATTTTTTCGAATTTCGCAACATTTCTCGACTTTTACATTTTTGGATTATTGCAAAATTTTTTGACTTTTGCATCATTTTTCGACTATTGAAACATTTTTCGGCTTCGTACCATGTTTCGGCTTTTGCAACATTTTCTTACAATTGAAGCATTTTTTGAGTTCTGCAACATTTTTCGACTTTTGAACATTTTTCGTAATATTTTTTACTGCATAAGTACTTCACAAATTCACCTTGAACATTTGATTACCACAGACAGTTGACAATTAAATTTAAAAAACATTAATTATCTCATTTATTATTCTTCTCCTTGCAGGCAATAATACTCTCCGCACTCTGCGCTATCACATCAGCTGGTTACATTGGTGGCGGCTATGGTGGTTATGGACTTGGCGGCTATGGCGGCTATGGTCTTGGCGGCTACGCTGCACCAGCTTACCACGCTGCTCCAGCTGTATACCATGCACCGGCAGTTGTAAAAACCTATGCAGCACCAGCACTCGTACATGCACCCGTAGTCAAATATGCTGCTCCATTAGCTACGTCATATGCCAACACCTATAAAGTTGCCACTAAGTCTATTCCCGTCGTACATGCAGCACCATTGGTACATGCTGCTCCAGCAGTATATGCTGCACCAGCTTATCATTCCAGTGTTAGCTATCATGGCCATGGCTTAGGTGGTTTAGGTTATGGT